>ML675641.1:276499-480328 GCA_007922155.1 Mesoclemmys tuberculata
TGCTTCCAGGATGCAGAGGCACGAAGTTACACCTCCACCCTCACTGTACCCAATGGTGGCCCGTGGGGCGAATGGGGGGAGAAGGAGTTTTGCCCACATGGCTACGCCAATGGATTTGCTTTAAAGGTAAATTTCTTCCCATCCTCTTGCCACTTCCTCACCCTCTGACCCACATTCCTCACTCAGTATCCCCACAAGAACTTCTCTTGGCTCTAGACTGTTCCTAGTTTTTTTGTTTTTTTTTAAATCCTCTCTTCTTCACACTGAGGCCACCCAATGCCATACAGGGCCACTCAGTTTATTAAAGGGAGGGGGCAGGGAATATCTGTGACCCCGGATCTGTGGCTGAAAGGAGATGAGAACACAATGGTCCACACAGCTTGGTTACTGGGATTTGCTTTTGGCACAACCAGAGACATCTGTTGAAGCAGAAAGGGGGTGTAGGGGCAGAGTTAGGAGGTGATATTAAAAGAGTTAAATCTGTTTGGCTCGGGTAAGCCTCGAGTAAAAGGTGAGGATATGAGCACTGTCTGTAAGTATCTGATAGGTGTTAATATCAAAGGGGATAGAGCTCATATTAGGGGAAAAGTAGGGGAAAGGGAATAAAATTAGTGAAGGAAGTTTGCTTGAAACTTATTCTGAGGGCAGATCTTCATTTGAAAGTTTTGTTGGCATTGTTATGCCTGATAAGGGTGTCATTTATTTTCCGTTTTTGGAAATTATTTGTCTGCTGGCAAAAGTCCTAATAGCTGTGCCAAAAGTGCTGTTGCCAGGTTAGTGCATTTTGCTCACCAAACTAGAATAAGCAATACCAGCAAAACTACTTTTTGGCCACTATTGTTATGGTTTCACAAGGAGGACATGATGAGTAAGGCTGAAACAGCAAAACTATTCTAGTGTAGAGAAAGCCACGGGTTTCCCGGCCAGAGAGGAACCTGTTAATCTGTAGAGTAAGGCAATGAGTGGAAGCCCCATCACCACTTCATTTAAAACCAGCCTGGATATCTCCCCTCTCTAGTGACTTTGAATCTGTGTTGCTGCAGAGTGAAAATCCAGTGTGGGGTCTATGGGTAGGGCATCTTTCTTATTCTTCCCAACTGGGATGTAGGGCTCTGCTTTACGGGGTAGATAGCAAAGGGGTGGGAAACATAAAAGGGAACATGCAGGACAGGTTGTTTATCTGTCTCCCAGCTTCCGAGGGCAGTGGCTGTTATAAGTGTCAGGAGCCTATTGGCTCTAATTATTACTGGACATTTTTTTTTCTCTTACGAAATGCAGTTAATTTAAAAATAGGAACTTGGGAAGATTTATTGGTTTGGGTGGTGGAATTTCTAACCCTTCTCCTCCTAATCTGTATCTGTGTGTCCATCACATGTACCCGTCTCCCAGGTGGAGTCCTTCCAAGGTCCTGGGGCAAACTATGATGACACGGCTTTGAATGGCATTCGCCTGTACTGCACTGACGGCTCCATCATCACATCCACTGTGGGGCCGTGAGTAGCTCTTTTGTTTCTCTCCCTCTTTCTCTACAAACACAGAGAGAATAACCATGAACAATGCCATTTGCACAGGGTCTATTTGCTGACTTTTCCCTTTGTTTAGAGATAATCTATAAAGGAAAATTAAAATAGGACAATGGCTGTTCAGTTTCTGCTTCTTTATGATAGACACAGATGACCATTTCATGTTACAATTCAGATCTTGTGTGCCCTCGATGTTACTGAGGAGGACTGGAGAGAACAAGTGAAATTATACCAGACCCACAGCACAGTGTGAAAACTGCAGCAATTGGTTTTGGGAAAGGGATTTTTAGCTACATCCTTCATGTTCTTTGAATAAAATCCTGGCCCTGCTGAAATGAATGGGGATTTGGCTATTAACATTATCAGTGGTTGGCTGCATGTGCATTCTCTCTGTACACTGCACCTGCTGTGGGCAGGTAGCTGGTACGGCAGACCTTGATTGAACTGTCAAAGAAAATCACTGACTCAGTTCAGTGGCAAAGATGGTCAGCCAAGTTTACAGTTGATAAAACACAGTACTAGCACCCCATAGACTCTACAGGAACACTAATACATGTATGCCTGAGACAATGGACTGGCTCAGTAAGTGGTAGGACTTTCCACTTCCCTCTAGCCCAGAGACACCTGCTATGTAACCCCTCTTTTATACACTGATACAGACAAGTTACTTATTACCTTTCTGACATGGTTAGTTACCAATCCAATCCCTTGTATCTGCTGGTTCAAACAAAACATTTTTATCCATCATCCTAACCTGTCCTCTTGTCTTTGTTGTACTTGGGTCAGTGTGTTCCTCTTGCATATCCCAGTATTGTGTTTATGCCAGGCCCTTATGTCGGGGTGTACCTGCATTTTCTGGAATGTGCAGACATGAATACATTGTGCCTTCTACTTCTTGGACATTCCTCTATTTTTGGCCAAGTTCATGTACCACACAGTGAACTTGAAAGCAGGCATCTGCTTTGTAACAGTACTTGACTTTGCCTTATAGCCTGACTCTTGCTAATTTGCTTTATATCAGCATGGCCTGACCTTTGCTCACTTTAATTCAGGCCTCAGGCCTTGTACTGGACTCCATGTTTCAAGCTCTCTCTTTCTACTCCAGACATCCTGGAAACAGGATTTCACCCTGTAGGTTCTCTCTACTGTCTAATGAGTACTTGGGAGAAGGATGTCCGCGTACAAGATTCAGCACAAAGTGTCAGAGATCCAGTCAGGTGCCCCCTTTCAGCCACCCTCTGGACTACTGTGAGGGGAAGCCAAGCCTCTATGTGACTGGATCTCCCTATGCTTTAAACCTCCCTGGATCTTAGAAGGCTGCAGCACAGGTTCTTCCTTTGGTTTCTTTGCAACATTTCCTGGTCACTGACTCAGCCAGCCACTCACAGAAGTGGAGCTGTTCCCTTCCACCTGGCCTAGGCTCCCAGGACTAGCACTGACCCACAAAATACCCCCAATTGTTTAAATACACCCTCTCCCAGATCTGCACCCAAATGAATTCCCTCCAGAGGCACGCAGTAGTTGTGAAGCATAGAACACACACTCAACCACTTTGCCCAGAGCCTAACAGAATTCTTCTTTTATTGCGAATATGAAGCCCAAAAAAGAACAGATCATACAAAACAATAAACATCCTGACTACAATGTCTCTCACTTCCCAGTTCAAACTTCCTTTGGGATGTATCTGTACCCACGAAGGCTGGCAGACAGAGTTCCCCTGTTTCATGCAGCGTGTTGCATGCTGGATGACTTCTCCCTCATGGAGATCCCTTCCCCAGCTCCTCTGATCTTATTCTCTCCTGCCAAGTGCTTCCTCTTCCTGTCTGTCTCTTTTCCCATCTTTAAATCTGACCTGGTCACCTCGTTTTCTTTCCTCTGTGTTTGGTAACTTTCCACTGTTCCAAAAAAATGCTGTCCTCGGACTGAGGAGGAAGTATCTTTTGCCTTGGGATGCAGTTACTCTTCTGCAAAACTTTTCCTACCTAAAACGCTGTCATTTACATTATCTCTGTCCCTTTGGTCTTCAGTCTGCAGAATACCTGGTGCGTATCCTGTCAGCAGTGGTGGATTCGCATACAGAGAAGCATTTACGATAGAGCAGTTTTTCTGAGTCACGTTTCATAATAACTCCATAATATCAGCAAGAAGTGGTAAACTCTACACAGACATTCCCAAATTCTCACACAAGGGGAGTCTCCTGAGACCCCCAGGGAGTTCTTCAAAAAAACCAGGACAGACCAGGTTTGACACTTCTGATGTTTCTAACGTTAAATACAAGCAAGAAAAAACACTACTCAAGGAAAAGAAATCGAAATACTTCAGGCCCTTTCATGCCTGTTTTCAGGTCACTGCTGTGTGTCCCATGAACGCTTGGCTCAGTGCACAGTAGCTAGGATGACTTGTGCCACCGATGGGAAGCAGATGCTGAATAAGTCTCAGGCAGTTATTTTCTTCTCTGGCAGGTGGGGCCAATGGAGTTTGGATGAACGGTGCTCCAACAGCAACCTGATGTATTTCTCTCTGAGGGTGGAACTGCCCCAAGAAAATGCTGATGACACGGCAGCTAACAACATCAATTTCAGATGCTCAGATGGGACATGGAAATGGGGCAGTGGACTATTATGGGGTACTTTTGGCCCATGGACCAATCGCTGCAGCTCTGGGGCCATTTGTGGGATCCAGACAAAGGTGGAGGCATACCAGGGCAGAGGGGATGACACGGCGCTGAATGATGTGAAGTTCTTCTGCTGCAAGTAAAAAAGCACCTGTTCCTGCCCATCTCCTAACATCAGCAGCTCCCCATGAAACACCATTAAAGTTTAGCACTGCTCTGAAACAGGAAGGTGTCTGTGTCTTATTGTCCCAAATAAGGCCTGTGAGGATGTACCATCCCCACATGTGCAGGGAAAGGGGGAGGCAGGATTGTGGGGAGAAGCAGGAGGAGAGGAGACTGGAAGGAGAGTAAAACCTCAGCAGCTAAGATAACGACTATAATATGGAGAGCAGGGAAGCATGGCTGTATTGTGTCGAAAGGGGTTTTTCAGGGTTTTGGGAACCAAGTAATTTGATTATAGTTGTTGTAACATTGTTTCATTTTATAATTAAAGTGACCCAACTCCATTTTAAATTAATGGGAATATAAACTCATTGGACCGAAATACAAAATGTTAACTACTTTGTAACAACCCCCAGCCATGTATTGTAAGAAAATCTCTGTGAAACTTACAAGCACCGGGAAAAACCGCAGGAGGCATTAAGTACTGAAGGCAATGCAATCAGTATGTAGCCTGTGGGTCTTGGTAAACCTGTTACGCGAAACTCAGTAAATTTCATTTAAATAGTATCCATTCATGTATTGTAACAAAATCTCTGTGACTCGAAACTCAGTAAACTGCATTTGAATAGTGTTTAGACATGTATTGCAATGGGTGATTCTTTGTCAACAGCAAACAGCAGCTGGACAATTAAGAAAAATAAAATCAAGTTTCGCTGTGTAAGTTTCGCTGTGTCAGGGTGCAGCCCCCAATCACCTCATCGCTCTTAGGAATCTCATAATTGGCTAGAAAGTGGGCACATTGCTGTGAGGAAGAGAGATAAGGTGATCAAAAACAAAAGGTAATTTGGAGATGTCCATTATCTTTGGAAGAGCACCAGAATAGCTCTACGTGCAGGCTTGGATCTACCTACCATCTCTCCCCAGCTTGCCGCTCAAACCTAAGTATAGAGCATGTGGCTGTGTAACCTGAGTGTGACTGTATTTTCCACTCAGATGTGTAACCTGAGTGTGACTGTATTTTCCACTCAGATGTAAACCCGGGAATTGTACTAGTAGAATTGGAGTGTTGCTTTACTGCTGACAAACCTCACTGGTGCAGTGTAAGTATAATAGTATAAGTATAACCCTATAGTGTAAGCTAGCTTTGTAAGTATAATTGTATAGTTGTAATTGTAATTGTGTTTTAAGTAGTTAAGTTGTTGTATTAAATAAGAATTAATGGTGATTTTTAAATTGTAATTGTTGATGTATAGATTGTTGCAAGTAAAACAAAGTTGTATGCAAAGCAATCTTTGTCGCTCCTTATTTGAGGGATCCATATAAATTAAACCTGACAGCAAGCTGGTTCTTGTTGTCACCTCAATAGTAATTGTTAAAATTTCTTGTCCAGAGAACCAAGAAATGGCTGTGGCCAAATCTTGTGTGTGTGACTGATTTTCCTAAAGATACAGACAATTTAGTGTATAGAAAGGTAAATGGTTTACAGTGGTGTATGATTCCAGATAATGGCATACTTCACAGGAACCTTCATAAAATTTCACAATTCCATGATTTTACAACTTGTGGAAGCTGAAAGAAAAGACAAAAAAGCCGGGCATAGACATAACATGTAACACAATGTACACATTAACTGTGTTCACAGTAACTGTAATACAATAAGAGAAGGCATACATGAATAGACAGTGGGAGGGAGGGACCATGGGGAAATGGGATGAATGAAAAAAGCAGAGGGTTTAGATTGAATGGAAGTGTGGCATTATATGAGCTGCCTTGACATTTTTATCCAAATGTACCTAGAAACAGGGTCCAAATTTCTTCAAATTCAGATAATTGAGCTTTGTGGCAATAAACTATTCTGTCTTTGGCTCATATTCAGTCATGTCCAAATACCACTGCTGTGTTCTGGCCATAAGCCTACCCATCCATTTCTGAAACTTGATGATCATTGAACCAAAGCTTTTGTGGCATTGTTAAACCTGGCTTAGCAGGTAAATATCTTTGGATATGATTTTCAGATAAGGTTTGACTGCTGAAACTGAGCATTATTTTCATTGTTTTATCCCCCTCTTCTCACAGCTAACTGATGCTGGACAGTCCCACAGCATATGCATCAGGGTTCCTTTTTCTTTGTTACAGCACCAACTAACATCAGAGGATAAGGCCTTTATTCTGGGCAATCTCTGTGGTATCCAATACATTATGAATAAAATCTTTTGTTGAATCCAATGTAGCCTAAAATCCACAAAAACATTTTTAACAGTACATAATTTGCTTTACCACAGGGATTCTTTTAGGGGCTGTGATCAATCCCCTTCAGCACTTTCACTAAGAACCCCAGACTAATGGAGTTCCTCTTGTTTAGTGACACCAACCTTAATAATAGTCTCTCTGAACACCCATTTAGAAAAGTAATTCCCGCTATTTTAGTCACATGGCTTTCTTTGCTGTGCGTTAGGGGACACCTCAAGTAGAAACATGCCAAACAATCACTAGGGTGAACTAAGCCTGTTTCATCACGAAAACAAAAAATGAAAACAAAAGAGGAAGAGCAAAGCAGGGTTACTCCCATTACAGTCTCTGTGGTATTATTGTTGGGGCACAGCTGGCTCTCAGCCTGGTCACTAGGCAACCCAGCAAGCTGAGCTGGACCCAATGAGCACTCTCCACATGGCTGTATTTCCTGACTGGGCAGGGGAGCCTGTGGTCAGCTACTTGAGCCTTGCAGCTGCTCCTCTCGGTGTTCCACTCCTGCAGTTGTTCTGACTCTGTTCTCGTAGCTGGTACCTGCTCTGGTTGTTGTTCTAAGTCCTGGTCCTGACTTGCTCCCAACTCTGTTCTGAGTCCAGCTCCAGTTGCAGTCTGTCTGCTCTGTTCTGGTTCTTAACTCCTAGTTCTGATGGACTCTTGGCTAAATTCCTGACTGTGACCCTAGCTTACCCTTTGGCTTCTGACTCTGGTTCTGACCTTCAACATGGCCCCTTGACCCTGACTCCAGCTTCACCTTTGGACTGGTGCCTGATTCCTGGATCTATGCTTGTCATTACCAGAACTACCACCACAATGAGCAGGTGAGGTCTGTTCCACCCACAAAGTTGGCTACCTGTGCCTCAGCAGTTTACAGGTATACCTTTGCACGGAGAGGATTTAACAGAGATTATACCTTCATGTGTCTGCTTCGAGAGGTGGTGCTTTTCTGTAGGAAAGTCAAGATCACGTGTGTTAGTTGCAAAATTAACAACTAGTCCTGTTCTAATGAATCCTAGATAACTAAGCCAGTTCATTGATGAGCAAAGAAATTTTGTGTATAAGGGATAAGTATTGCCTGCCTAGTTACCATGGGATCTAAGCCTTATAAAGCTGATGAAGGCACCTAAATAAGTTATTCAAAAGAAGCTTTTCCAGAATCTGTCTGGAGATAAGATTAATTAATTTGCCTAAGAATATGCAAGTGTTATCTTCTTTCATTTAACTTATACCCCTTTCCAGGAATATACAGTCTAAACCGTTTCAATATCCACATAAAATCATCACAAGGGCACAAAGATAAATCTAATTCCTTGGCAGTGCTTTGGAGAATTTCCTCTCTCTCAGGATGCTGGTGATGTTATGTAGCAGAAGGAGTGATTGTCCTTGAAAGAGATGAGAATGGCACTCCTGTCTCAACATTGAAGTTGAAATGGGAGCAGAGAGTGATGCCTGCCAGAGAAAGAGAGACTTATATACCTCTTTCCATAGTTGCTCAGGAGGTGGAAAACACTCCCCTGTTAGGGTCATGGCTGGATTTTAATATTAGCTGCTGTCACTCCCTTTCTTGGATTAATACCTTCATGCATGGTTCTGCTAGTATTTTCAGATCACGAATATGCAATTTAACAGGGTTTTAATTGTCTTTGTTCTTGGGGAGGCAACTGTCATATCTTTGAACTTCACAGTTTTAATTCTTTATTGTACTCAGTCCATTTTATGAAATATTTTAGTTTCATTAGGGTTTAATTGGAGTTAACTTGTTTCAAATAACTCAGAACACCCTTATCCTATTTAGTCCAAGGTCCAGTGTGCTTCAGCAGCAGTGGGAACTACAAGTTGTGGACTTCAAACTGTGGTATGTTGAGAGAACTTCCTGTTTCCCTCTAGGAAGTACCCTCTGCCCTCCCAACTCCCAGCAGGAGATTTCAGCACGAATGGAGGCTGGGAACATGTTAGGCAAAGAGAGAGGAGGCCAATGGACTGTAATCCTGTTGTGTGTTTCCTTGCAAAATAAACTTTGTTCCTGGTGGTTGGTCTGTGTGGATCTCGTCTGAGGTGAATACATACTGACATACAACACAGAGGAAAGTCGGGCACAGTTTCCCAAAACTGTGTAAAACGTCACAAGGCACACTTTCCCTATCTTGAACTTCCTCATGCTGGGCTAATCGACAGGAGGGGCTATGCTTACATAAAAGTCTTGTAGCTCTCAAAATAGTCTGTCTAAACTTGACTCATTGTTCAGGACAGTCTTTCAAACTTAAATAACTTATTGGAGTTATTGTCCTTCTTTCTTAACAGTCTTTGGAGAGGTGATTTTTGCCTTTCTGGGATAGTCAGGAGTTGTGTAAGCCTTGCAAGATAATTAATATTTTTGTACTCATAGCTTATATCAATAACTAGTGATAGCATCTAATTACCTTCCTGTTTATACAGCAGTGTTTATCAGGCAATTATTATCTGAAGCTTGCATTTAAATACCAAATGTTTACAAATAAACACCTTAAAGCATATCCCCTTTCTAAGTGTTTAAAGAATAAATGAAGGCTTTCTACAAAATGTTTCCCAACTATACTGTTACCTGGCAGCTCTGTGTTCTTGAGGAACCAGGGTGCAAAACCCCTACTCTCTCTGGCTCACTTGAATTCCCCCTCCCCAGCATCTGCTTGAAACAGAAATAACAATGAAAAGGCTGTGAGACACACCTAAAACCCTCCCAACAAGGGTAATAGGATTGAGACAACTCCCCATACCTCATCTACATAAAAGATGTAAAAAGAGGCATCTCAATTAGCACATTGAATGAAGAACTGGAGTGTCATTTACATCGAGGATGGAACAAGAATTAGCATGAAGAATGGAGAACGAAGCTCCAAAGCAGGAACCACCCTGAACTCTAGGATTGGCAAGGCAGGGATGCACTGCATGATGGGAAATAATTCACATCTACACCCATCCAGCTCGGCAGTTATCAGACCATTCTAGTTATTGATAGGCAAAAACACTGAATCTGCCTGGTTGCATTGTGAGCTCCCTCAAGGAACATTGACCATAGCTGGGAGTAATTAGCTCCTATTGTCCAGCATAGAGAAAACCACCCCGGGTACTTCATTGAGACATTGTTTACCCATAAACAAACCTGGTTTTACAAAAAACCCCTACCTAATTTAAATCCCTGTTCTGATGCCTGGATCCAAAATGCTGCATGCTTCCCCATTTCCTGACTGATCCTATTGTGGGTTTGGCCTCTCTCTCAAGTGCTCCTGACCCTAAGTTGAAAAGCCTGTGTCCTGGGAACTTCTGAGCTGCAAGGAGTGGTGAGATTTCCCCCCCCCCCCCCATCTTTTCCCCAATTCTCTCTCTCTTTAATCCAGGTATAACTTTCTACTTTTGTAATCAAACCTGGGCTAGCCTTCTCCAATACCCCTACTGTAACTTTGTTGTAAGTGTTAGATTGTTTTTCTCTCCTTGTATGGCATCACTTTTAGTATAAGTTTTATATACCTGGCAGTAAACTATTATAATCAAGCTGGTTGCCAGTTTCTCTCTCTCTCTCTCCAAATGCATTTGTTCCTTTATGTTCTTGGCTCCCCTATCTTGCTCTGGAGCAATGCTTCTTTTACCTAAGCCAAAGATCCCTGGAGTGCCCAAAATCCTATAGGGTTTGCTTATCAAGGGGGTTACTGCTAGAACAATTGTAAAGTGATGTGGGAGGCAGCTGCGAAGTGCTGCTTTGCCTAGCCTACGGAGTCCAGGGGCACATAAGGGTGACCGCTAAAAGTGCTGTTTGACCCAGCCTGATTGAGTCCAGGGGGCATATAAGACGCACAGCTGAAAAGTGCTGTTTGGACCCAGCTTGCTCAGAAGTGTGCTCCATTCTAGTGCAGTGCAAGGGGCACATAAGGGTGACAGCTGACAGTGCTGTGTCACCCAGCCTGCTGAGTTCAGGGACATATAAGAAGCCAACTGTGAGTGCTGATAGCCCGGTTCACTCAGATGCACTCAGTTAATCTGGAATGGTTGTGTGTATCTGGGGATTTTTTTATTTGAATCTGGGGCTGGTGGAACCCAGCGCTGAAAACCTTAGGAACTGCCGGATAGCTCCATTGGGAGGGAACTTTTAGCCATATGAACACACAAGTAACACAAGCAGCACATTAATAGAATCACACCCTCTCTTCCAGGAAGGTAACCCTAATAAATGAGCATACCTCAAAGTGACGGGCAAATCTGGTAACAAACCCTTTCTCCAAAAGGTACATGATGACTTTAAAGTATGTATAAAAAATCAATTTGAGTAGAAATATTCCTATAATCTTTGAGTTTAAAACTCATGTTTTACTTCTAAGAAGAGAGAATGGGGAGAGACCCATGGCTCATCTTTGGTACTTTGACAAACCAGGTGGTATACATCCCTTGTCTTCAATATCCTAAATGGGAGAAGACCTTCAAACTGCTTAACAAGAGGAAAACATGTTCTTGCAGCATTTTGTGCCAGTCTCTTACAGAGAAATGTCTACACAGGAAACTTAAGTTGACCTAGCTATGTCACTCAGGGATGTGGAGAAATTCCCACTCTCCTGAGAGATGTAGCTAAGCCAATCTAAGTCCTGTGTGATAAAGTCAAGCCAGATAACTGCGAAAGGGTATTACTGTTTGTGAGCATGATTCCGCCTACTGCTAAAGGGGCATGAGTCCTCCTACTGCTAAAGGCCCCTCTCCCTGGAGGGGGGTGAAGTCAGTGGATCCAGGAAATAATTGATTCTGTAGGACAATTTGGAAGCAAAGGTTTTCCTTACTTCTTTGGGACAGCCCATAGCACATGCTCAGAATTTGAATAATTTACTTGATTCTATTCTGTTACCCTCTTCTATTGCTGTTATTTTTTGTAAAGCTTATACTTCTGTTATGAATGAAGTCTCCCGTGGAAATGCATTTGCAGATCGAGCTGCAAAAGCTGCAGCCAGGAATGCCTTTCCTCCTCTGGATATATGGTCTGTGCTTTCTGGCCAGCTCAATTTTCTGTCTCCCCTTCGGAGATTTATGACTCAGTTTCATCTTCAGAGTTGGACACTTGGAAGACTTTTGGGACAATTTTTTTTTTGGCAATATTTGGTGGTCACCTGATGGCCACGCAATGGGCCCTAGGACTCTTACCTAAACTTGCCCGCTATGTCCACCTAGGTGGTCATGCATGCAAAGGGGAGGTAGCTGATCAAGTTTTGTGCTTTTGGTGTGCTCCAGGTATCCATACATTGGGTGGATGCATTACCATTAGCTTTGATGCATTTAAGAACTATGTCAATCAGAAAGACAAATTTATCTCCCTATGAAGTTCTTTTTGGGAGACCATTCCAGCTGGGGGAAGCCTGATACCTGCATATGCCAGTCTCTTAGGGGGAGATGAGGAATTGGTTGCTTATGTTATGAAGTTATAAAAGACACTGACAGCTATTTTTAAGTTTTTCAGAGACTTCCTCTAGATGTGGCTGTACATGATATCCAGTCGGGAGATTGGGTTTTGTTGAAGAAGTTTTCACGTAAGAATTGCCTAGAACCAAGGTGGGATGGTCCTTACCAGGTGCTGTTAACTACGTACACTGCGGCAAAACTACAGGGAAAGGACTCCTGGTACCACTGCACCCATCTAAAGAAAGTACAGCCACCTGATGTTAATCCTTAAAATGAGCAGATTTTCAAGTGCAACGAGGGAGCAATGCTGGACCGAGGTCCCAGAAGCAGACGAGGAGGGGTGAAGAGCCATGGGCAATCCCCTTGTGGTTGCTCTGAAGAAGACAGTCAACAGAGTCAAGAGTGCACCAGGAAAGAAGAGCTAATGGACTTTATTATTTTTACAATAATTTTAATTATTTTGTTGATTATTTTGTTGTGTGTTTGTTATATTGAAGGGATACATTATTCTGGGAATAGTGTAGAAGATGGATTTGTTATTCCTAATTATATTTATAATTAGTTTAAATAGGGGCAATGCAGATTTTGGAGCCAATTCCTTTTATATACTGATAAGGAATTTAATTGCATCCTGGGAGGTTCAGGATTGTTGGGTGTGCTCTTTTATGGCAACCCATCATCTGGAAGAGATACCCCTGATACCAATTCCTGTACCAGTTAATCAATGGGAAAGTTTGGCCTGGACTAATCCCATGGGAGCAGTAATAGGGAAAGAACATCGGTTGGGAATGAGGGTTGATCCCAGAGACTTAATTCTCACGGGAAGGAAACCAGCAGCGCCAATATGTATGCAGTGGACACAACCTATATCAGTAACAGAATCAGACAAACCCTAGTTAAATGTTACTTGTGAAGTAAGGAATGTAGGTAAATATCCAAAATGCAAATACCTTTTCCATCTGCCTATGGTAGAAGGGGAAAAAGTAAGTAAAATTATAATATAGAAACAGGAATCAAATGCCACTCAATTGAATGAGAAAACAATTTATAATTGTACATTAAATGCCACCTGAGGAATTAAGTGCAACAAGACCCAAAATTGGTGGCTGACGCTTGAGGATGTGTATTAACCTTACTTTCTGATGTAAAGAGGAGAGGCTTGGATAATTCAAGATATTATTACTTTTAATCAATATGTAAATAGATCCTGGGCCGCATGGGCTAACATAATGTTATATGTGCTATACCAAGCCCATTCTAATAGTTGTAGAGGAGTTACTCCAATAGAGGAAAGTGTATAGCGGGCATGTGGAAAATGAATGGGAAAAATCTTTACCACCAAGGTGGAGGTGAAGATGTACCTTGGTATATCTCTGGCCTGGAGCTGTGCACCCGGTTCCTCTACGTGTGGTTGTGTATAACCACCAGCCTAATGGAAGTTTTAAGCGCACCCTGGATGTTTATCATTACAACCCATTAACTGAATACTCTTCAGCATTCTGGAGAGGAGGAGAATGTTTTGGCCCTGGCAAGGAGTGGGTGATTTGGAGTATGCACTAAAAAAATTTTCAGCTGAATTTGAGATATGTCCCAATGCAATTGGAAATGCTATTTTAAATTTACAGGCTGAAATTTAATCGCTAGCATAAATGACTATTTAGTATAGGTTAGCCCTAGACCAATTATTGGCTCATCAAGGAGGAGTTTGTGTAATCTTGAATCAAATCTGTTGTTTTTATAAAAATGAATCAGGTCAAATTGAGATGGATGTACACAAAATTTGGAATGTCAGCAGATTTTTTTCATGAATTTTCTAACCCTTCAATGCCACCATCTGGCATTGACATTTCATGGTTCTCCATTTGGAATGTGCTGACTTCTTGGTTACCAGATTTATCCTGGCTTAAAAAAAATGTGTAGGCATAGTTGTGTTTATAATAATATTAATGCTAATGTTTTGTTGTATGCAATGTTATTTATTATTTCAGCAAGTAAGGTTTAAGCCCCCAGGAGACAAATGGTGCAAAGGTCAATACGGTACTGGTAATTAGCATTGGCAATGAAGGAATGTATTCTAAGTGTGTTCCTAATAGTAGAACTAATAGGAACAAAGGGGGTACTGTTGTGGGAAAAAGAAGATGGATTCTCTCTTTTCCAGGGGAACCAGTCTGACTAAATGGCTGACAAAGCATGAGATGGAAAGTGCCTTTCTAGCAGATGTTTGTTTAATTATGTGTAGCAATAATAAAAAAGTTTTGAGGCCTAAGGCGCCAGTAAGTACAGAATGAGGAGAAAGACCTTGCAACTTAGATAGGGGGAGTTGAAATTGGGAGACTAAGAAATTCCTTAGATAAGGAGTTTTAGTAAGTATTGCCATAGAAACTGTGACGTAAAAGACTTGTTTGTGTGAGACTATATAAGCTTTAAGAAATGTATGCTTAGGGTCACCCTGACCATCGGGCCACGTTCTTTACATAAAGAATAAACTTTGACTTTTCTAACCTGCTATCTGGCTAATTTGGACCATCCTCTGGGTAATGGACATGTAAGTAAGGACCCCTGAGTTTGTGTTCCTCGACAGATGAAGAGGCATTCCACAGGCCAAACCAAGGCCAAGGACTCATCCAGGGTGGGGCAGATTTACCCCAGGCCCTCTCCACTAGAGGAGAGGGGGTGTTTTGCCACACGCAGTCTCAGGGGAGGGATTTGTTCACAAGTGTGGAGGACCACCCCGAGGCAAAGTAAATTACCGTGATGGACAACATAGTAAGAGCCCCATTGCAGGCCACACCAGCCCAGCAAAAGTCTACTCAGATCCAAATGACTGTCCAGCAAGAGTCAGTGAGGCTCCAACAGGAGACAAATCAGCTGTTGATAAGCGAGGCCACTCAGGACTGAGCCTCCCTCCAGGAAATATTGATTCTACTTAAAGCCCTGACCCCCACAGATAAACGTGACCAGTCAAGATGAATGGCATTGAAACCACCGCATTAGTGGACTCTAGGAGTGCCGTTACACTGGTGGGCCAGGACCAGCTGTCCTGTGCTAAACTCACTGGCATAACATGTGCATGACACTGTCAATTATTACCTGACCATACCGGTCCGGATCGATAGTTAGGGAAATACCACAAGGGTGATAGTAGGGGTGTTCCCTGCTATAACCCTCATAGGCTGGGACTTGCCAGGGTTTGGGTGCCTACTTCAGGTCAGTGAGCTCAAGATAGGTGGTGACCCCAGGAAGGGTGCTGAGGTGCCGGTAGGAGGTCCTCCCCCAGTCCTCTCTGAATTAGCCCAGGACCTGTTCACCACCACAGGAAAACCAAGGAAGACTCAGTGAGAAAGAAGAGCAGACTGGGAACCAGAATCCTGACCCAGAACCAAAAGGCTGCGCTTGTTGCAAGGCAACTTTGTCCAGCTGCTGGGGACAACCCAAGATGTTGATGAGCCAGAAGCTGGACTTACTCCAATTGGGGCCAACCCAAACAAAGAGACTGAAATAGGTCCCCTTGAAATTGAGAACATTGGGTTTCCCTTTGGAATTTTGCACAATGCCAGGCCACTGTACAACAATATCAGGAAAGACGTAGAGGAGGTGAAAGTAGTCCCCAGGGAGGGAAATCCCAAAGGCCTGGGGTCATATTTCATGATCAGAAGGGACCTCTTTTAAAGAGTGGTCTGGTACAAGAGGAAGAGTTGGAATAGCTCCTGGTATCATGACGAAATCAGAGGGAAGTGCTAGACCTAGCACATAGCCATTTGTTTGGGGGACACCTAGGCATAGACAAGTGCCTTCATGGAATGCTGAAATAGTTCTTCTGTCCAAGGGTCTATCTGACAGTCTTCTGATATTGTTCCTGCTTCCCAGAGTGCCAGCTCTACAGCCCTCAGCCTCACTTACGGGTGGTGTTTTGCCACACCTGGTACAAACACTGCTAGGATGACAGAAGAATTCTTCCATTAACCTAGGCCTGATCTCAACCTAAAAATTAGATCACCTAGCTACGTCACTGAGGCTTGTTTAAAAAATGTCATGCTTTGCACAATATAATTAGGTTGATCTTATTCCCACTGTAGATGTAGCTAAGTTGATGGTAGAACTCTTCTGTCACACTAGCAACCACCGCTTGAGAGGATAGATTTATTATAGTGATAGAAAACCCCCTTCTGTTACTGTAGCAAGTATCTACATTATGGCACTACATCAGGCATTGGGGGAGAGCATACAAAGGAGGAAAGGGACAAAATTTAGGAAGGAAGTTTTGTTTGTAGCTCAGGCTGGGTTTTCTTTGCCTGTCAGTGGGGGATTTATTAGTCTATGGAGCCTCTCTAAGGGAAGGAACCCATACATCAAGACCTTTAGCTCTATGATTTGATAAGTTTCTGCAAAAGTGGAAATCTGATGTGGCAGTGTAGCTGAAGCATCCACAGATTATTGCTGTCTGGTTTTGCCTCAGAGCAGTTGGCTTATCCTATTCAGCAAATAAAAATTTCATATTTTCATTGGATTTACTCTTGTTTGTAGTCTTTGAGATTTAAAAGCTAAACAGAACTAGGGAGAATCTAGTGTAAAAATAAATGTGTGCATGACAAAGACACAAATCTGCATGCTGGAACATGCTTGAACACTGGAGGAGGAGGGTGGTATCTGGCTTTGGAGTACTAAGCTAAAGAAGACATGCTCATAATTTGAGGCACAAGTGTGCTTTTATGCCACTGTCTAGAGGAGCTAGGCCACTGCAGTGAGAGATCTGGAGGAGCCAGTGCTTCACCGAGCTGGGAATGTTCCTGTTGCTACACCCCATAAAAGAGATGCAGTGGATACCCTTTTGTGCCAGAAGGAGAGTTGATTCCTGGTACTACCTCCTCTCTGCCCTTTAGAAGTAGCTATAAACAAATAGAGTGCCCATCTTCAAGAAAGGGAAGAAAGAGGATCCAGGAACTACAGGCCGGTCAGCCCACCTCAATCCTTGGAAAAATCATGGTGCAGGTGGGACATTAGGAAGAAGTTTTTCACTAGGAGAGTGGTGAAGCATTGGTATGGGTTACCTATGGAGGTGGTGGCATCTCCAACTTTAGAGGTTTTTAAGCTGAGGCTTGACAAAACCCTTGCCGGGATGATTTAGCTGAGGATAGGCCTGCTTTGAGCAGGGGGTTGGACTAGATGACCTCCAGAGGCCCCTTCCAACTCTAATATTCTATGATTGCCAGCAGATCGCTGGAAGTGATTATTCCCCTGTATTTGGCATTGGTGAGGCCACATTTAGAGTATTGTGTCCAGTTTTGGGCTCCCCACTACAAAAAGGATGTGGACAAGTTGGGGAGAGTGCAGTGGAGGGCAACAAAAATGATAAGGGGGCTGGAGCACAAGACTTATGAGGAGAGGCTGAAGGAACTAGGCCTGTTTAGTCTGCAGAAGAGAAGAATGAGGGGGGATTTGATAGCAGCCTTTAACTACCTGAAAGGGGGTTCTAGGGAAGATGGAGCTAGGCTGTTTTCAGTGATGGCAGATGACAGAACAAGGAGCTATGGTCTCAAGTTGCAGTGGAGGAGGTTATGTTGGACATTAGGAAAACGTTTTTCACTAGGAGGTTGGTGAAACACTGGAATGGGTGGCATCTCCATCTTTAGAGGTTTTTAAGATGCGGCTTGACAAAATCCTCTCTCGGATTATTTAGCTGAGGTTAGTCCTGCTTTAAGCAGTGGGCTGGACTAGATGACCTCCTGAGGTCCCTTCCAACTCTAATATTCTATGATTCTATGATTCTATGAAAATCTGTTACTCAGTTTAAAAAAAATCAAGTTGTCATTTAAATGGATGCAATATTCATTATATTCTTTCATCCAACTACTGCATTTAAAAAGGGATTTATGAGAACACAGGGTTTGTTATATGCAGGGCCCTACCAAATTCACAGCCGTAAAAAATGCAACACAGACCATGAAATCTGGTCTTGTGTGCTTGTACCCATCACTATAGAAACTTCACAGGGGAGACCAGCATTTTTCAAAATGGGGTTCGTAACCCAAAAGGGAGTTATAGGGGAGAGAGAGGGCACAAGACTAGGAGGGTTATGGTATTGCTACCCTTACTTCTGCATTGCCTTCACAGCTCGGTGGCTGGAGGTCGGCAGCTGCTGCGCAGGCACCCAGCTCTGAAGTTTAGCACCCTCCCAGCAGCAGCGAAGAAATAAGAATGGTGATATCATATCCTGCCACCTCACTTCTGTGCTGCAGCTGATGGCATCGCTGCCTTCAAAGTTGGGCTTCCAGCCAGCAGCCGTGTTGCTTTCTGAAGGAGGGGTCAGTTCCCAGCGGTGGGTCTGACCTGGCCTCAGAAGTGGCCGTGCAGGGGAAGAGGACGTCCCATCTCTCCCCATCCCGGCTGGAACAAGCAGCTGGAGTCTGGTGCACAACATGAGCTCCCTGTCAGGGAGCCCCTAGCTCTACCCTTCTCCAGCTCTGGGCCCAGTGCTCGCAGACTAATGGGGTCTTATGCTGGCTGTGTGAGGTGCGGGAGGGGAAGAGGAGGGGTCACCACATTGCCCACATGTCAATCCAGCCTTGCCCCCCCTTAAAGTGATGGCTTCCCCCCAATACCATGTGCTTTGAAGGCAGCGGCCTGCCAACAGCAGCAAGAATTAAGGGAGGCAATACCACAGCCCTGCCAACAATAGCCCTTTGACCTCTCTCTGAGCCCCTTTGGCATCAGGACCCCCACAGTTACAACACCATTAAATTTCAGGTGTAAATATCTGAAACCCTGAACTTTATGATTTTTATAGTACTATGACTGAAATTGACCAAAATGGATCGTGAATTTGGTAGGGCCCTAGTTATATGGGATGAGACCACTGGTCTGTCAAGCTCAGTCTCCTGTCTCTGGTAGCGGTGGCCAATATTTAATGCTTTTCAGCACTACAAAATGCTCACAATACCATTTTGACAAAGAAGTGATTGGTATGAATTAATTTGAGAAAAGGAAAATAATCCACTGAAACCACAGTAAGTTCATATTTGTTAATACACTCAAATTCTGATCTTTTGCAGATCAAAATAATTTCTGATATTTTTGCTTGTTTTTCCCACTCCCAGCCCCTTTATTTAACAACAGCAAATTTAAGAACTGTGGGTGATAAATGGAGAAATCAGCATTTCATAGCTCAAACTTGATCAAATCACTCATAAAGAGACACAGAATAATATATTTCTTCTGGATCTATCCTTAACAAGCAGTGTATTGTTTGCCAAGATTTCACTTACTGGTCCATATCCTTGGCTGGAATAAACTGATGTAGCTCCACTGATATCAGATTGATTTACACCTGCTGAGGAACCGACCCATAGCTTTTACAGTGTAAGATGAAGTCCTCCAATATTCCTTGCTTTGAGTTTCTATTTTAAAATTCTTTGTTTTCTGAAACTGATTAGATGGCTCCGTGGCTGGCATAAATCAGCCTCACTCCATTGAAGTCTATGACACTCTGCTGATTTACATTAGCTGAGGACCAGGTTTGTTATTGGTATCATTTACCCTTTAAACTGCTTTTTGAAATTTCTGCTAGCTGAAAAGACAATCGGAAACTTTCTCCCCTGCTCCTGAGTATAGACATTCTGAATGTGCAATTCAGAAATGCCTGTTTTGCTATATCTGACTTGAGTCAGCACTGAAAATGCAAGAGATTCTTGGCTTAATGAAAGGATTTAAAAAATATATATATAGCTCCATTGTCCATGCAGGAGACTCCAGGGCCAGGGGAACCTTCTGCCATACATTCAACTGTATAAAAATTTGTGATGCCTCAGTTCTGGCCCTTAGTGCCAAGAGGCCAATGATGATAGAAACCATTGTTTCCTTTGGAAAACACTTTCTTTAGCTACCACATGTTCAGGTGTCATCTAAGGCAGACATTTCTGTTTGTTTTTCAGAACAAATATAGGCTTAGCATTTAGAATGGACAGGCTACTTTATATCCCAACATGCACTCTAACATCTTGCTTTGCATGCTTTTGGTCTGACTTCCATTTTCACAAGATTTAGGATTTTCTAACCTGAATGGGCAGAACAATCGTAGAATCCTGGAAGATTAGGTTTGGAAGGGACCTCAGGAGGTCATTTAGTCCAACTCCTGATCAAGGCAGGACCAACCCCAACTAAATCATTCCAGCCATGGCTTTGTCATGCCAGGCTTTAAAAACCTCTAAGAATGGAGATTTTGCTACTTCCTTAGGTAATCCATTCCAGTGCTTCACCATCCTCCTAGTGAAAATCCAACCTAGACCTCCCCCATTGCAACTTGAGATCATTGCTCCTAGTTCTGTCATCTATCACCAACAAGAATGACCTAGCTCTATACTCTCTGGAACCATAGTTCAGGTAGCTGCAGGCTTCTATCTAATCGCCCTCTCATTCTTCTCTTCTGAAGACTAAACAAGCATAGTTCCTTCAGCCTCTCCTCATAAGTCAGGTACTCCAGTCCCCTAATCATTTTTGTTGCCCTCTGCTGAACTCTTTCCAATTTGTCCACATTCTTTCTTTAGTGGGGGGCCAAAACCTGGACACAGTACTCCAAATGAAGTCTCATCAGTGCCAATGAAGATGAGATAATGAAATAAAAATGCATATCCCTCAAGATGCCACAGGGATGTGTTGTCAGGTGTTAGAAAACACACACAGCCTTCAGTGTGTTACTCCCACTCTGTGCAGATAGCGGACAAATCAAACTTTGATCGAATGGCACAATAAATCCACACATACCTGGATTCAGCAGTGAAGGCCTCTGACCAGGTTTATTGCCAACAAAGCATGGTCCTAATGTCCTGGCTCAATGGTTATCAGTACACTCATACACGGATGCTCATTGTACTGGGTTTGGCTCTTTGAATGGCGGGACTTTCCATTCCACAGTCAGCTGGCCAAAGACCCACACCCTGAGACCCTCTTTTATACAATGATGCAAATAATTTACATAGTGCCCTTCTGACATGGTTAGATACCTCCCTGATGGTTTGATCAAAACATCTCTATCCATCATATTGTCGTCCAGACCTTATCTAAAAGAAGCATCAGAATGTTCTTGCTATCTTTGGGGAGAGTACCAGTACCATGCTTGGTACTGGGGTGTTCTGGTACCATCTTTCTAGAATGTGCATGCATCAGTGTTATATGTCTAGTACTTCTTTAGGAATGTGTGTTTTTTGCAGTACCAGCTGTGTTTTTGCTAGATTCTGTCACTCTGCCAGCAGGTTTTCAGCCTGATTTCTGCTAGCTCTGTTTTATAACTGTAGGGCCCATCTACTTCTTTAGCACAGGCCTCATATCTGGCCTTTTATACTAGGCATCATTTCTCAACCTCTCTCTTTCTACTACAGTCTGCCACTATTTGTCTTTATGGAAAGGACGTTTTACCCCTCATCCCGGAAGAGCATAATGCATGGACTGAAGACAACCCAGTGGGTTAAACACTGTAAATATGGCCACCTTTTATTACCATCCATATATTCATGCCCCATCTGTCCCTTGGTTTACATATTTCCTTGTATGATTGGTGGACAGATTTTATTTTCCAGTTGTTTTTAGTCCCTTAGGGTGGGCCTGGGAATGTCAGGTTCAGGCCTATGATTGGGATATATAGTTTTCTGATTAGAAAAGGCTCAGTCTGTTTTCATAGTTTGGCCCTTTCACTTTGGTACCACAGATAGAAGTGTGTTGCTATTAGGGAATCACAGTTACCACCTGTATTATTGTTACTAATAGGCTTGAGTGTTTTTGAAATACTGTGATAGGCTATGCATATAAAAGTAAAAGAAAAATATTACATATGAGGACTTAATATACGTATTTCTTGTGATTAGATACTACACAGTAGTGACCATAATTGTTATAGGTTACTATATTGACTGGTGGCGTGGTCCAGCTGGCGCATCGTGACCCTTCCTAGGGCCCAGGCTCCGAGGAAGGCCACAGCACCTTGGACTAGGGGAAAAATCTTTAAAAGTTACAAGTCTTTAGCCCCGGCCCAGCCAGGGCAGGCTTCTCTTGTAGTCTTCTGCACCCTGGCTCTCCTGTAAGGCAGGGCTGGTAAACAGTCTGGTCCTTCCTCCCACCCAGTCTCCAGGTACCTCCATCCAGGTGTCTCCCTCTCGGTCACTGGGGTAGACGGTGAGCAGGAGTCCCACCAGTCCCTCACTGTCGACCGGTGACAGGTCCAGGAACACCTCAGAGTTGTCAGCGGAGAGCAGGTCACAGGGGCCAGGGGGTTCTCCAGCACCCCAGGCTCAGTCTGCTCTTGTGGGTCCCCGGTGTCAGGCAGCTCCTCAAGGTCAGGGCCGGCCTCAGGGGGTTTCTACCACCCAGCAGCCTCAGGTAGCTGCTCCCAGCTACTAGGGTCCAGCAGCCTTACAGTCACTGGAGTCCGGCCGTTCTCTCCAGTCACTCGGGCCTGGTGATCCTATCTATTCATTAGAATCCAGTGACCCTTTCCAATCACCTGGGCCTGGCAATCCAGGCAGGCTTTCAAGGCTCCAGTCAATCGTACAGTTGCTCTAAAGAGCTGCATGGCCTGAGTCAGGCCCAGACCGCAACCCCTGGGAAGACACATCTGTCTCTGGCAGCAGCTTCCCCGCTACTGAGCTGCTGTGCTGGCCTTTCATACTTCCCTTTCCTGTCCTGGCTCTGTCCCTTTTCTCCCGGGTTGTTTGGCCTACAGGGCCTTGTTCTGTCTAGCAGGGGTGTCACAACCCTTCCTCAGGCCCAGGCTCCGAGGAAGGCCACTGTGTCTTCTTACACACACCCCACCTCAAGTCCAGCTCCCGATCTCCAGGGCTGGCCTGCTCCCCTTCTCCTACATGGGACAAGGCATTGGTGTTGGTGTAGTCCCTACCTATCCAGTGTTGGATGTTGAAGGCAAATGGTTGCAGGGCGAGGTACCAATATATCACCCAGGTATTGGTGTCTTTCATTTGGTGGAGCCAGTGAAGGGGTGCATGCTCTGTAATAACGGTGAAGGGGATGCTAAAGAGGTAGTACTTTAGGGCCTCCAGAACCCTCTTCACGGCCAATGCTTCTTTCTCTAAGGTCGCGCATTATTGCTTCTGGGGAAACAGCTGGTGACTTATATATAAGATGGGGGTGTTCTTTCCCATCAAAGTTCTGGGTGAGAACAGCCTCCAGTTCACCAGCCGAGACATCAGACTGTGCAACAAAGGGGTGGCTAAAATCGGGGCTGTACAGAACCGGCTCATGTCACAGCCTGTTTTTTAGGTTGGTAAATGCCGTATCACTGTTCAGGGTCCACCAGATGTGGAGTGGCTGGTCCTTGAGAGGCATGGTGAGGGTGGCACAGTTGGGGACAAACCATCAATAGTAACTGGTCAAGGCCAGAAACTGCCACACCTGCTTCTTAGTGATTTGTCAGGGGTATTCCTGCAGAGCTTGTATCTTCTCGATCAGGGGTCGCAGGGTTCTCTGACCTAGGGTGTACCCAAGGTAGGTGGTTTCCTGCCACCCTATGCGGCATTTTTGGGGGTTGGCAGTTAGCCCTGCATCCCGCAGTGTCCTTAGAACAGTGGCCACCTGATTCAGTGTCAGCTGTACACCACGTCATCCAGGTATGCTTAAGCATAGGCCACATGTGGCCCTAGGAGCTGGCCCATCAGCCACTGGAATGTTGCCAGTGCCCCGTGGAGTCCAAAGGGAATTTTTACAAATTGATGTAGCCTATTGGGGGTCGCAAACAGGGTTGTTTCCTTGGAGCTGGAGCTGAAGGGGATTTGCCAATACCCCTGGGTGAGATCTAATGTTGTGAAGTATTGAGCCTCCCTGAGTTGACCGAGCAACTTGTCAGTGTGTGGCATGGGGTAGGCATCAAACTTTGAGATGATATTCCCCCCAGAACTCTATACAAAATTGGCGCAACCCATTAGGTTTTCGCACCAGCACAATGGGCAATGCCACTCATTGGTCGTGAGCTCTATCACCCCAGCCTCAACATAGCTTGGACTTCTTCCTTCCCAGCAGCCTGCAGATGTCGGAGGGGTGACCTCATGCCGGTGTGTATCACCTCACCAGGGCAAGTCTCCATAGTGTGGTAGACCTGGGTGGTTTTCCTGGAGGTCACGGTAAAGGTTGCTGTGAATGTTTCCATCAGGTGTCCCTGCCTGTTGAAGGTGTTCCCACAGGTCCAGGACATACTGGAGCAATTCCTTTATCAGTGAAGGGGCCTGCTCCCACATTAAGTCCATGATTCCCCTTGGCTGTCAGCCGTATAGCAGCTAGAAAGGTGAGAACTTGGTGGAGGCCTGGATGGTGAGGAGGAAGAGTGGGATCAGTTGGTTCCACTTCCGCAGATCCTCCAAGGGGAACTTCTGGGGCATGTGCTTCAGAGTCCAATTGAATTGCTCAATCAGCCCATCAGTCTGGGGGTGGTAGATTGAGGTCTGGAGCTTCCAGACCCCGAGGATGTTGCATACCTCCCAAAACAGTCAGGATGTAAAATTAGTGCCCTGGTCCATGAGCAACTAGCAGGATATCCCCATTCTTGCAAACACCTTGACCAGTTCCCCTACGACAGTCTGGGCAGCAGCATTATTTGCGGAATGGCCTCCGGGAAATGGGTGGCGTAGTCCATCAGGATGAGGAGGTAGCAATATCCTGCCACACTCCATTCCAGGGGCCTAACCAGGTCTATGGATACCCATTCAAACAGTGTTCCAATCAGGGGAAAGTCACTAGGGGGGCCTGTGGAACACCAGCTGGAGCTTCAGTTGACACTCCGGGCAGGAGGCACAATAGTCCTGGACTTCCTGGTATACACCAGGCCAGTAAGAGTGGACCAGTATCTGGGCCAGAGTCTTGTCAAGGCCCTGGTGACCCCTGGCCAGGATATTGTGGGCCAGTCTCAGCATGGCTCTTCAATGGACCCAGGGCACTACCAACTGAGTATGGGGGTTCCAGGTCCGGGCGTCCCACTCCACCTGATACAGTCAGTCGTGGCGCAGTTCAAACCATGGCCACTGGGTGGCCTGGTGGGAGTCAGTCAGCACCCTGTCTATGGTGGCCAGCTGGTCGTAGGCACAGCTGAGGGTGGGATCCTCCCGTTCGTCCTGACAAAAGTAATCCACGACTCTCCTGGGTTGAGTATCTCTGTGGCTGCCGGTGGGATCTCTCTCTCTTGGGACCCTGTCTCTCCAGAGAGTTACTGGCCAGGGCCCAAATGGTTGTCCTAGGGGGGCGGCTCTTGGTTGTCTAGGGTCTCCACTTCCGGGATCCCCTTGCCTGGGGTTCCTTGGCGGCCAGCCTTTTGCAAGACCCCTGTGAAGTTGGCCAGTCCCGGCCTAAAATGACAGGGTATGGTAGTTGAGGTGACAGCCCTATGGGAGGTACCTAGATGACCTGCCCAATGGTCAGGGGGATGGAGAGTGTGGAGTACATCGTCAAGTACACATGGAGACATGTGAGGCCAACTTGTCCGAGGACCTGTCCACCCTCAGGGAACAGCCTCTTCAGAATGAGGGTCTGCCCACACCCTGAGTTGACCAGGGCCTCCAAGTGCCTTCCAGCTATACCAGCTGTGATTGTAGCTTTTGGGGTAGTCAGGCCCTGGACTCACCCCTCCCCGGCATAGACCCCAGTTACCCTTATTACAGCTGGTGGTTACCTTCTGGTAAGCTTTGCTGGGCAGGATACAGCTTCTCTGTTCCATTGGTTGCATTGCTCTGCGATGCACAAGTAGGTTGCATCTCACAGACCAAAAGACAGAAGAAGACATCAGTATACTGTGAAGAAACCCCCAGGCATTAAGAAAAGAAAAATGAAGTGCTTTATAAATAAGACTTGTCTGGTATATATCTCAGTATACCATATATGAACAATTAAATTGGCAATCAGCTAGAAAACCACTAGCTGGACCAGGTTAAGCTGTCATTTAATTTGAATTAGGCTATTGTGTAAAAGTAACTGTATTATTGCAATAAACCATTTACAATGTGCATAGCATTGCTAAACTGTTTTCACAAACATAGAGTAAAAAATTAACAACTATTGGCATCAAACAACATGAAGACAAGGAACAAACAAACTGGTAAAGAAATTAAGTTACATGTAACTACAAATTGTGTAAACAAATCCCCTGTTAGTACGAATAATAGTTTAGGGTCAGTGACAGTGCATGCCAACTGATGAACATGTTGCTCAAAACAGTCTTGTTCAGTGTCTAGGTACCAATGCTAAATCCTGACACAGCAATATTTGATAACCTACTGAATGGACAATACTCAATTTACTTGGAAGACTGCATTATAAGAAACAATTGGATCAAGTGAAAATGTATTGTTTATACAACAATTGCAAGAGTACAGCTTGTGCTGTAAAAGACTGCATTACTAATATTTCGGATGATAGTGACTAGTCATGAGTTTGTAACCATTGATATGGTAGCAGCTAGCCTGTTGGTTATTGGAGATGTGGATTTCTTCAAGCATAAGGATGCTGATGTTATGTGTCTTCAACATGTTTGCGAGTGTAAGACGATGACACGGTCGGGCTGGGGCATCACGACCCTTCCTCATACCCACGGTTCAAGGAAGGCCACAGTGCCTCCCTGTAGGGGAATGAGCAATGCCTGTTTACTAGTCTTTAGCCCCAGCCACCAGTGGGGTGGGCTGACAAGTGGTCTGGTGCTCCCGACACTCAGGCAGGGCAGGGCAGGTGAAGCAGTCTATAGCCCCTGGCCTTCCCACCAGCGGGGCTCGTAAAACAGTCTATTTCCCCCGACCCTCAGCCAGGGCAGGGCAGGTAAAGCAGTTCCCAGTCTCTGGCCCACCAGCTGGGCAGGACTGGTCGGTCAGTCAGCAGCCTCGGCCTTCCCACAGGTGGGTCTTGTAAAATAATCAGGAGTCCCTTGCCTGGCAGGCAGGCGAGGCCAGTAGAGCTCAGGGTCCTCTGTTTCACTGATGCAGAGGATAGCACTCCCTCCCAGGGTTTAGGGAAGGGGGGAGGGGGACGCAGGAGCACCCGTCTCCACTGAGTCCCAGCCCAGGGCCCTAGAAGTGGCAAAGCTGAATCCGTAGAGCTCCGGCTGCAACACACTGATGGGGCTTAGCCCCTGACCCAGCTATTTGCTAGTTGGCTGTTCCTGGGCCACTTCTTCCCACACTGTCCTTGGGTACCTGCCGGACTCAGTTTCCCTCCACGTTGCTGGGGTACGCAGTGAGCAACAGACCCACAAGTCCTTCTCCATCGACCAGTGGCAGGTCTGGGAGCTCCTCTGCATTGTCAGCAAGGGGCAGCTTCTCAAGGTCACAGGGCCCCAGGGGTTACCCTGGCCCACAGGATAAGGTCATGTCTGGCTGTACCCCAGCATCAGGCAGATCCTCCAGGTCAGGGCTGGCCTCAGGGGATATGTTCCACCCAGGAGTCATGGGTGGCTTGTTCCAGCTACTCAGGGCTGGCGGCCCCACCCAATCACTAGGGCTCAGCAGCCCTGCCCAATCACTGGGGCTTGGCAGCTCTGTCCAATCACTAGGGCCCAGTGGCCCTGTCCAGTCACTGGGGTCCTGAAATCTGCACAAGATTTGGAGGCTTCGCTCAGTGGGGCTGTGGCTCCAAACGGTTGTTGGGCCTGGATGATGCCTTGGCCGCAGCCTCCGGGAAGACAATTCTGCCTCCGGCAGCAGCTTTCCCCCGACTGATCTGCTGTGCTGGCCTTTTATACTTCCCCTTCCTGCCTTAGCTCTGCCCGTTGGTTGCTGGGCAGTTTGGCTTGTAGGTCCCTGTTCTGCCCAGCAGGGAAGTCGCGACTTTCCCTTAGGCCCAGGCGCCAAGGAAGGCCACAGCACCTTCCTACAATGAGATACTTCCTCTTTGCCTGGGAAAGTCCCTCAGTGTTAGCTTCTGGAACAAGAAACTCCAACTTATCTGGTGTGTTACTTGGCCCTGAAGAGGGTCGTTGTGGTAGCTTGAGTTGTTGCTCTGAAGAGTGGGATATCATTGATCTATGTTTGGTGGCCAAGTTGATGGCATTAGTAGGGGTGGAAGATGGCAGGTTTAATGCAGCCCACTCTTAAGTGAGAAATCACCCAGCCTGTTACACTAGGCCTCATGTCTCAAGCTCTCACTTTCTAGTACAGGATACTTTTATTGAATGCAAGTATTTGGAAATGTTGCTATTGTACATGAGTAGCAGAAAATGTGAATCTGTGGATTCTATAAACTAAAACAGTAAAAGTTTGTACAAGGAGGAATTTATTGAATCTTTGCTCTAGGTATCCATGCAGCACTGTGCCCTCAGAAACTTCCTAGTTTGTCTGGGCTCCATATCTGGCACCTAAATAGTTGCCCCCAGAGGTATCTATAGAAAGCCTTCATGGCTGCTGAATCTCTCCATCTCCCCAGAAATGAAACACGACACTGCACCTTGACTGCTGTTTGCTAGTCCAGGTGCTAGGGTACATCTATACAACAAGCAGAACCCCACAGAGCAAGGCTCAGAGACAAGTTCTATATACTCTGGCTTGTGAGGTTCATGCTACTGCATTAACAACAGCTATGTAGCAGTTTTGGATCGGCAGTCTAGGGAGCGGGGGGTGGGTTCCAGAGCCCAAGCTCCAGCCTGAACTGCAGTGTCTATATACAGTGTTGATTTTAGCACTGTAGCGTGAGCACCATAAGCCTGACTCTGTAGACCTGGCCTCTGAGATTCGCTACTGTGGCTTTTAAGATGCAGCATCGGTGCATATGTCAGAAGATGTGTCTCAGCAGGGCAGTGGCTCCTCCTCAGTTGATGGAATTCTGGGGAAACTGAATGAGCTATAATGCCCTGAAAAGAGTTATCAACATGGATCACTGGGCTGGAGAGTCACCCCCCCCCCCCTTGGTATCTGATTGTGATGGGGCTGAAAGGTAAAAATCACCACATTCCAGCAACCCCTTTGGAGGCTGATGACTGGAGTTCTGTATTCAACACTCTCTTCTCTCTCCAGCAGCCCCAGTTGCAGCTGGGGAGAGGGGAATAACATAGGACTCAAGTAACCTCCACAACTCCAGCATAAGAGAGAGGGTAAGGACCCAACTATATTCTTTGTGCCCTTTAATATAAGCTCCTTGCTTCCTTGTGAAGATGTATGGCAACTGACCCAGGAGAAGAAGCAGGTCTCCCCTATTCCTTCATTCTCATTTGCACCAGGATTAGGGGATACCAGGAGGATGAAATTTCAGCATTTCATGTTTGAATAAAGTCATTTTCTAGTATGATGTTATATAGATCATCAGTAGCCAGATAATGTCCCCCATGGGTCAAACCTCCACAAGAAACACTTGCACAATTTCCACCATCTTATTTTCTAGCGGGAGGGGTGTTCCTTGTGGAGGGGTTTCCCTTGTGGAGTTTGTGAGCCCCTACTGAACCCAAGGGAAGCAGAAGAGATGGTCTAGCCTAAAATTATTTTCATTTCTTCACTGTTCCTGCAGGAGGTTATCTGGTCAAAACCTCCTTGCTTACTTTATTTTCCATTTTCTGCATTTTTTCCCCTTTAGCTCGGTCTACCGCTCATACACTTATGCAGAGGAAGCATCGCTCTGCATATTTCCATATTTTACAGAGATCTGAAAACTATCCTAGTTATAGATTTGATCATTCATTTCTTATTTCTTTGAAGAATTGAAAACCAAGTGGAAACAACAAACAGACAAGAACCCAACTTTTCTTTGCTTGATAAAAATGGTACCTGCCTTAGGGCTCCTGTTCACTCCTTGGTGCATCTCTCTTTTACTTTCCTCCAGCGCAAAACAATCTGGGCCAAATTCTGGTCTGTTATACCTGAATAATAATTGTTTCTATATTTGACTGGCTGTAGATGACCACGGAAACAATAAATCTATTCTA
The DNA here is from genome assembly GCA_007922155.1 of Mesoclemmys tuberculata. NCBI lineage: Eukaryota > Metazoa > Chordata > Testudines > Chelidae > Mesoclemmys > Mesoclemmys tuberculata. Next base: position 306,339 of record ML675641.1, read on the forward strand.
AGAAGTATGGCTAGACTTGTAATGAATCACCCAGTCAGAGGGTTAGTAGTACCACACAGCAGTCTCCCACCTCTACATCACTTATTTAAATCCACTCCAGGTGGCAGTGACTGTAAATTTATTATCATTTGGTGCCAGTTTGGAGATCTCAGTCCATTTCCTAATGGACAGGTGTCCATATAGCTTGTAAAAACCACCAGCACAATTGGAATTAAGTGGCTCCTTTGTTTGCAGTTCTAGCAGATAAATTTAGGACTGGGGCCCAGATTCTGTAAAAGCCTATGAATGTCTTTAAAACAACTCATTGGGAGTGATCACATTAACTTCAATAAGACACTCCCAGCATGCAAATCCTGGAAATGCAGGGCTGGAAGGAACCTGGACAAGTAAAAAAATTCAGCTTACTGTGCTAGAGCAGCCTAGACCATCCCATTGATGGGTGTTTAAACAAACCAAGTCCGGAGCTTAATACCCATGTGGTTAGGAAGCTTTTCCTAATATCTAACCTAAATCTCACTTGCTGCAGGTTAAGAGTACTGTTATATTTGTAAAAGAAAAGACTGCAGGATTTTATTTAGGGGATAAAGCAATACGCTATGTTTGATTTAATATAAGAATTTTAGAAAGGTATTGTGTTTATATATTTATTTACTTTAAAATGTTTTGCAAGTTGGTATAATATAGTTACTGGTCCTATGTGTTGCTTGAGTCAGCCTAGGGCCAGTTTGGCTGAGCACAACTGGAGGAGCCAGGCCACCGTCAGTCGTGATCCAATGCTTTCGATGATGATGATTACAGAATGAACCCAGAGAATCCATAATTTTACCCTGAGTTTTATAGGGTTAGTTTTTATACAATTTTATGAGTTTTATTGTGTTATGCTGCCTCCAGATTCTCTATGGTAGTTAATTACCAGCCAATTATAAGCAAGCATGACTTTATTTTACTTTATTTTTAGGGTGGATTTTTTTGTTGTTGTATTTTCGGGCCATTTATATTCTTCAGCCTTTATGGTTAGAATGATAGCTGCAGCTGGCGTTTTTACTTTCCTCTTTGTTGTTTGAATGATTTGGACTGGCACCTTCTTTTTTTATTTGCATTTTACACCTGAATTTTTTTACTTGTATTTAAAAAAGCAATGTTTTTAGGTTTAAGAGTAAACAGACAAGTTTACAGGCAAGTTTACAGACAAGAAAAACAGACAAGTGGCAGAAAAACAACAACATGGAATTCCCTTATGCTAAGCAGTAAAAAATGTATTAAACAATATTATACTTTAAGCAATAACCATGATTATATTAATTTAAAAAATATAAAGAAAAAATGTATTTGCAATTATTTCTATTTCACTTAAAGAACTAAACATAGACTTAATTTACTTATACAATTCTTAGTGTTGGCTCACACCATTACTTCTTGTCCTGCCTCTGGTGGACATGGAGAACAACTGAGTGTCATCCTCTTTTATAACAGCCCATAACATATTTGAAGACTGTAAAAAAGAAGATTGAGGCAGTAACAAGACTAAACAATAGTCATATTTTTTAGTTTCCTCATAGGTCAGGTTTTCTATACCTCTTATCACTTCTGTTGCTCTCTTCTCTTCTGTTTGTCCACATCTTTCTTAAATTGTGGTGCCCAGAACTGGACACAGTACTCCAGCTGAGGCCTCACCAGTGCCAAGAAGAGCTCCCCTGTCTTGCATATGACATTCTAGTGAAGTTACGGATATATTTAAGTCTTCTCAGGACTAGGGCCTGAACAAATACAAAGAATTTGTTACCCCCCCATGTGACTTCTGCTGGCCAAAGCTGAGGTATGTTAGAAAACATGCTCCACCTGTTGTGTGTGTAAATATAAAGCCAATATAAAAATATATTTAAAATCTTTTTCTTTAACTTTAAGTGAAACTCACCTATTTCGTACATTCCCACACCCCCTTTTCACACCATCCTATAATGCTTGGAATTTGTTGCAGTAGCAGGTTTGAGGATTTCAGGAAAAAAAAATCTCAATGTACAGAAATCACCTTGAGCAATTCAGTGCCACTGCTTCTAGCTCTGGTAATTTTTTCAACTCCGTGAGCCTTTTAAGGTTAGGTAACTAGCAATAATTTATTAAGCGTCTTTCCATCTTAGCTTTCTCCATGAGGATAAATATCAAATATGGCCAGCTTCATTAATTCTATTTTATTGCACTGCCATGAACAACACTGCAAGGAATACTGTCGATTTCACATTCAGAAGCTTCTGAAAGTTTGTTTAAAACCTTCCTCCTGAGGAAGAGAGAATGACAATGAGCTTCTATGCTTTTCAGCTAAGCAATAACCTTTATGTATTCATTATAAATATCAATAAGATGTCAGGTGGGCCATTGAACTCAAACTTTTTAATTTCAAAGGAGACTTTTTTCTCATCATAGGGAAAAGTGGCAAATTACTGAAGAAAATATTACTGTGGCATCTGAGTAAAAGTGTTTGTGAACCAACAGCTGTGGGCACTTAAATATTTTAAAGTAAAATATTGGGCCTGTTTCTCCATCTACCTCCATAAACCTCAGTACTTTTACTAGTGTAAAAATAAAAACATAAGAATGGCCATACTGGTTCATATCAATGGTCCATCTATCCCAGTATCCTATACTTCCAACAATGGGCAATGCCAGGTGCTTCAGAGGGCATTAACAGAACAGGTAATCAAGTGATCCATCCTGTAGCCCATTCCCAGCTTCTTATATACAGAGGCTAGGGACACTTCAGTGCACACTTTTTCATCCCTGCCATCCTGGCTAATAACCATCGGTGGTCCTATTTTCTATGAACTTATCTAGTGTGTAAGTGAGAGTAGAATCAAGCCAAATTGCCCTGGTTCAGAAAAGCACATGAGCACATGTCTGAGCTTAACCATAGGTTTACATACTTTCCTAAACCATGGCCAATATTTGTATGATCTACCTGATTGAAAACTGCCTCATTAAGACTTAGCAGGGTGAGTGGGGTTCTGCATTGTGACCTTCTAGCTCTCATGCCATGGTACTAACTAGTTAGGCACTAGCACCCACTGATTCACCCTCCTCTTAGAGATGTCAGGAATTCACTGATGTGTCTTCTAGACATCAAAGTCCAATTGAAAAATTTTCAGTGGCACACCTTGGAAGTGGATCATCTTGAGTGAGATACAGTATCACAAGATTTCTTGCTAAACAAGCTTTATATAGTAGTTATGGTTCCCATAGAAACATAACTAAATCTTTCCTCTAAAATAATCGCAGATCTCTACAGACCTGCAAAATATGCCAGAAATAGTCAAGCCATTTTTATGCTGTCAGAAAGAATGCCACACTTGTTACTCAAGTTTTTCATGTGTGGTAAAATGAACAAAAACCCCAGCTAAAATTGCATATCACAAAATTACATTGCTGTCATCCTGATCTTCCTTGATGGTCCAGTCTCTACAGTGCTCAGATATATGAACCACTTTCCAAACTCTATGGAATCTCAGTGCAAAATGAACACCAAGAGTAATAATGATAAATAGATTTGATAGAATCAATCTCTTTTCTCATGCAGAAATGTCTTACATGTACATTTCCTCAGATTATGTCAAGTCTGGTTTTAAATATGCCCAGGAGATGGGTCTCCCATCACTTCCCTGGGGAAACTGTTCCCCATTGTAAAAAAATCAGTTTTTTCCCCTGACATTCGATTTAATATTTCCCCTTCTTAAATTTTGTCCCACTGAAAAACCTCACGTTCTCCTAGATCATGAATAAAGACATTTAAGAAGAGCACACGGTGACAGATCTGTGTCACAGATCAGCATGATCTGAGCTACACCCCATCTTTCAAACAGTTTCTTGGAGGAATCCCTGTGGTTTGCCCACCCTTCCTTAAGGACATGCTGTGGAGACTCTGGGCTCCAGCTCTCCTCTTGCACAGTGTGATCTCTGCCTGGTGACTCCAGCTGAGATAGTCTCCTGTTCAGAGACTTTTTGTCATCTTCACGGACCTTAGTATGTATTTCTGGTGACACCAGGCAGCCTTATCAAAAGAAAGGAGGCTTTTTTAGTCAGCTAGAATACAGCACTGGGAAGCCCTTAAGTAAGCATAGAGAGGCAAAAGTGAAAATAGAGCTCAGACTGCCCCAACTCAGGGCTCTACCCAGCCATGCTGCTGCAGAATCCATTTTAGCGGGCATGCACTCTCTCTCTCCGTGTAAATTCTAGATTAGAGCTTCTGTGTTTCTCCAAACGCCAGCTCTTAACCATGTCTGCTATTACTACTTCGTCCACTGTCTTCCTCAGACTCTTGAAGGGAAGAACTGCAGGTGCCAGACAGAGTTGGCACACTCGATACACAGGGTACTGCAGCCACAGGCCCAGTCTAAGAATGGGAGAACTGTGTACTTCTACCCTACAAGAGGTGAAGGCAGAAAACTTATGCTTGTGGGGCTGCACTCAGAAAGGACACGACCATCTGTTAGCTTGTGACACATACCTAACACACTTCCCTTCACTATCCAACAAAGCTCCTCCCACAGACTTTATACTTTCAGCCATGAGCGCATGGTATTGGAATAAGCAGTAGAGCTCCCCTGATACTATGATAAAATTAAAGGAGGTTCTTGTATTGTTCTTCCAGCTTGTTAATAAAGTAGTTGAAGACTGGCTTTGCACAAGTGCACACATTTTACATTGTCGCTTCTCACCAGTAAACACAAAGATACCCTCACAATTAATTCTAATTAGCTTGGAAAATATTTCTGTCCTTGTAGGGTAAGATCTTGTGAAACACTAAAGTTGGGAGTGTTTATTCATCTCTGCTCTTCAAAGCTGATTTAACTTGACCTTTAACTTTGATTTTTGTCTCTGGTCTAACATCTTGAGCATTTTTTGGTTTTGAACAAAGTTATTTACTTCACTGGTCAAGGTGTTAGGGTTGTTAGAGCTGAGGAGCTATGATACATAGAAATGGATCATGGCTTCATTTGGATTTAGTTTTTGGATTTCTTCAGCATTGCAGGAAGAGTGTTTGATGCTTTAGTTGAGATGACACCAGAAACTGATTCTTCCTTTTATTCTTTTTTGGTATGTTGGTTAATATGCAGATCAGTCCAGTGTTGAGGCTGCTGTTGCTGCTTTTTGTTGTCCTTGTGGCAAACTGGGGAGACAGACCCTTTATTGCCTGCTCGTTCTGCCTTGACTTTTTGAGTGAGCAATGAGGAGGTTACTTTACAATTCTTTTGTCCATAACAGTATGTTCCAGCAACTTCCCATAGACCCTTATTTGGTTACATTGACACCTATAAAATGAATATTAACAACTACATGATGAATACAATTATACTGCTCCTGTTTGTTGTTTACAGGATTACGGTACAGAGGGCAGTCACATCACCTTAAAACCTATTAATTTTATACACACATTCTTTGAAATATAGATAAGCCAGGGGGAAAGGAAGATAATGCTTTCTTCCCACCAAAGGCATTGTGCAGGAGAGGGGGTAAAGTTATTTTGTTAGCCTCTTCCCCTGTGCAGATGGCCAGGAAGGGAGTAAAAGAAGAGAGATAACAGACTCCAACTAGAATTCATACTAATTAGCAGAAACAAGGTTTGGCCGTGTCATGACCCTGTTCCCTGTAACTTAGGCCTGACCATTTGTCCAGCTTTTAACTCTTTACTCTTGTACACTCCCCCATTCTCTTTCTAAGAAGGGCACCCATCCTTCCCTCACATTGACCAGTGAGGCACTGATCCTGGAGGCCCTGGCTCCAGGTGGACCAATGCTTTGGTCCATCGATCATAGTACAGGGAGATGAGGCAGGCGGGTTGCTGAATGGACAATACACCTAAAATTATAGGTATGGTTTTCAGGGAGAGGAGAGGACAGTATAAAATTTTAAATATCCCATAAACATAACTAAAAAAACCCAACTAATATGATTAAGGTTTCTACAACATAAATAATATGACTGAGGAGTGAAAGAGTCTGTTAAGCCTGTTTGAAGGGCACAGACTACATCAGTTCAAGCAGAGTCAGGAGGCAGTTCAGTGGCTAGTTGGAATGCATTGGTTCTGGGCTTCCAAAACCTGCTAGAAATCATGTGTCCTTTGCTCCAATCTGCACCGGCCACATCAACTTTCGGGACCATCCCCATTTCCAGGCACCCTTGAAACCTGCTTCCAATATGGTGTGTGGCAGATGGCTGGATTCACTTTAGTGGGTCTCGTGCTTCTGCCTCTTGTTGTGGACCAGAGCGTCACCAGTTATGACATCTCCACAGGAGGGGGGTAGGGACCCAGGCCCGCCCGCTCCTCTGGGTCCCATCCCGGGGGCCCTACGAATAGCAGCTATGTGCTGCTGGCACTGTACTTGAAGCTGCAGTCTTTTCCCCTGGGCTACTTTCCCCCCTCTCTCCTTCTGGCTTCTTGAGCCCAGTACCTTCTTCAGGACACCTCTGCTTTGCCACATACCACTGTACTCCATTCTGCTCCTCTTCACAACTCCCCACACTGCTCTGCTCCGTAGCACAGCACACCTACTCCTCCAGCTCATGCTCTGTGTCTCAGAAGTGGAGGGTTTTTATCAGGCACCTGGCTGGGCTTTAATTGGCCTTAGTTGCCCCTAACTGCCCTCTAATGACTCTGGCTAGTCTACAGAGAATAAAGCCCAGATCATTCTGGGGCTTACATATCACTTTTCTACCACTCTCCTATTGCCCTCTGCCATTGCCATATCACAGGTGGCACAGGTCCAATTCTCTCTAGCTACTCCTTTGATAGTGAGGGTGCACTAGACTAGTGTACACTCCCCGAGGCTTGTTCGCCAGGTGGCTCTGAAAGGCTAATAGCTTTTTAATTGCTTTGCTACATTGGTACCCACTAATCCAGAAAGCCATAGCCCCAGACAAGCATCCCATAAGAGGTTTACAAAATGTTCCATTAAAATTTGCTGGACCTGGTCACAAGCTTCTCCCCATAAAATAGTTTTAACACTTTTTACCAAATCTGTCATAAGGCTTTTGGTGAGGTTTCCAAGGATTAAAACAACCATTCCCAGCAGGTGGTCGGAGTACCTCAGTGTAGATCCCTGCAATATCTTCCCTTTGTCTAGCAGCCCAGGGCATGTTCCAGGTCTTGGACTTGAGCTGCTGTGTCAGAGTCCTGTAAAAAGTTTCACCCTTCCCACAAATAGTTAACAACATTTCATAGGTTTTGGAGATTAATGCCTGCTTAGTTTTTAATTGCCCACAGCAGCATTTTGTCTCTTACTCTGGTAAATTAGGAACAATTAACAAAGATATTACTCTGAAACTAATCAGTGGGGAAGAAGGTGATAGATATCTGCAGTCTTGATGCATTAAGGACTATAGGTTTTGGAGGCAGGTAGACCACCAGGAAGACGGTTTCATTTTAATTGATACTTTAGAACAGGGGTCAGCAACCCGCGGCTCCGGAGCCGCATGCGGCTCTTCAGCCGCAGTAAGCTATGTTTTGCGGCTCCAGACTATGGCTCTTTTGATAGTAAAGGTTGCCGACCCCTGCTTTAGAAGGATGGGGAGATGTAGGGAGAGGGAGAGGGCTAATCATGGTGCATTTTCTTTTAATTTCGGAGTGGGTAGTACAACAGATCCAAAGGGGGGTGACACTCCTGTCACATGCCCAAGCACCCCAGACCATTGAGTAATTTGTTTAGTTGGTTAAAACGGGGGGAGGGGTGAAGGTACATTCTTCAGCATAAAAGATGGCTTGGACTGTCTGTGTTAAATGCATTGAGGTCCACTGGATCGAGGGGTGGATAGCCAGGTCAGTCATATCCCATGCAAGCAGCCATGGGAATTATTCACAGCAACATCCACAGTTTTGAAAAACAAAATCACTTCATTCCTTTTGGCTAATGAGCCCACCAATGCTGGGTCATATTTTTGAAAACTTTGAATTTGACTTTTTATATTCAGAATTTTCTTTACTATTTTGGATTTGCCTGCCCTGCTAAGATCATGTCCTCTTGTTATCGAGGTATTCCCCCCCGCAAAAAACAAAAACAAACAAAAAAAACTTAATAACAAAACCAAGCAGCACTAGCTGTTTGCCTTTGCTTAACATACCTTACACTACTCCAATTTTTTTTTTACACACTTTTACCCAGATTCCCATCTTGTACATTCAGAAACGGTCAAGTTTTAATGGAAACCTTTTATTCCCTTTTATAATTTTGACCAAATTTTCAGTAATCAGATGATTCAAATCAGATTGTTTCTCTGCCTGCTGCCCGCAGCAGTTATTTACATTTAGTTGTTTGCAGACAATTCCTTAGGAAAAGGGCCCATTTTCCTTCAGAATTAGCTGTAAAGGCTCCTGGGGACAAAAACATGGTAGTAGCCACTACCTGACCCCTTTGTGTAATTTGTTTAACTATCAGGTTTCCACACACTGCGACTGTACACAATTATATCTATATTTACCTTATTGAATATTATTAAACCAAAATATTTTTATAATATTACTACCCTCATAACATTTCCACAACTACTACCTTTTAACAATTTCATAACTTTTAACTATTTAATTGTCTTTAACTTTTGTAGTATTAACTTTTACAAAAGCTACCTTTAACTTTTCTTTTTTCTTTAAATCACTTACTTTTGCATTTAATTAAACATATTTATATCACTTTTTGCTGCCATAGCTTTAACAGTTCACTGGCAACATAGTTTTGTGATCTTACACTCTCCATTCACTCACTCAGAGTGCTGTGTTTATCAGCCACTGTTTTTACTGAGTTGCATTCTTAAGGTGGCTTATTGTGCTTGTAAAACCTGAGCCACCAAGTACAATCTTTGCAACACAGCTACCTTAGTCCGTGCTTTGTCAAAACTTGTTACATTAAAAGTGTATCCAAAATTCCCTCCATTAAAATTTTAGAAAAACAAAAGTGCAAGTGGGGGTGAAAAGCAACCAATTAGTTTTGTGAAATCATTTTAAAGTACAGGCTAACAGCAACAATATTCCTTAATATTTCAACTGCAGCTTTAACCCTTAGCTCTCAATCAACAAGAAAAAGTGACAATTGGGAGGGGAAAAGAAGCAGAGAAAAAGGGAAGACGGGAAAGAAGAAGCAGAGAGAGACTTAGGAAAAAGAAAAACCAGAGCCAAAACAGATACATAAAGCAACAATAAATCTGTGGAGCTCCTTGGAAGTGGGGCTTCTTGGAATCCCACACCCCTAAGCCTCTATCCTGGCTCTGAAAGAAGAGTGGGAGATGCTGCCACAGCCACAGGAGTGAAATTGGGCATGTCAGAAATCCTTGCCAGCCATCCCAAGCCTGTGCTACAGGATTTTTTTGCTAATATTCTTTGCTGATTCACTAAATCCTCCAGATGAGTTTGGCTGACCCCGTTTTGACAGACGGTGGGGCCCTCTTCTCCATCCGATGGGGAACCAGTGGGAATTTGGATACCAGACCAGCATTAGGAACACGGACAACTGTCCATGTCACAATAGGACAAACAGGGTTATTGTGACCAAATTTATCATCATAGGTTGGGGGGCAAAGGGACCAGATGGAAGGGGAGGATAAAGAGGGAACAGGGTAAGAGCCCCTGATCATCTTTGTTGCCCTTCTCTGTACCTTTTCCAGTTCCACTATATCCTTTCTGAGGTGGGGCAACCAGAACTGCATAAAGAATTCATGATATGGCTGCACCATAGATTTATATAGTGGCATTATGATGTTTTGTCATATTTTCTCTCTCTTTCCTAACATACTGTTAGCCTTTTTGACCACTTCCACACATTAAGCTAAAGTTCTTAGAGAACTTAGTCACTATGGTGACTGCAGGATCTTTCTTGGGTAATGCACTCAGACCCTTATCAACACACATCTACACTCTGCCAAATGCTGTTAACACAGAGTAAGGGACAGTGTTTGTCCTAAAGGGCTTATACTCCAAACAGATAATGCGTGGAAAGGGAAATATGTAGAGAGGGGTGAAGTGACTTGCTTAAGATCACACAATAGGGTGGTGGGAGAACCAGAAAAAGAACCCAGATCTCCTGAGTGTCCGTGTAGGGCCATAGCCCTTAACCACATTCCAATTTCTGTCAAACAAAAGAGGAGTCAAATCTTTGTATCATGGTGCTCCCACATCATCCTCTCTGACTGTAAAACTTTGGCTGGGCATTTTGGGCAATGCCAGGGATGGCTGCCCTCTCTGTCATCATCACCCAAAGGGATTTTCCAGCACTAGAGAATACTGACACCAACAAAATATCTTTTGCTTTTTTTCCCTCCTTGCTCTGAACAGCTTGGAAATTCTGGAAGCTGGTGTCTGAAAGGTACCACTAAGGAAAGAGTGAGGTGCAATTATGGCACCAAGTTAGGTTAAAGAAAATCAGCCATATCTATGTAGGAGAAGTGAGATGAGGAAGTAATTTTGAGGCCTATTACCTCATTACAGATTACAGGTATATTTAGATAAATCTGTGACAGCAGACATACAACATCGAGAAAAGCAGGTGAATGAGATGCCTAGGTATTTCTCGTTTCATCACAAAGGTCTGTCAGTAATCAGAAAAAGGGCTGAATAATGAGCCTTTGGAATATATGCAGGGTCTACAAACCAGGACACAGATGTAATCAAAGCATTACAATTGTAGCAGCCTTTTCAAAGTTGGGTGGCTTCCTGTAAAACAAGATCTTATTTTAACAAATGTGAGCATTGAAAGCATTATGATGAACCTCATTATCTTCAGATCGATAATATTTTTGCTTTTCTTCTTCAGTGCTGTTCCAGACAGAGACTGGTGAGATGCTTGTTTCCTCATCCTTGCAAGCGGATAATCCAACAGTATGGCCATTACAGCCTTGTGTTGAGAGTTTTTCAAAGGACACCATTATCCACTATAATGAGGACCAAAACTAAATATGGAGCTTTGCAGCACAGAAATCAACCCACTGTGTTGACATATCTTAGAGAAAAGCTCTGATCAAAATTGTTAAAGAGTCCTAATGATTGTGTGTAAATGTTTCACAGTACTATCCACTGTGACCTCACAAAAAAAAAAAGCTTTACAGTGGGGTCTCTTTGAAATTTTACTAAAAGGAATGAGATGGCTTGAGGTGGGAAGGATCATAAGAGTATAGTAATTGTCATAGTGGGTCAGAGCAGGGGTCCAGCTAGTCTAGAATCCAGCCATCAGCAGTGGCCAGCACCTACTACTTTTGAGAAGGAACATGAAGCCTATAGTAGGCAGTTATGGGGTAACCTGCCTGCAAGAAGTTTCTTCCAAGCCCCCAGTACATAAAAACTGGTCCGTGCTTTGAAAACATGTTTTTTCCATTATTAATATTTGCTATTTCAACTACAGTTACAGTTCTTCATATGTATGTCAAATCCCCCTTTTGAACTGTGTTTTGTGCTGGCCTCAATTATATTTTGTGCTGGTGAGTTCCAAAGGTGATTCATGCAACATATGAAAAAGTCTATGCTTTCATCAGCTTTGAATTGAAAGGGGAGAAGAACAGAGGATTTGGCATCTTTCTTGGTTACACCTAAAAGAAACATTGCCAACATTTCAGAATCATCTTCTTTGATCCCTGGTTTTATTACTATTATTTATTTGACAGCATGCAAGAGTACATGAGGTGTTGCATTGACTGATACATAAGACCGGTAAAAGGAGGGGGTGAATCTGTCTTTAATGTGGAAGTAACTAGGAGTTTTCTAAAGGAGTAAGTTGTTTGTGAAGAAGAAGACAATGTTCTCTCTCTAGTTCCAAAAAGAAGGTAAGGGATGAAACATGTTAACAGAACATCTGGTGTTTAAAATAGTACATGAATTATTGACATTGGTACAGTAGAACTGCCCCCCCCCGCAGGATAGTGTTACACATTTTATGAAACTGGGTAAAATGCCAGGTGTAACATGGGAATGTATGTATCATCCACACACTGCTATAGAAATGCTCTCATGAGCAGAAGACACTGCACTCAGGGCACCACCATCTGTATATTAATGAGATGTTATCTGATGTGCTGTTCATTGTGGTGAAGTGCCTTGAAAGAGCTGCTATAATTAGCAACATCCATGCTTTCTGTTCTGTTAATGCGGGTCTAATGGACAGTTGAATCATTTACTTGAGCGTAGAAAGGGTATAACACTCTACCACATCAGAATGGTAGTACTGGCATCTTTTTTGCCCCGGTTTGCACTGGTGGCCATGACAGTACAAAGTGTGATGTGGAATTGGTCGTTGGGTTTCCATTCACTTTCTCATTCAGTGCTTTCACCTCCAAATCAGAGGAGAAGGCAGGTGCCATTGTGACTCACAGCTGTCCTTTGAAGGATGAGCATTTGACCTGATAGAATGAATTGTGATATCAACCATAAATCCTGTCGCTCAGCAAACTCTGTCTGCAGCCACTCATGCTGATCCATAGGACTGGCTGTTAAAAAACCTTGGAACACTTTGGGGCCTGGCCTGTAATAGTATAATAAATACCATGCAACTACAAACAAAGATCTTAGCTCTTGGCAGTGTTTCTCTGTTAGATCTTCTCTTCCCTGAATTGTTTCATTTATTCTTCAAAAAGGATATTCTGAATGATTGGGATTCAATCCAGCCACAAGGTTTCAGCATTGTATTCAGATTTAAATGACCTGACAAACTCCAATAGCCCATTTCTTAAGTGGCTGAGTCTTCTACCAGGGTTTAGACATGGCATCTGCTTCCTCTTCAGTGTCACATAGGACACTAGTGCTCTGTGGTAGGCCCTCACGGTAGGGAACTGTATCTTTAAGAGGATCTGGCAAGAGCCAGTTGGAACTGGACACAGAATAAAGCAGATCTTTTGCAATCTGCTTAAGCACTGAATAAGGGGATCAGGACAGAAGTTCTCTAAAACCGCAGAGACCTTCTGCTGCTCACTGTAGTGAAGGTCATGAAAGATGTTGTGATGCATTGGAGACAGTGACACGGCAGGTCTGGTCAGGACAGGTTGAGTAGTAAATAGGTTATATAAGTTGTTTTGTAATTTATCTAGTGGTGTTTTGTGCCAAGAAAAGCAAGAGTGTGAGCTCAATTATTTGTTGTACATAAGCCAATTTCTGCTGTTCCCTAGAGTAAACATGCTGTGCTGTATAAGTGAGTAATTGAACGGAGGTTCCACTATGAACCTGCTGGGGGTGTCTGGCTTGCAGCCACTTCGCAGAGATATAAGGTCTCCCTCTGCTGTTTGGAGCTTAAGTTGTATTAAAGATAAGTGTACCTAACTAGCAGTGTGGGTGTGTTTTATTCCTTACCTGGTACCCAGAACTGGCAGACATAAGAGTCCTGCCTAACACTCACAAACAGGGAAGAATTGGTAGGGTAAGTAGAAGTGGGTGGTGACCTGGACAGCAGTGACCATGAGATGGCTGAGTTCAGGATCCTGACAAAAGGAAGAAAGGAGAACAGCAGGATACAGCCCATGGACTTCAGGCTAATATGAGGGGAAAGAGAGCCCAAGAGAGCTGGCTGTATTTTAAAGAAACCTTATTGAAGGTGCAGGAACAAACACCAATGTGCAGAAAGAATAGCAAATATGGCAGGCAGCAAGGTTGGCTTAACAAAGAAGTCTTTGGTGAGTTTAAACACAAAAAGGAAGCTTAGAAGAAATGGAAGCTTTGACAGATGACTAGGGAGGAGTATAAAAATACTGCTTGAATATATATGAGTGAAATCAGGAAGGCCAAAGCACAAGTGGAGTTGTAGCTATCAAGGGACAAAAAGGGGAACAAGAAGGGTTTCTATAGGTATGTTAACAATAAGAAGATGGTCAGCAAAAGTGTGGGTCCCTTATTGAATGGGGGAGGCAACCTAATGACAGATGATGTGGAAAAAGCTGAAGTATTCAATGCTTTTTTGCCTCTGTCTTCACAGACAATGTCAGCTCCCAGACTACTGCAATGGGCAGCACAGAATGGGGAGAAAGTGAGCAGCCCTCAGTGCTGAAAGAACAGTTTCAGGAATATTTAGAAATGCTGAACATGCAAAAGTCAATGGGGCCGGATGCAATGCCTGCAAGGGTGCTGAGGGAGTTGACTGATGTGATTGCAGAGCCATTATCTTTGAAAACACGTGGCAACTGGGGGTAGACCCAGATGATTAAAAAAGGCAAATATAGTGTTCATGTTCGTAAAAGGAAGGAGTTGGATCTGGGGAACTACAGTCCCTCAGTCCCCAGAAAAATCATGGATCAGGTCCTCAAGGAATACATTTTGAGGCACTTGGAAGACAGGAAGGTGATCAGGAACAGTCAGAATGGATTCACTGAGGGTAATCCATGTCCGACCAACCTGACTGCATTCTGTGAAGAGATGACTGACTGTGGATATGGGGAAAGTGGTGGACATGATACGCCTTGAATTTAGCAAAGCTTTTGATATGGTACCCCACAATATTCTCATCAGCAATTTAAAGAATTATGGGTTGGATGAATGGACTATAAGATGGACAGAAAGCTGGCGAAATCTTTGGGCTCAAAGTGTGGCTCGATGTCTAGTTGGCAGACAGTAAGAGGCGGAGTGCCCCAGGGGTTGGTGCTGGGTCTGGTTTGGTTCAACATTTTCCTTAATGATCTGGAGGATGGAGTGGTTTTCATCCTCAGCAAGTTTGCAGATTACACTAAGATGGGGGATGTGGTAGATACGCTGAAGGGTAGGGATAATATACAGAGTGACTTAGACAAATTACAGGATTTGACCAAAAGAAATCTGATGAGGTTGAACAAAGACAAGTGCAGAGTCCTGCACTTAGGATGGAAGAATCGCAGGCATTGCTACATACTGGGGACCAACTGGCTAAGCAACAGTTCTGCAGAAAAGGGCCCGGGGGTTACTGTGGACAAGAAGCTGGATATGAATAAACAGTGTGCCCTTATTGCTGTTAAGCAAAAGGAATTCTTCTCCAGAGAATCCAGCCACACAAATAAAACAAAGCAATTTATTTAGCAACATATTGGGAAGAGCTCAGCAAGCAACTTCAAAGCACAATTGTTACAGCAGTTTCTTAAATACATTTCACTCATCAAGATTAGTTTAAACCAGTTTAAACTAATCACCAAAAACAGTTCTTTGCAACTTGGGGAAGACAAGTCCATATATGGTGGGGAGGGGAGGATGAGGGGAAGTGATCTCAAAAGAAAAGGAAGATACATTGCAAGGGGTATGAATACCTATACGTGACAGAAGGCAGGGACACAGTGAGGGGTATGTTTTAACATGCAGGAACAGCACAAAAGATATCTTGTTCGCTGCTTATCTAGGTACCCTCTGTGCTTCCAGTCCTTGGTGTGTTCTGCATAGAGGGCTTACCCCAACAGGAAGCAGCTATTCAATATTTTGTGTTTCATCATTGCTTTATTAGTGGCCCCAGTCCTTTTTTACAACCTACTATTTACACTCTGCACAGAACACAGAATGATTGATTTCCTCATGGGTTTTTCTATGGTGCTGATTGCTATATCTGAGTCCTGCACAAACATTAATTTTTTTTTCACATCCCTATGAAACAAGGGGGTATTCTCCAGCTCAGCATCATGGAGTTAAGGGGAGGAGATCACAATAAATATTTGGCTGGTGCTGGGTTCTGGCAGCCAGCAGAGGTGAAAAATATGGGATGTTTTAAAGGGAGAGGAACCAAACAGCTACTCAGTTCCCCACTAAGGACTCAGTAGTGGTCCAGTCAGTACAGTGCTGGCAAATGCCTTCAGAGCTGTGTTGTGCTTTGCCCCACTGCCTTGGAAGGGCTCCATCTGGGAGAGGGGCATCAAAGAGGCAGTGAGCCAGGTAGGGTTTGGAAGAGGAAGGGAGCTGGAAAAAACCCTCTAGTTCAATAACCCATACTCTGCACTAGGGGGAGGGAAATGTCACTTTTCCACACATTCCTTTATTAAATCAATATAAACTGAATGTTTTTAAAAAGAAGAGAAGCTGTTAAAACAGGATCTGCCCCACTCCCCTTCACACCTGTCCTCATTGGATTTCCACTAAGGAAGGAACATATAGAATCACTACAAACTGGAGAGGTGTGATTTCCAGGCCAGATTTAGATATCCTGAGGGAAGGGGCTAAGAGATCCCTAATAAACAGACTGAGCTTCAAGAGTAATTTCCTTCATTTCATTCACTTCCACCTATTTTTACCCCTAAAATTCTCTCACCCACAACCCCCAGCTGCCAACACCCTTCAGATATTTATAGTCAGTGGTTACATAGTCCTCATTTAGTCAGTGCTTACCAGAGCCAAACAGCTGTAGCTCTTTCAGGCCTTGTCTACACAAGAAAAGCGCTGGAGATCATGCTGGCCTGTGATAGAGAGTCCTGATCTGAAAATGACCGCTTCCATAGTGGAGATGCCATGTAAGCGCTCAGTCTTCGTTTAGCAAGTCATTGTGAATCTTGCAGGGAGTGAGGGTTACTCCCAAAATTGCTAAACTGAGAAACTGGTACCCTGCACCTACGTTAGTGAAGAGGTCACCTTTCGGGTGAGGTTGTTGGAGGCCCAGTACAATTTCATTTGCTTGACCACTGTCCTACAGGCCTGGCGTAGTTTCAGTTGCTTGCTTGAGTATTCAGACCCCTGTAACATGACATCTTCCAGTTAGCAGAGACTGAATAAATTTATGGATGTGTCAGTTTCTGCATAGCACAACACATAAGACAAAATACAGATACTTTATTGCTTGCAGCTGCACATAAAAAACAGTGATGGAAACAACAAGTTATCTTTTAACGTCTGGGGGTATACGGTTTTATTGACAAGGGGCATACTTTTACTCTGTCCCTCCTATCACTAGATGCTTTTTTGATGACCCCAGTTATCATGGTGAGAATGGAATGTAGTTAAGGGTGGAAACCCAATGTAGTTAATTAGCATATATGATAATGAGAGAGATAATTAGGTGAAAGTTGTTTATGGAAGGGTATAAGAAGTCATTTAGACAAAGGGGGTGCTCCGGCTGGACTACAGGATCCCCTTACTCCCTGGCGCGACCTCTGAAGAAAGCTGTTCCTGTATACAACTTTCTTAGTAACTGCTTAGCTCTCCAGGCTTAGTGAGTATGATTTATTGTAGTTAATTTTAGGCTTTGCATCTAACTAGTGTATTTATAGAAAATCTTGCACATTAAACCTTATTGATCTGCAAATCAGGCATACTGTCTCACCAGTATTCACACGGATCACAAAGTGTCCAGAATCAACAAGGTTAGCTAACACATCGCAGCCTAATCTCCACTTCTTTTCTAAGGTTGACACACCCATAACATCTCCCCATTATGCAACTGCTGGAGGCCCTGAGCCTTTCTGCTTCATTGGAAATCTTTATCTGTGCACAAGAAGCCCCTTGCTGTGTAGACAATTCCTGTAATTGTCCCTTATCAGTCTCAATTGTCCCTTATCAGCCTGACTGCAGCACCCACAAACATACCTGGGGATGATTCACATGCCGGAGGCTGTTTGTGAGCAGTCCAGATTGGAGGCTACAGCAGCAAGGTATTGTAAAGGGAACCCTAGGTTACAGGGCAGAGGAAACACAGCTCCCCAGTCACAGTCTGTGTAACCCCCAAGGAAATTACCTAGAGCCCTGGAGCTCTGTGTGGTGGTAGTTCAGGGACCGGGAGTCAAGGCAGACTCAGAGTCTGCCTGGAAACCAATAGGGATAGAGATGCCCCTCCCAGGCAGGTTGCTCAGGAGATGGAAGAGGCCATTTTGGGAGCAGTCTGGAGCCAGGGGGGAATACGGGCAGGACTCGCTGCTTGGGGAGCTAAACTAAACTCTCACCCAGGCTTTTTTCCCCCCTTCTTGACGACTGCAACCTCCTTTGCTCTGAGATCCTATGCACCCATGTTGCTCCCCCTACAGTCAGGTCAGGAAGCTAATTTTAGTGGAAGCATTTTGATCTGTCATTCTGCCCCATCACCTCCCTCTTTGGGTTACTCATCTGACTCCTCCCTTTCCATTACATTAAATTATACACAATAAACTAGGTAAAAAGAACATAAATTTTCCCTGGGCTATTTTATTTCTCGCAATTCCTAACATTGATGTCATGTTTGGTAATGTCCTAGGGCTTTGAAAAGGAAAATTGAAAAAAACAAATTCCATCACATGACATCATATTGGCATCTACTGGGTTCAGTAGCAGTGTTGGAACCTTTACTTCCTCCACACTTACATCTCCTATTTGAGCTAATAGAGAAACTGCTAGCACTAATAGGTTGTAATCCCTTATGTGGACCACCACTAAAGGGGCTGGGATACTTTGCCAGTGGGTTTAATCGATATTTTCTGACAGTGTGTGCTCTAGAGGGCACAGACTCTTCCACCTGTTCACCTCAACTTGACCCATTCTGCCTTATCTCCCACCCCCAAATTGACTCCTCACCTTAGTGTCCCATTCTCCTAGTCAAACCCAGTCTCCACACCTCAGTCTTCTTACCTCAGTGGTAGTATCCTTGCCCAGACAGTCCTAGTCTCCCCATCCCAATCCCAGTATTTCCCCAATCTGACTCCAAGCCTCTTCCTGCACTGCCACTCCCCTTGGCCAGTTATTCCCAGTTCCTCCCACGTCTGAAATTCCTCCACTCTGCTTGCTCAGCCAGTCCCAGTCCCCATTACACTTTTAGCTACTTGTCTTCACTCATCATCATCATCCATTTCCCCACCCTCACCCTGAGTCTCCATTCAGGCCCCCATCTACATTTTCCATTCCCACTGTTTCCCAGGACTTCTTGTGTCCCAACTCCTTGTCGCAGTCTTTTTGTCCAGACAGTCCTGTTCTCTCCCTGCACCTTACTCCTTGTCAGATCTGTGTCCCCGCTGCTACCAACTCCTCCACCCACCCCACCTGGTCCCATGACCTAGTCTCCTTGCCCAGCCAGTCACAACTTCTTCATGCCCAGCTCCCAGAACTTGACTCATTTGGCAAGGAGACCCAGTGGCTTCTGTATCCCTGTCCACAATCCAAGTCTCCTTGACCAGCCAGAAACAGTTCCCAGAGCTGGTTTCCCCTCCCAGTGTCTTCATCCAACCATTCCCAATCTCCCCTGCCCCTCTGATTCCCACTGGCCTTGCCAAGCCCTTGGCAGTGTCCACCTTCACCCCAACTCCCACTCTCCTTCTCTCCCTTCCAGCCTCCAATCCCAGTCTCCCCTGCAGGCTTCTTGTCCCACTCTACTCCTGCCATGTCCAGGTCTGGCTCTTGTCCCCTCTTCACTCAAATCTAGTAGCCTCCTGCTCCTTACTGCCTGGGTCCACATGGAAGGTTGAGAGCACAGGCGAGACAGGCTCCCTGCTCTTAATTTCAGTGCCCAGCCCCATCCTCATCCGGCAGCAGCAATTGCAGGGCAAGTCTTGCTCAGTCCCCTGCAACTGTGGGCTGGAGTATGGACAATGTGGGTGGAATATCTGGAGATTTTATCAATGAAGCTCCAGCCAGTCTCTACTGAACATATACAAATTGCCTATAACTTGACCAAACTGGGGTGGATTTTCCTCATGATTGCAAAAGGCATATCTCTGTCACAAAGGCCATCTGCCTGCCAAATTCCAAGTCCCTGCTTCCAAGCTTCTCAAAGAAAAGGGCCCCAGAATTTTTATGTGCCAAAAATATTTTTCCTATCCTTAAAAGAATTCCTTTTGCTTAACACAGCACAGTCCATCCTGTGCAGTGAATGATGCATAGGTCCTGTTTGAAACATAGTGTGTGATCATGTAATTAAAGACTGCATCATAATGAACATGCAGAAGGTGCTGAATGAAGGTTATACAGGCAATCTTAATTCCAGCATTACCTAACTTTGTGTGCTTGACTTTGCAATCTTAATAGTGTTGTTTTAACATCATTTGTGTGTGTTTAATTTCCTAGGTTATTTTAAAAAAGTCAGCTGAAAAAATAAATTGCATCTTGAGACATCATATTGACACCCCCCCATGGCTCATCAAGTGGGTTGGAATCTTTAGGTCCATCACCCAGACCTGTGGAGCTTGAGCTAATGAGTAACTGATAGTCATGGTAGGCTATCATCCTTTCTGTAGACCACCACTAGAGAGGGATGAGAGATCCCCCTTGCCAGAGGATTTCACAGATATTTGCTGACAGCATATGAATGGTGAGGCTCAGGAATAAGGGGTTCCATTCCAGGCTGTCTGGGGAATATTTTTTAGCAAGCATGGAACCTGCTGCCAGTTCCTCCCTAGATGAATTCTTTCTGCCCTGTCCAACCTGTTCACATCCTAGGTCTGTCTCTTTCTCACCCCTGGATCTTTGTCTCAGCCTTGTTTTCCTCAACTAGACAGTTCTGGTCTCCAATCCGGAGACTTCTTATCCATGTCTTTCCCCTGGCAACTCAGCTGAGTTCAGTCTTTAAATCACCCACTGGATCTCAGTTTCAACTCCTCCCAGGCTCCCAGTCCCAGTCAGTCCCATTCTCCCAAGCCCAGTTCCCAGGTTCAGTCTCCTAGCCCAGTTCATCCCTGTCCTTCCAACCCAGCTCTGAGTCACAGTTTTGCTTCTCCCAGGCTCCAGAAGATACAACAGGAACACACCTGAAAAACAAGAAATGCGGAGACAGGATAGGATGACGTATAAAAATGTTTTGTTCAAACCAGCAGGTACAAGGCATAGGATTGGTAACTAACCATGTCAGAAGGGTAATAAGTAACGCAGTATGGTTTTACAGTTATGAACTCGCATGGGTTCAATACCATATTTTACCCTCAAATAGCAGATCAGATCCAAGCTGTTTGCCCCTTCACAGCTGTCAGCGTCCAGAATCTCCTAGTTCTCTAAAGAACGAGCATTCTGCTGCTGAAAAATGTACAGTAAGAAATAAGTGTAAGAAAATTTTGTACTTTTTCATAATGTGCTTTTAAAAGCATTTACATAGGGTGTCAATAGATCCCTTCAGACTGCTGCTTAAAAGAAGCAAAAAAACAGAAGAAATTCATATATACAACATATTATACATACAATGTACTTGTGCCTCGTCTTTGTGCAATTGTAGGAGTTACTGTGTACGGAATTATCAAGCAATGTCTGAGAAAGAAACAATTTGAGGATTGCTTGGAGTCCATCGGAAATACCCCCTGGCAGAGGAGTCACAAGTGCTTGAACTGGTCTGAAGATTATGTGAACTGTGAAATGAAAGACATGAGTAGTAGTTTGTGTATGGAGAGCATTTTAAATGTCATCATCACATTGGGATACGCGCTGCAGTGCCTCTGTTTAACCCAGGAACATCTAGCTCTAGGGACAGCACTGGTGCACAAAGTGACGGAGGCAGAGAAGCCAGACAGAGGGTTAAATGAAATAATCAAACCAATGGATAAGCATTTAAAATGAACTGTTGAACATCTTCTTGGTTCAACAAATTACAAAATCCTGCTGAGAAAAATCACTAGAAGTTAGAACGTGCTCTGGGGTATTCTACACATGGAATAAAATGTGTATTTTAATTGAAAACACCTGTGTGAAGTGTATTTTTATGGGATTCAAGCGGTGGGGGTTGTGAAAAGGGAAGTCGGGTACCTCTGTAGTATACTTATAGTTTGTCTGTCAACCACAAGCAGAGGGGTGTGGAGGGTCAGATCCTCTAACAAGGGCCCCCGGTTGCTTGTGCACAAGGTACGCAGGCTGCTGGGGCATCTGAGTCACTACAAAGCAGCCGCAGAATGCCCTCTTAAATCGTACCACCTTCCGCCTCAGCCAGCCTTTTAATTTTTCCTCAGGTCTCTGCATTAGGCTTTTAGTGATCACAAGACCCCTGTTTTCAGCCCTGATTCAGCTCTCTCGTCTACAGGGTCATATTATTTAATTCTGTAAAACATCTAGGGATATATTTTGCATAAAAGTAGTATATAAAAACAGACAGAAAATCTCTAGGGTCGCTCTAGAGAAGGTAATAAACACAACGTTTATTTTTGCTTTGCAGACCCTGCTACAAAGCATCTCGAAATATGTAATCCCACAACGTTTTTTTTTTAAATCTTATTTATTATTCCTGACAGCCCATTGGATGTGGGAAAGTGCTTCTGACTAACAAATGCTTGCTCCTGCTAAAGCTTAACCATCAGCAAAGAACTTTAGTTGCCTACATGAAAAAAGTTTGCAGACAGTTATCAATATCCTCTTGAAACTCAAGATAGTTCTCTCTCACCCTCAATACCCTGTTCTCTAGGTGTGGCTTTTGTCTGTTTAAATTTTTTTATTGTAAAAGAAGTAGAACATTTTCTGTTAAAAGGGGTCCACTACAAAACACACATTGTTACTGTTTTTCATGATTAAACACCTTTTGCTTTTTCACGTTAGCAAAACAAGGGGGGGGGGGCAGGGCTCAGGAAGAAGGCATTCTATAAACAAAGGGGTCATTATCTGATTCTTTAGACAAGGATAGGCCTGTGTTCATCTCACTTTAAATGAGAAAAAAAGCCTCTTTGTATAGGCTACTTTCTGAATGTAAAATTGTAAAGTCCCAAGTCCATTTAACTAATTAAAATATTTTATAACTAACATTTACCCTTTACAAAGATAAAAACTTTACAAAGCTAAAACACTTCATTTTTAGATGGGTGGCTTTAATCCTGGCAGGTTTTTTTTTTCTCTCCTTTAAAAAGCTTGCTGGTTTGGGCTTTTAATAGTATTATATGAAAAATTTCAACCTCTCTCTTTACCATTTACATTCCTATAAACAGGAAATTTTTTACTACATATGTCCTTTAGACTAAAATCTTTAAAGACTGGTCCATTTGTTAAAACTTTAAAAAATTAGGTATTTCACTACAATTGTCACAGGGCTTTTTTTCATGTTCTATTGTAAATAACATTCCCCCTGAGCAGTTATGGTATTTCATGCATAACCAAAAGAAGTAAAACATCTGCAAAACACCCCTTGTCACTGTTGTTTTTCATGTGAGCAAAAGAATGGAGTAAAGGGGCTGTATTTATCTTACATTTTCAAATAGTTAAAAGGGTAGTTCTTGTGGGAAAATACAACGCTGTTAGGGATAATTTTTATAGGCAGATTTTAAAAGCAAGCCTGTGTATCACACTCTGCTCATTTTTACTGGAAATCAGCTTTTGTTGCCAAAGGGTTTATCTTTAGGTGAGAGGAGGTGGCTCTTCTGAGGAAAAACGCATTCGGCAATATCATTATAGAGCAACTCCTGACTGGTTCAGTGTAGTTTTCTCCCAAGACTCGCACCCCAGCTCCAGAACAGCTATCATTTCATATTTTTCCCTCGTCTCTAGCATTCTTTAATTACATTAATATTTAAAAATAAATTAAAAGAAAAGAGGAAAAATAATTTAATTTTTCCAATTTCTCTTTTATTTCTTTTTCTCTTTGCCTCAGAAACTTTAATTAGAACATTATTTTTCCTCATTTTTTTTTATTTTCATTTTTAAAAAAATGTGTCTTTATTTTCATTTTTCTCTGCTTTAAAAATCTTTTAGTACAACATTATTTTCTTTCAAACTAACGTATTCTTTCTCTCTCGGCTGGCTACACATGCACAAACACAAGGACATAGCAGAATTTTTTTGTCAAAGTGGCTGACAGTGCCTTTTCGTCATTTTTAAAAAATTTTTCTTGCATTTCTTTTTCTCTCACACACACAGCCACACATATCCACCTACAAGCATGCCACAGACAACTCTACACACACACAAAATATTACCAAAATTGCTGTCAGTGCCAAACGTGACCGGAAATGGGATGTGATGGGCAATTTATAAAGTGCTAAAGGGCATGGAAACCTGTGAAAAATTACATAGTGATCAATGTTATTGAGGTATTTACTATTCATGTGTCCAGTGTATAAAATAGTCTAGTAACTTAATAGTGAACTTCTAGCAAGTCTCTACTCAGCATGTGCAAATTGCAGTTTTTTAAAAGCCTACACCTTAGCCAAATTTGGGCATATTTTCATGGGGGTTGCAAAAGCAACATTCCTGATATGATGGCCACTCTTCTTCCACATTTCAAGCCCATACTCTGAACCATGAGGACACTAGAACTTCTGGAAGAAAAGGTCTCCTGAGATTTTATAATATGGGTAACACAAAATACATTGGACAACAAAGATTTTGCTTCCTGAATACTTTTGGGTGTATCTTATGGATTTTTCCCTGCTGATTATGAAAATCACCGTGAAATTTCCCTATTACGTACCATGTTTTTGAAGTCGCCTATATTTGTTATTTCAATTCATAATTTAAGTCTATTAAAATGTTGCCCACAATGTAAGCTGAAAAGTTTTCTATCTTGAGTCCAAGCATGCCTGGGCATGCAGTGACACTGCACATAGTGCAGGCCACACAACATTCAGTGGGAATGCTAAGGCTTAGGCAGGGTTGATGCTGGCAAGTCAGGTTTTAGAAAGGCTATAAAAGCATTTTGCACACACCGTTCTATGTATTGCGTTTATATCAATTTGCATTCATGTTGATGCACATGCTCTCTGCACATAGCATAGTGTACTCACAATAATAAAGCAATTGTATCTTCAGGAGGATTCGTGATAGCAAAATGTCTCGCCAATGTCGCAACAGCTGCAATACATTTCTTGGCAACTACAGAGCACCAAACTATGTGCAGCTGGTTGACAACATGCTTCAAGCATACAAAACCATGAAGTGCAACATGTCACTAAAGAGTCATTTTCTGCTTTCGCATTTAGACTTCTTCCCTGCAAATCTCAGTGCAGTCAGTGACAAGCCTGGTGAAAGGTTTCACCAGGACATTGCAATCATGGAAAAACGGTATCAGGGCAACGGGAATCCATCAATGCTGGCCAATTATTGTTGGACACTTAAATGAGAAGCCTCAGACACTGAGTACAAACGAAAATCATCAACAAAACATTTTTAGCTCAGTTGACCTATTGCAAGTGTCAGCACCGTTATGCGATTAAACGCATTACATTCAGTAAAACTCAATTTCTTGTTTCTCCAAATTTCTACATGATACAAGTAGTCTGAAATTATATTTGTGTTCCACTTCAAGCGATCTAGCATAATCAAAAAAAAGTTTCTGAGGAAGCAACACTTTCGAAAAAATGCGTTGTCCAGTGATATTTTCCTTAGCTTTATTGTTAGGAACAGCTGAACCATTCTCACTGAAAATTTCCAGAAAAACACAGCTAAGGCAGTCACAGGGCATGCAAAATTTCAGTGCTAATGGTTATAGTTTGGCAAAGCTATAAGCAATTGAAAACAGAATCTAGGAAGGAGAATTGTTGAGCAACTTAAATAAGAAAGTCGGTGCCAGAAATCCTGTCTATAATAATAAATGGGCCCCTTCTGCCAGGTTTTTTTCAGCGGCAACAAGATTTTGGTTCCTCTTTAAATTAAAAAATACCAGCAGCTTGAATCCTCACCCAGAAATCAGGGATAAATGAAATATTCTCCCCTGTGTGCCTTTAACAGACAATACTTCTCTCGAAAGCACTGAGTCTGCCTCTAATACAAGGAAAACTTCATTAGGGTGCAAGGGGACACAGGATAAATTTGGGAAAACAAATCAATTAGACATATAAATGAATAAAATTAGCCACTCTGTGGTACCTTGGGCAGAAGCCCTTTAACTCAGTTCCCCACCCTCCAGTGTGAATGTCAGATAAGCAACTGCCCCTTTCACATATCACTTCCCTCTCTCAACTAAGCCCCATTCATGGTTGGTGTCAGTAGGTAGTGTAGTCCCAAAGTCTAGGATAGCACTTCGCCAGCCTTCATCCCACCCCTAGAGGAAGTGTTATCTTGAGGCTCCACCATCCAACCCACCTATAGTGATTTCAGCTTTTTTGGTGCTGCATAGGAGAGTCCTCACAAGTGTTCACTCATCTCTGCTGCTGTCTATTGCAGCTTCCACAAAGAGCTACCTCACTACTGTCCCGTATTGCAGAGCAGCCTCTGTGTAATCTCTCCCCAACATTTTTTGAAAAGGAGTGACCAGTAGCATATGAAACTCTGAAGCATGCTTCTTGCCAGAAGGTCAGAACCCCTCCTCCCACCTGCACCTCAGTCCCACTCCCACACCAATTTGGAGTTCGTGCATTGTTCTGGTGATTTTCCATATTGTCATTTGGAGAATTACTGGGTAGAAAACTTACTTAAATGAACTGTCAGTAGCTCTACTTTCCCTGTTCACCAATCAATGGTGGCAGAGACCTCCTTACCCTGTACAGCTTCTGTCTCTCTGGAGCTCTGGGTAAACAGCTTTGAAGCAGCTCTTGGCCACTCTTTCCCCTGTTCATCAACAGATGGTAGTAGGAAGCTCCCTGCCTTCTAGATGCTACAATCCACTAGGCTTACACATGCAGCTGTTAACAATGACCCTAGCTCTTGCAGCCTTTCCCTGTTGGCCCTTCTCTCCCCAGATGCTGACTTGTTTATTCTTTAAGAACATTTTCTGCAGAAACTGGATTTAATCTAACCAGCTGGGCTTGACACAAAGATTTAAATGGAAAAGGCTAAGAAATGAGTAGGTATTTAAGAAGAAACAGGCTCTCTTACTTGCCTTGTTTTCACGTAGGAGAAAGAGATTGCAGCTGACCTCTGCTTCCTCATAAAGAAAAGTGGCCAAGGGTGAGTGCCATAGCTTTAGTCTGTGGGTGTGCCATGTCCTAACTTAGTAGGAAACACCTTTCCCACCAATCCATAGGGCAGGGTCTGTGTTAGGCAAGACAGCAACAGGCAGGTGTGTTTTATCAGCCAGGACCACATGGCCAGGGCCAAAGCATAATTTTTTCGGGCCAGTGCACACTTGTAACATGGGCCCCCTCCCACACACATACCACAATCGCTCATCCCATGCATACAATGCCATGAGCCATGAAAATTGTTTTCTTTATGGTAATGGGGGTTGCATCCTGGGGCAGGACCCCCAGGGCCTCTAGACCCTGGTTAAATGTACCCTTTTGCCTCCCGCATGTGTCCCATGGTTCCTGCCTGGAATGGATAAAATTACCATTTGGATGGAGCCCAGACTTATGAACAGGGAGATGGGGCAGGACAGAGTAACAGCAGAGGGTGGGGGAGAACCTCACCAATTAATGTGAGGGAGCTGCAGGGAACAGAAATGAGACCCTGAGATAAAGCTATGAAAGAAAAAAAACTCTTTCCCCCTACCAGTGCTATGACCATCTGTCCAACACAGCCCCAAGGTCCTCTCCCCTGCTTCTCTTTATCTTTAAACTTCAGCATCTGCTCTAAAATCCACAACCTCCTCTCAGGGGACACAGTCCCTCTTTTGCCCACTTAGCCCCTGCCCTGAGTAGCAGTTTCCTTCAGCCCCTGAAAGTCTCAGTGGGAAATGATGAACCCTTTGTATGCGAGGGGTGGTCAGGTCAGTGTCTAGGTGCAGGGACATGGAATGAATCATTGCTCCCAGATGGATTTGGCACCAGGTCAGCCCAGCAAAGAAACCCAGCCCAAATTTTCTGGGTATAAATATCCCTCATGTCTGAGGGTGTTAATCACTGACAAGCTTCTTTATGGGTAGATCCAGAGCTGATACCGCACCATGCAGCCCCTCATCCATGCAGTGCTCTGCCTGCTCCTCTCCTGCTGCTTCCAAGATGCAGATGCATGAAATTATTTCTCCACCCTCACTGCAGCCAATGGAGGCTTGTGGGGTGAATGGAGGAAGAAGGTATTTTGCACCCGTGGCTACGCCAATGGATTTTCATTGAAGGTAAAATTCTTCCCATCCCCTTGCCGCTTCCTCACCCTCTGACCCACACTCATCACTCTGTGTCCCAGCAAGAACTTCTCTTGGCTCTAGACTGTTCCTAGGTTTTTGGTTTAAATCCCCTCTTCCTCACACTCTGGCCAGCCATCAGCATACCCGGCAATTCATTTTATTGAAGGGTCAAGGAAGGAACATATGGGACAGGTTGTTTAGCTGTCTCCCAGCTTCCCGTGGCAGTGGCTGTTTTAAATATCAGGAGCCTCCTGGCTCTAATTATTACTGGACATTTTTCTCTCTCAAGAAATGTAGTTAATTTAATGATAGGAAGTTGGGAAGATTTATTGTCCTGTGGGGTGGAGTTTCTAACCCTTCTCCTCCCAATCTGTACCTGTGTTTCCATCGCATGTACCCCTCTCCCAGATGAAGCCCTTAAGAGGTCCTGGGGTAAAATATGATGACACAGCTTTGAATGGCAGTCGCCTGTACCACACTGATGGCTCCATTATTGAGTCACTGTGGAGCCGTGAGTAGCTCTTTTGTTTCTCTCCCTCTTTCTCTGGAACCACAAAGAGAATAACCATGAACTGCTATTTTCACAGCATCTCTGACTTCCCTCTGTTTGGAGATAATCTATAAAGGAAAATTAAAATAGGGCAATGGCTGTTCTTTTTCTGCTTCTTTATCATAGACACAGATGACCATTTCGTGTTAAAATTCAGATCTTGTGTGCCCTGGAAGTTACTGAGGAGGACTGGAGAGAACCAGTGAAGTGATATCAGACCCACAGCACAGTGTGAAAGCTGCAGCAGTTGGCATGGGGAAAGGGATTATTAGCTACATCCTTCAAGTTCTTTGAAGAAAATCCTGGCCCTGATGGAGTGAATGGGGATTTTTCTATTGACATTATTAGTTGTCAGCTGCATGTGTGTTCCCTCTGTGTGCTGTACTTCCTGGGGGAAGGTAGCTGGTACAGCAGACCTTGATTGAACAGCTCAGGAAGACCACTAACGCAATGCAGTGGCAAAGGCTCTCAGCCAATTTTACTGTTGATAAATTACAGTATTAGCACCCCAGACACGTTACAAGAACACTAATATATGTATGCCTGAGACAATGACTGACTCAGTAACTGAGAGGACCTTCCACTTCCCTCTAGGCCAGGGGTGGGCAAACTTTTTGACTCACGGGGCCACAATGCGCCACAATGCGTTCTAAAATTTGACAGAGGGGCCGGGCTAGGATCGGATGAATGGAGCACCCAGCACCCAACACGCTGCACCCCAGCAGTCAGCACTTCACACCACTCTCCACCGTGAAATTGACTCATCCTGGTCAATTTCGGCGGCGGAGCTGGAGAGTGGGGGCTCACACTAGGGGAAGAATTTTTGATCTGGTCCCCTAGTCTCTAGGGGAGCCGCGTTCCGGAGCTGCGCCTTACCGCAGCTGAAGAGCCGCATGCGGCTCCGGAGACGCGGCTCGCCAACCCCTGCTCTAGGCCTCTGTAACCCCTCTTTTATACACTGATACAAACAAGTTACTTATTACCCTTCTGACATGGATAGTTACCAATCGGATCCCTTGTACCTGCTGGTTCAAACAAAACATTTATCCATCATTCTATCCTGTCCTCTTGTCTTTGTTGTAGTTGGGTTGGTGTGTTCCTCTTGCATGTCCAGTATTGTGTTTATGCCAGGCCCTTATGTTGGGGTGTACCTGCGTCTTCTGGAATGTGCAGACATGAACAAACTGTGCCTTATATTTCTTGGAAGTGCCTGTGTTTTTTTTGCCAACTTCATCTATCACACAGTGAACTTGTCAGCAAGCATGTGCTTTGTAACAGTGCCTGACTTTGCTTTATATCAGCAGGGCCTGACTTTTGCTCACTTTACTTCAAGCCTCAGACGTTGTACCTGACTCCATGTTTCAAGCTCTCTCTTTCTACTCCAGACATCCATGGAGACAGGATTTCACCCTGTAGGTTCTCTCTACTGTCTAATGAGCACTTGGGAGAAGGATGTCTATATACAAGATTCAGAACAATGTGTCACAGATCCAGTTAGATGCCCCCTTTCAGCCACCCTCTCTGCTGCAGTGAGGGGAAGCCAAGTGTCTGTGTGCCTGCATCTCCCTGTGCTTTAAACCTCCCTGGGTCTCAGCAGGCCGCAGCACTGTTTCCTCCTGTGATTTCTCTGGCACATTTCCTGGACACTGACTCAGTCTGCTATTCCTTCATGGAAGTGGGGCTCCTCCCCACACCTGCCCTAGGTTCCTAGGACTGGCACTGACCCCCAAGATACCTCAATTGTTTAAACATACCATCTCCCAGATCTGCATCTGTAGCAGGGTTGGCCGTTCCTCCCTGTCAGTCTCGGAGGGAGGCCACACCCACTCTTCACCCTGCTCTGGCAGGGGTTGGCCCATCCCAGGTTAGGGGAACGGTCCCCGGGCTCGGGCGGGGTAGCCTTATGGCAATATGCAACCCCAAAAGGCCCCCGGCGGGGCAGCACACAGCTCACAGCCACTCAGGGGGATCAGGGAAGGGGGAGGGAGACACAGGCCCACCTGACTCCACTGCATCCCAGCCCAGGTCCCTATCGTTGGCAGAGGGGTCGGCCACGGAGTCAGCGGAGTTCCAACAGCAGCACAGTGACTCTCGGTCTGGTCCTTCAATCTCCAGACCTTGCAAAACCTCCCTTGGGATACTTCCTGCCCCCTTTCCCTCAGGTATCTGCTCTGCTGCCGTCCACTCGTCCTCGT
Organism: Mesoclemmys tuberculata; assembly: GCA_007922155.1. NCBI lineage: Eukaryota > Metazoa > Chordata > Testudines > Chelidae > Mesoclemmys > Mesoclemmys tuberculata. Next base: position 336,827 of record ML675641.1, read on the forward strand.
CAGGGGGCGGCAGTTCCAGCAGCTCGTCGGGGTAATTGGCCAGGGCCAGTTGTAGAACCCTTCAATCTCATCCGGGGGTGGCAGGTCCAGCAGCTCCTCTGGGAGGTCAGCAGGGGGCAGTTCCTCCAGGTTGGGCCCAGTCAGGGCCTGCGCCTCATCATCCACTGGCACAGCCAGAGGCAGTTCCTCAGGTCAGGCCCTGGTATGGCCACCTCCTCCTCATACACGTCCGGCAGCTCCTTCAAGTCCTGGCCCCCTGTCCGGGGTGCCTGGCTCCAAGGGTACCCCGGGGTACCAGGTTGACTGCCCCCAGTACAGGGTGTCTGGCTCCAGGGGTACCCCAGGGTGTCTGGCTCCAAGGGTACCCCAGGGTACCAGGTTGACTGCTGATTGGTCACTGGCACCAGGCATTGGTCTGAATACCTGGGTACAGGGTGCCAGCCTGCTCGCCTGGGTACCAGGCTGCAGGCAGCTCGGGAGCTCGGAAAGGCATGTCCTTCCTTTCTGGGAGCTGGGACTTAAGTAAGCTCCTGGGCTTCTCTTTTATACTTCCCGTCCCGTCCCCTCACTTCCAGGCAGGCAGACAGGCAGTCTATGGCTCCGCCCAACAGACCTGTCCTTTTCCTCCCTGAAAGTCTGGGGGAGGGAGGCGACACCCACTCATTACAGCACCCCATTGAATTCCCTCCAGAGGCATGCAGTAGATGTGAAGTACAGAACACACACTCAACCACTTTGCCAAGAGCCTAACAGCATTCTTCTTTTATTTAGGGATAGGAAGTCCAAAAGAGTACAGATCATAAAAAAACAATAAACATCCTGGCTATGAAGTCTCTCACTTCCCACTTCACCCTTCCTTTGGGATGCATCTGTGTCCAGGAAGGCTGGCAGGCAGGGTTTCCTTGTCTCATGCAGGGTGTTTAATGCTGAATGACTTCTCCCTCATGGAGTTCCCTTCCCTAGCCCCTCTGATTTTATTCTCTCCGGCATAATGTCTCCTCTTCCTGTCTGGCTCTTTTCCCATCTTTAAATCCCACCTGCTCACCTTGCTGTTTTCTTTCTTTTGTGTTCGGTATCTTTCCACTGATCCAAAAAACCCCTCCCCTCGTACAGAGGAGGAAGTATCTTTTGCCTTGGGATGCAGTTTCTTCTGCATAACTCTTGCTTGGTCAAAGCCCTGTCATTAACATTATGCGCCTTCCCTTGGTCTTCAGTCTGGCGAATACCTGGTGCATGTCCTGTCAGCAGTGGTGGATCTGCATACAGAGAAGCATTTATGACAGAGCAGATTTTCTGAGTAAGATTTCATAATAACTCCATAATATCAACCAGAAGTGGTAAATTCTACACAGACATTTCCAAATTCTTAGCAAGGGGCATCTCCTGTGACCCCCAGGGACTTCTCCAGGAAAATCAGGACAGACCAGGCTGGACACTTCTGATGTTTCTAAAGTTAAATACAAGCAAGAGAAAACACTACTCAAGTAAAAGAAAACAAAATGCCTCAGGCCCTACCAGGCCTGTTTTCAAGTCACTGCTATATATCCTATGAATGCTAGGATTGGTGCATAGTACCTAGTCTGACTGGTGCCTCCTGATAGGTAGCAGATGCTGAATAAGTCTCAGACATTTATTTTCTTCTCTGGCAAGTGGGGCGAATGGCGTTTGAAACCGTGGTGCCACAAGGGCAACCTGATAACCTTCTATCTGCAGGTGAAACCGCCCCAGGAAGATGGCGATGACATTGCAGCCACCAACCTCGACTTCATTTGCTAAGATGAGACAATGATGGTGGGCACTCCATACACCTTCGGAAATTTGGGCCCAGGGCCTAATACTTGCAACTCTGGGGCCATTTGTAGGATCCAGACAAAGGTGCAGACATACCAGGGCAGAGGGGATGACACGGCGCTCAATGATGTGAAGTTCTTCTGCTGCAAGTAAACAAGAATCTGTCCCTGCCCAGCCCCTAACACCAGAAGCTGCTCATGAAACACTATTAAAGTTTATCACTGCTCTTAAACAGGAAGGTGTCTGTGTCTTATTGACCCAAACCAGGCATGTAGTATGCCCACAGCTGCAAGGGAAGGAGGGAAGCAGGACTGTGGGGAGAACCAGGAAGAAAGGAGCCTGGGAGGCATGTGGAAGAAGAGTAAAACCCCAGCAGCTGAGATAACAACTATGATAAGGCTAGAAGGGAGGCATGACTATATTGGATAGAAAGGGGTGTTTCAAGGCTTTGGGAACCAAGTAATTTTATTCTAAAAATTGTTAAAAATTTTTGTCCAGAGACCAAGAAATGGCTGGGGCCAAATCTTGTGTGTGTGACTGATTTTTATAAAGAAACAGACAATTAAATGTATAAAAGGGTAAATGATTTATTGCAGTGCATGTTTCCAGATAATGGCATGCTTCACAGGATCCTCAATAAAATTACACAATTGAAGATTCAAGACCAGACAACAAAGCCAGACAACACTACATAGACATAACATGTTAGGGTGTGAGTAATGGTAGTACAATAAGAGAAGGCATACATGAATAGATAGCGGGAGTGAGGATCCTGAAGGCGGGTTAATGAAAAAAGCAGAGTGTTTAGATTGAATGGAAGTGTGGCATAATTTGAGCCACCTTGACATTTTTATCCAAAAATGTATCTAGAAGCAGGGTCCAAATTTCTTCAAATTCATATAATTGTGTTCTTTGGCAATGAACTACTGTGTCTTTGGCTGATACTCAGTCATGTCCAAAGGCCACTGCTGTGTTCTGTGCATAAGTGTACCCAGTCATTTTTAAAACTTGATGATCATTGGACCAAAGCTTTTGTGAAGTAGTTAAACCCGGCATAGCAGGTAAATATCTTTGGATATAATTTTCAGATGAGGTTTGGCTGCTGAAACTGAGCATTATTTTCATTGTTCTATCCACCTCTTTTCACAGCTACTTGACCCTGGACCGTCCCCCAGTGTATGAATCAGGGTTCCTTTTCCTTTCTTACAGCACCAGCTAACATGAGAGGATAAAGCCTTTATTTTGGGCTAACTCTGTGGTATCCAATGCATTATGAATAAAATCTTTTGTTGTATCCAATGGAACCTGAGATCCACAGAAGCATTTTTAACAGCATATAATTTGCTTTACCACAGGGATTCTTTTAAGGGCTGTTATCAATCCCCTTCAGCACTGTCACAAAGAACTCCAGACTAATGGAGTTCCTCTTGTTTAGGGACCCCAGTATGAATAATTGTCTCTCTTAACACCCATTCAAGAAAGCAATTCCCACTATTTTAGTCACGTGGCATTCCTTGCTATGCTTTAGGGGACACTATGATTAAAAACAGGCCAAATAATCACTGGGGTGAATAAAGCCTGTGTCATCAGGAAAACAAAAAACAAAAACAATGAAAACAAAAGAGAGAGAATAAATAAGGGTTACTTCCATTACAGTCTCTTTGGTATTGTTGGGGCACAGCTGGCTCTCAGCCTGGTCACTAGGCAAACCAGCAAGCTCAGCTGGACCCAATGAGCACTCTCCAAATGGTTGTAATCCCTGATTGGGCAGGGGAGCCAGTGGTCCGCTACTTGAGCCTAGCAGCTGCTCCTTTAGATGTTCTGTTCTTACAGTAGTTCCTACTTTGTTCGCATAGCTGCTACCTGCTCTGGCTGGTGTTCTAAGTGCTGGTCCTACCTTGCTGCTGTTCCAAGTCCAGTTCTAGTTGCAGCCTGCTCTGTTCTGGTTCTTAGCTCCTAATTCTGATGGAACCTTGGCTACATTTCTGACTGTGACTCCAGCTTACCCTTTGGCTTCTGACTCTGGTTCTGACCTCCAGTTTGGCCCCTTGACACTGAGGGCAAGTTTAGATTAGTTTTGGACTGGTGCCTGATTGGACCTATCCTTCTCATTACCCGAGCTGCCACCACAATGCTGCCACCAGGTGAGGTCTTCTGCACCCATGAAGTAGGCAACCTATGCCCCAGTAGCTTACAGGTATGCCTCACCATGGAGAGCTTTTAACAGAGATTATACCTTCATATATCTTCTTCAAAGCAGGGAAAAACTGGGAACTAGAATCCTGACCCAGAACCAAAAGGTTGAGTTTGTACTAAACTAAAGACGACATGCTTATAATCTGAGGCACAAGTGTGCTTTTATGGCACTGTCCAGAGCAGCTAGGCCACTGCAGTGAGAGATTGGAGGAGCCAGTGCTGCACCGAGCTAGGAATGTTCCTGTTGTTACACCCCATAAAGAGATGCAGTGGACACCCTTTGGTTTGAGAAATAGAGCTGACTCCTGATACTATGTCCTCTCTGCCTCTTTGGAAGTGGCTAGTTGGGGTAGCCGGGTCCTTGTGCTTAGGAAAGTGCTAGGAATAGAACTGCCCCATGTATTTTGGAAGGGGGGTAGGATTCTTGCATCATGACACATCCTCAACTCCACCCATGAGTCCTTCACAATCTGACCCTTTAGCAATGTGTAATCTCTCCAGTCTTTAGTGAAAATCTGTTACTCTCCTCGAAAGTGAAGGCTTCCGCCCATATCATGTCACCCTTACTTCTGTGCTGCTGCCTTCAGAACTAGACGGCTGGAGAATGGCAGCTCCTGGCTGAGTGACCAGCTTTGAAGGCAGCGTCCTGCCTGCAGCAGCAAGAAGTTAGGGAGGCAATACCACAGCCCTCCCAACAAAAGGCATGTGACCCCTCCACGACCTCCTTTTGAGTGAGGACCCCCATAGTTAATACACCATTAAATTTCAGATGTAAATATCTGAAACCCTGAACTTTACGATTTTTATAGTCCTAGGACTGTGAAATTGACCAAAATGGACAATGAATTTGGTAGGGCCCTAGTTATATGGAATGAGACCACTGGTCTGTCAAGCTGTCTCCTGTCTCTGGTAGCGGTGGCCAATATTTAATGCTTTTCAGCACTACAAAATGCTCACAATTTTGACAGAGAAGTGATTAGTATGAATTTATCTGAGGAAAGCAAAATAATCCAATGAAACCACAGTAAGTTCATAGGGGCTTCAATGTTTGTTAATACACTCAAATTCTGGTCTTTTGCAGTACAAAGTAATTTCTGATATTTTTATTTTGTGTTTTGTCCCCACCGCCACCCCCTTTATTTAACAACTGCAATTTTAAGAACTGTGGGTGATAAATGGAGAAATCAGCATTTCAAAACTCAAACTTGATCAAATCACCCATACAGAGACAAAGAATAATATATTTCTTCTGGATCTATCCCTAACAAGTAGTGTATTGTTTGCTAAGATTTCACTTATTGATCAACATCCTTGGCTGGAATTAATTGATGTAGCTCCACTGATATCATTTTGATTTACACCTGCTGAGGAACCGACCCATAGCTTTTATGGTGTAAGATGAAGCCCTACAATATTCCTTGCTTTGAATTTCTATTTTAAAATTCTTAGTGTTCTGAAACTGGTTAGAGGGGTCCTCAGCTGGCATAAATTAGCCTCACTCCATTGAAGTCTATGACACTCTGCTGATTTACACTAGCTGAGGACCAGGTTTATTACTTTACTCTTTAAACTGTTTTTTAAAAGTTCTGCTAGCTAAAAAGACAATCGGCAACTTTCTCCTGAGAACAGACAGTCTGAGTGTGAAATTTAGAAATGCCTGTTTTGCTATATCTGACCTGAGCCAGCACTGGAAATGCAAGAGATTTCTGGCTTCAAGAAAAGAATTAAAAAAAAAAATAGCTCCACGGTCTATGCAGGTGATACTGTGCAGGGGGTGGGGCGGGTGTGGGGAACCCTCTGCCATATATTCAACTATGTAAAAAGTTCCGATGCTTCAGTTTTGGCCCTTAGTAGGAAGAGGCCAACCAATGTTTACTTTGGAAAACATTTTCTCTAGCTACCACATGTTAGGGTGTAGTGTAAGGCAGACATATCTGTTTGTTTTTCAGAACAGATATATGCTTAGCATCTAGAATGGACAGGCTAATTTGTGTCCCAACATGCACCCAAACATCTTGCTTTGTATGCTTCTTGCCTAACTTCTATTTTCATAAGATTTAGGATTTTCTAATCTGAATGGCAGTAGAACAATCATAGAAGATTAGGGTTGGAAGGGACCTCAGGATGTCATCTAGCCCAACCCCCTGATCAAAGCAGGACCAACCCGAAATAAATCATTCCAGCCAAGGTTTTGTCAAGCCAGGCCTTAAAAACCTTAAGAATGGAGATTCTGCCATATCCCTAGGTAATCCATTACAGCGCTTCACCACCCTTCTAGTGACAAAGCTTTTCCTAATATCCAACCTAGACCTTCCCCACTGCAACTTGAGACCATTGCACCTATATCTCTCATCTACCACCAATAAGAAAAGCCTAGCTCCATCCTCCCTGGAGCCCCTCTTCAGGTAGCTAGAGGCTGCTATCAAATCTCTCCCTCATTCTTCTCTTCTGAAGACTAAACAAGCATAGTTCCTTCAGCCTCTCCTCGTAAGTCATGTGGTCCAGTTGCCTAATCATTTTTGTTGCACTTCACTGGACTCTTTCCAATTTGTCCACATCCTTTGTGTATGTGTGTATGTGTATGGGGGGGAGCAAAAACTGGACACAGTACTCCAAATGAGGCCTCATCAGTGCCGATGAAGATGAGATGGTGAAATAAAAATATATATCCCTCAAAAGCCACAGGGATGCATTGTCAGGTGTTAGAAAACACACAGAGCCTTCAGCGTGCTGCTCCCACTTTGTGCAGAGAGTGGACAAAGCAAACTTTGATCAAACAGCACAATAAATCCACGCGGACCTGGATTCAGCAGTGAAGGCTCCCGGATAGGTTTATTGTCAACAAAGCATGGTCCTAATGCCCTGACTCAATGGTTATCAGTACACTCAGACATGGATGCTCATTCTAATGGGTTTGGCTCAGTGAATGGCAGAACTTTCCGTTCCCCACTCGGCCGGCCAAAGATACACATCCTGAGACCCTCTATTATATACTGATGCAAACAATTTACATAGTGCCCTTCTGACATGGTGAGATACAACCCTTTACCTTATACCAGATGGTTCGATCAAAACATCTCTATTCACCATACTGTCCTCCAGACCTTATCTAAAAGCATGTTCTTGTTATCTTTGGGGACAGAACTGGTACCATGCTTGGTACTGGGGTGTTCTGGTACCACCTTTCTACAATGTACATGCATGAGTGTTCTATGCCTAGTACTTCTTTAGGAATGTGTTTTTTTTGCAGTACCAGCTGTGTTCTTGCCAGATTCTGTGACCCTGCCAGCAGGTTTGCAGGGTCAAGCTGACTTCTGCTAACTCTGTTTTATAACAGCAGGGCCCATCTACTTCTTTGGCTCAGGCCTCATATCTAGCCTGTTATACTAGGCCTCACATCTCAAGCTCTCACTTTCTACTACAGGATTCATTTATCCTGACAAAATGGACCTATATTAGTGAGGTCAAAAAAAGTCATAACTAGAAAAAGCTGTACCAGGTTTCTATGTTTGTAAAATTCATTTGTAAAAAAATATGCAGACAAATTTACGGAAATAAAGTCTTTTGAAGTCAAACACTGCTCACTTTACACAATAGTGAGTAAGGCTGAGATTTTTAAAGATATTTCGCCATTGGTGCTCTCAGCATTGCAACCCATCACTGATAAAAGAGCCTGTCTCATTTTCTAAAGGGATTTAGGCACTTCAAATAGGATTTAGGCTCCTAAGTGCCTAAAATCTCTTCAGAAAATGCACATGGCTTGTCTACATAGGGGACACTCAGGAAAATTAATTTGAATTAACTAAAGGTGTGAATTCAAAGTGGATTAGTTAAACTGCATTACACTGCCATGTGGACACTCACTCATAAGGATTATTGTATAACCTATATTTCTTATGCTATACGGGACTGAAAAGTACCAAACAGTCCTTATTCAATCCAGCACAGTTGCATGCACATATCCTTAGAACCAAGCCTAATGAACTGGTGAATACTGGTGCTAAACCAACTGTAAACAGCTGTTAGTTAAAATTTCCTGAATGTAATTATTTGGAAATGTTGCTATTGTACATGAGCAGCAGAAAATGTTTATCTGTGGGACTATAAAATAAAACAATAAAAGCCTGAGCAAGAGGGAATTTATTGAATCTTTGCTCTAAGTATCCCTGCAGCACTGAGCCCTCAAGAACTTCCTAGTTTGTCTGGGCTCCATACCCGACACCTAAGTACTTGCCCCCAGAGGTAGCTATAGAAGGCCTTCATGGCTGATGAATCTCTCCATCTCCCCAGAAATGGAGCATATGACACTGCACCTTGACTGCTGTCTGTTGGTCCAGGTGCTAGGGTACATCTATATGACAAGCAGAACCCCACAGAGCGAGGCTCAGAGACACATTCTACATACTCAGACTTGTGAGGCTCATGTTACCACATTAAAAACAGCTGTGTAGAAATTTGGGATCTAAAGTCTGGGGAGCAGGGTTGGGCTTTAGAGCCCAAGCTCCAGCCTGAAATGCAGTGTCTACATTCAGTGTTGATTTTAGCACTGTAGCGTGAGCACCATAAGCCTGACTCTGTAGACCTGGCCTCTGAGACTCATTACAGTGGCTTTTAAGATGCAGCATCGATGCAGATGTCAGAAGATGTGTCTCAGCAGGGCAGTTCCTCCTCCACAGTTGATGGTATTCTGGGGAAACTGAATGAGCTATTATGCCCTGAAAAGAGTTATCAACGTGGATCACTGGGCTGGAGAGTCACCCCCCCTTGGCATCTGGTTGTGATGGGGCTGAAAGGTAAAAATCACCACATCCCAGTAACCCCTTCGGAGGCTGATGAATGGGGTTCTGTATTCAACACTCTCTTCTCCCTCCAGCAGCCCCAGTTTCAGCTGGGGTGTGGGGAAGAACGTAGGACTTCAGTAACCTCCACATCTCCAGCAGAGGAGAGAGGGTAAGGACCTAACTATGCCTTTTGTGCTCTTTAATATAAGCTCCTTGCTTCCTTGTGAAGATCTATGGCAGCTGACCCAGGAGAAAAAGCAGGTCTCCCCTATTCCTTCATTCTCATTTGCACCAGGATTAGGGGATACCAGGAGGATGAAATTTTAGCATTTCATGTTTGAATAGAGTCATCTTTGAGTATGACTTGATATAAATCATCAGTGGCCATATCATGTCCTCCATGGGTCAAACCTCCACAAGAGACACTTGCACAATTTTCACCATATTATTCTCTTCCTGGTGGGGTGTCCCTTGTAGAGTTTGTGGAGAGGTTTCCCTTGTGGGCCCTTACTGAACTCAAGGAAAGCAGAAGAGATGGTCTAGCCCAACATTATTTTCATTTCTTCACTGTTCCTGCAGAAGGCTATATGCTCAAAATCTCTTTGCTTACTTTATTTTCCATTTTCTGCATTTTTCCCCTTTATCTAGATCTCTCTTGTACTTTTCTCCAGAGCAAAAAAATGTGGGCCAAATTCTGGTCTGTTATACCTGAATAATAATTGTTTCTATATTTGACTGGCTGTTGATGATCACGGAAACAATTAATCTATTCTAAGAAATATGGCTAGACTAGTAACAAATTCACCCAGATAAAGGGTTGGAAGCACCACACAGCAGCATCCCACCTCTGTCACTTATTTAAGTCCACTCCAGGTGGCAATGACTGTAACTTTGTTACCATTTGGTGTCAATTGGGAGATCTCAGTCCATTTCCTAATGGACAGGTGTCCATATAGTTTGTAAAAACCACAAGCACAATTGGTATTAAGTGGCTCCTTTATTTGTTGTTCTAGCAGAGAAGTTTAGGACTGAGGCCCAGATTCTTTTAAGATCTATGAATACCTTTAATGTAACTCATTGGAATCACATTAATCACATTAACTTCAATAAGAGCCTCCCAGCATGTGAATCCTGGAAATGCAAGGCTAGAAGGGACCTGGAGAAGTCATCAAATTCAGCTTCCTGTGCTGAGGCAGGAAAGTCAACCTAGACCATCCCTGAGAGGTGTTCTAAAAAATCTTCCCAGTGATGGGAATTCCACAACCTCCCTCGGGAGCCAAGTCCAGCGCTTCCTACCCATATGGTTAGAAAGCTTTTCCTAATATCTAACCTAAATCTCACTTGCTGCAGATTAAGACTACTTCTATATTTGTAAAAGAAAAGACTGTAGGAGTTATACAGGAGATAAAGCAATACGCTATGTTTAATGTAAATATAAAAATTTTAGAAAGTTATTGCATTTATATATTTATTTACTTTTAAAAGTTTTGCAAGTTGGTCTAATATAGTTACTGGTCCTATGTGTTGCTTGAGTCAGCCTGGTGGCCAATTAGGCTGGGCACAACTGGAGGAGCCAGGCCACTGTCAGTAGGGATCCAATGCTTTCGATGATGATGATGATTACAGAACGAACCCAGAGAATCCATAACCTTACCCTGTATTTTATAGTGGTTAGTTTTTATACAATTTTATGGGTTTTGTTGTGTTATGCTGCCTCTGGATTCTGTATGATAGTTAATTACCAGCCAATTACAAGCAACCATGACTTTATTTAATATTTTTTTAGGGTGGAATTTTTTTTTTTTTTTTGCTTTCGGGCCATTTATTTGCATTCTTCGGCCTCTACAGTCAGGAAGATAGCTGCAGCTGGCATTTTTACTTTCCTCTTTGTTGTCTGAATGATTTGGGCTGGAGCCTCCTTTTTTTATTTGCATTTTACACCTGTATTTTTTTACTTTTCTTTTAAAAAGCAATGTTTTTAGGTTTAAGAGTACAAGGTTTAGAAATTCTTAGGGTTGGCTCACACCATTACTTCTTGTCCTATCTCAGGTCGACATGGAGAACAATTGAGCATTGTCCTTTGTTATAATAGACCATAACATATTTGAAGATGATAAAAAGAAGATTGAGGGAGTAACAAGAATAAACATACTAATTTTTTAGTTTCCTCATAGTTCACATTTTCTATACCTCTTATCACTTCTATTGCTCTCTTCTCTTCTGTTTCTCCACAGCTTTCCTAAATTGTGGTGCCCAGAACTGTACACAGCACTTCAGCTGAGGCCTCACCAGTGCCAAGAAGAGCTCCCTTGTCTTGACATAGCTCCCCTTAATGACATACGTTAGAATAGTAATAATGATAAATTGATTTGATAGAATCAATCTCTCTTCCCATGCAGAAATGTCTCACATGTACACTTACTTAGATTCTGTCAAGTCTGTTTTTAAATATTCCCATGAGATGGGTCTCCCATCACTTCCCTGGGGAAGCTGTTCCACAGTGTAAAAAATCAGTTTTTTCCCGACATTCAATTTAATATTTCCCTTCTTAAATTTTGTCCCACTGAGAAACCGCATGTTCTCCTAGATCATGAATGAGGATATTTAAGAAGAGCACACGGTGACAGATCTGTGTCACAGATCAGCATGATCTGAGCTACACCCCATCTTGCAAACAGTCTCTTGGAGGAACCCCTGCAGTGTGCCCACCCTTCCTTAAGGGTAGACCTTGGAGACTCTGGGCTCCAGCACTCCTCTTGCACACTGTGAACTCTTCCCAGATAGTCCAGCTGAGATAGTCTCCTATTCAGAGACTTTTTGCCATCTTCACGGATCAATGCACCTCAGTATGTATTTGCGGTGACACCAGGCAGCCTTATCAAAACAAAGACGGCTTTATTAGTCAGCTAGAATACAACACTGGGAAGTCCTTAGGTTAGCGTAGAGAGGCAAAGGTGAAGACAGAACTCAGACTGCCCAAACTCAGGGCTCTACCCAGCCACGCTGCTACAGAATCCGTTTTGGTGGGCACGCACTCTCTCTCTCTGTCAGTTCTAGATTAGAGCTGCTGTGTTTCTCCAAACACCAGCTCTTAACCATGCCTGCTGTTACTATTTGATTCACTGTCCTGCTCCTGCAGAGCCACTTTGAGTTCACATGTTCTGCCCGTTGGAGTTTCCTGTGGCTTGGTGTCAGTTGTTCAGTTCTTGTGGTTCCCACTGTCTTGCTGTATCCTTCATGGATATGGATCAGTTTCAATCAGTTCTTTCATACCACTCCAGAGAGTTATATGAACCAACACCTCATGTTGTGTTCTACCCCAAGAACAACTTTTTAACCCTTTACACTCAATGCAGAGCAATGTAAAGCACAGAAGGAAACTGAGGCATGTATAGGAATCCTGAAAATATTATCAAAATTCCCACCTCATCACAGGCTGCTCTGTAACTTATGAATGCTGTGTTTAATATGGTTATTGGGATTTTACTGTAGGAATATCGTGTAGTTTAATTTAATAGTGGTTTGTAAGGAAAGCAAGCAGAAAGAACAAAAAATGGCTTGAGATAAGCCACCCGGTAGTAAACACTTAACACACATCCCTTCACTATCCAACAAAGCTCCTCCCACAGACTTTATACCATGTTATTTATTATTTTTGCTCATGTTTTTTCAAACAGCTTTCAATTCACTGGAGTGCATGGTATTGGAATAAGTACTAGAGCTCCCCTGAATAGTATGGTAAAGTTAAAGGAGGTTCTTGTATTGTTATTCCTCCTTGTTAATAAAGTTAGTTGAAGACCAGCTTTGCTCAAGTGCATACATTTTACACTGTAGCTTCTCACCAGTAAACACAAAGATACCCTCACAATTAATTCTAATTAGCTTGGAAAATATTTCTGTTCTTCTAGGATAAGATCTTGTAAAACAATAAAGTTGGGAGTGTTTATTCATCTCTGCTCTTCAAAGCTGATTTAACTGGACCTTTAACTTTGATTTTTTTTCTCTGGTCTAGCATCTTGAGCACTTTTTTGGTTTTGAGCACGGTTATTTACTCCACTGGCCAAGACGTAGGATTGTTAGAGCTGAGGAGCTATGATATGTAGAACAGGATCATGACTTCATTTTTGGACTTCTGCTTTGCAGGAAAAGAAGTGTTTGATGCTTTGGTGATACGACACCAGAAACTAATTCTTCCTTTTTTTTTTGTATGTTGGTTAATGTGCAGATCACTCCAGTGCTGAGGCTGCTGTTGCTGCCCTTAGTTTTTATTTTTATTCAATTACACTTAGAATCACCCAATCAAAGTTCAGAGGCCGATGGTGCGAGGCACTGTGCAAAAGAAATAAAGAAGATGGTCCCAGCCCCAGGGAGCTTACAATCTAGGCATCAGACAGGACAGAGATGGTGGATGAGACAGGCCAATGGGGATGCAAGGGTTTTAGGGACGATATAATAATAAAACAGAAGTGTGAGCTTGCCACTTGCCTAGTCAGTACAAGATGGTTGTAAGCAATGACAGGATCCCTATTTTATGGTGCATGAAGTGTTTATCCATTTTTAATGGGCCATCACTATAGTATCTGAGTTCCATGAAAGTGTTTGAGAACTGCTAATGCTTCATTATACTCAGTGGTGTCTATTCCAGGGATTCTTAACATCTGCAAGTGAGGGGGCCTTATTCACCATAGAAATCCATTTTACTACCTCATTGCTTTCACTCCCACAAACTTCCAAACATCTAACCAACTTTTCCTTCCTTTAGCTTCAAGCTCTTGCTCCTTGTATTAAGACTGTGAATAATCCTCCAGCTACTGAGTCTATGAATAGTTTTTTTGTTTTTTTCCCATGCATATTGTTACCTGGAAGGTATTTATAGACTAATTATCTTCCCTTTGTAGCTCCTTCAGTTTGTGTTCTCGTCTACATTAAGTTAGAATCACACTAGTCAAGTCAAAGATCCCCTGAGCCAATGGCTCATCAGGCTGACACAGTTAAGGCTCATCAGTTTCATAACCAGCAGCACACACGGGAGTGATAAGCACAGCATCACGTCCAACTGCCTTAGACTGTCCTAATCTGATGGATCAGGTACCCATTTTGTAGCTGGGTGAACTGGAGGTTGTCAAGGAACCCAAACTCAGGGGTCCTTACTTACACGTCCGTTACCCAGCGGATGGTCCAAATTAGCCAGAAAGCAAGTTAGCAAAGTCAAAGTTTATTCTTTACATAAAAAAGGTGGCCTGATGGTCAGGGCAACCCTAAGCATACATTTCTTAAAGCTTATATAGTATTACACAAACAAATCTTTTACGTCACAGATTCCATGGCAATTCTTACTAAAAACTCCTTATCTAAGGAATTCCTTAATCTCCCAATTTCAACTCCCCCTATCTAAGTTGCAAGGTCTTTCTCCTGATTCTGTACTTACTGGCACCTTAGGCCTCAAAACTATCTTATTATTGCTACACATAAGTAATTAAACATCTGCTAGAAAGGCACTTTCCATCGCATGCTTTGTCAGCCATTTAGTCAGACTGGTTCCCCTGGAAAAGAGAGAATTCATCTTCTTTTCCCTCAACAAGGTTGAGCTAGACACAAACACATGTCCTTCAGGATTTTAGTTAAGCACTTTTAACCACTCAGACAGTGTGCCTTATTGGTCATGATTGTTTTTCTTCCTTGCATATCCATAAATGTTCAAATATTTTTCTAAAAAAATAAAGCCTTCTGACTATCTCTTTGAACAAGTCAATACTTACCTAAAACCTAGTCAGTGATGACCTATGAATGACAAAAACATGTAAATCCTTCATTAACATTAAACATTTAACATGTTTAAAAACGTGAGAGTAGTTAGTAAAGAAGTACATATATTGAATAATAATGCTTTAAAATTTTGATGCCAGATCCCCAGCTAATATAAATCAGCATAGCTGCAATAGTTAACAGAACTATGCTGGTTTTACACTAGCTGACGTTCTGGTTCTTGGAGTTCAGAACAGTTTCACAACCCAGCTGTCATGGGGATAATTATTAGAGCACAGAAATAAACTGCTACAGTATGAATTATGTTAGGAAGCAGAGAGTATCTCTGTTGCAGATTGATAGAGATAGGGATGAACCTGTAAAGCCAGGCTGAGATGGAGAGAGAAACTAAAGGACCTAAATTTAGCTCAGTTTGCCATTTTGATCTGTTTGGAAATGTGAACAGGGTGTGAGTAAAAAATGAAACACAACTGAGACAAAAATCTTCAGTTTATCCATTTGTAACTGTAGAAGTTGTTTCATTGCTCTCAAGTGAATGAAACAGGAACACCCATAACCTGCAGTGCATTGTGTGCAGCTATCCCACTGCACAAATCGCCAGCCTGTGCCACTAGGAGTTCTGGGAAAGCAGAGAGGATTGCAATGCATCATGGGTGCAGGCTCAACATCCCATGGTGCAGTGATTTGCATCACATCATTGCATGGGTTTCTGACTGTGTTTTGTGGCATTTTTTCAACAACTCCAGTGTCCTGTGTGCCTGCCATCTCTGTCTGAAAGGATGGATCCTGCACTGCTCTCCACTGTTGTCAGTGTTCTGAACACATCGTGGCTGGCATGCAGTATATCATGAGCTCGCACTCGGAACAGGAATCCAAGGGACCTGCGCTGCTTTGTGCCAGGCAAACAAACCATGCTGGATTATTGTTTGCATTCATGGAGCGTCTGCACACAGTGCACCGCTGCTTATGAGTGCATGAAACAATCACTGAGTGGTGGGATCGCATCGTGATGCAGGTCTGGGATGACGAGCAGTGGCTGCAGAATTTCTAAATGTGCAAAGCCACCTTCATGGAACTCTGCCCTGTGACGCCAGGACACCAGAATGAGAGCTGCTTTCTCAGTGAATAAGCATATGGCAATCACCATGTGGAAGGTGACAACTAGTGACTGTCATCTGTCAGTCGCTAATCAGTTTGAAGTTGGGCAGTCCACTGTTGGTACTGTGTTATCACAAGTGTGCAAGGCCATTAATCACATTCCACTACAAAGGACTGTGAGTCTGGCAAATGTGAATGAAATAGTGGATGGCTTTGAAGGAATGGGATCCTCAAACTGTGGCAGAATGATAGATGGCATGCGTATTCCAATTTTAGCGCCGAACCATCTTGTGACAGAGTATATCAATAGAAAGGGGTACTTCTTTATGGCACTGCAAGCTCTTGTTGATCAGCGTGGGCATTTCACTGACCTCAGTGCAGGTTGGTGAGGGAAGGTGCATGACACACGCATCTTCAGGAACACTGGCCTGTGCAGAAAGCTGCAAGCAGGGACTTTCTTTCCAGACCAGAACATTCCAAATGGGGGATGTTGAAATGCCATAGTGATCCTCTGAGACCCAGCCTACCCCTTACTGCCATGGCTCATGAAGCCTTATATAGGCAACCTGGATAGCAGCAATGAGTGCTTCAGTAACAGGTTGAGCAGGTGCCGAATGACCATTGAATGTGGGCTTGGCATATTAAAAGCTCACTGGCAATGCCTTTATGGCAGGTAGACCTAAATAAGGAAAGTATTCCAATGGTGTGCTCCATAATATTTGTGAACCTAAGGGTGAAAGGTTTCCCCTGGGAGGAGCACAGAGGGAAGCATAAAAGACAAAGATTGCTTATTTTTCACAGAGTGTGTCTTTATTAAATAACAATTATTCACAGCACACACCAATCTGGGAAGGAGCGGAAAAAGCAGTGAGGGACAGTGTGAGCTATGACAGCTGGGTGTAAGTCCAGCAATAATTCTGGAAGCTGTCTGAAAGGGTGTAGTGAATGGGATACTGAAACAGGCCAAGGGGTTGATAGGAATGTGTGGGTGGAGTTTGGGGAGGGGATGGATAGCAGTTCTGTATTGGCTGCAATGCAGAGCAGCATGCATGAATTCAATCTGCAGCATTATTATTGACTTTAGCAGTTCCTGTTCCTCCTCCATGGCTTTTACCATGTGCTCATGACCTGCTGTCACTCACTCCTGGTTTTTCCTCCTCTCCAGTCTGTAAGTTTTTTAAATATTCAGACACAGTGTGTGTCTGCCCTTTTTTCTTTTCCCTTTTTTCCCCCCTGAAGGAAATTCTTGGAACCCTGGAGGAATTCTTGGAACATCTCCTCTTTGCTTCTGCTTGGTCATTTTCTTAAAAGCCACTCAGCAGGTGTGGAGTGGTTTCCCCTCAAGGACACATCTGTGGAAGCACAAAGAATAGAAGCATGATTGCAGTGATTGACACATCTTTCCTAATTTTAAAAACATTTGAATTTAAACACTAAAAGCTAATAACTGATGCTCAAACCCAACCCATGTCTCTTTGACCAGCCGTTGCTAGCACGTAGCTGAGTTAGAGTCTCATCTTTACCATAGACTCATCTGGTTACATAGTTTTTGAGAAAGTATGATCTCCTTGACAAGTGACCACACCGGGAATGACCTCTCCCTGTTTCCTGCCTGAGGGTGTAGAAAACTATCTCTGCAGAATCTGCTACCTTCACGTGGGGCTGGCCTCCAGCAGGTTCTTTCACTTTGTGATCTGTGAGCTCTCTCTCTGGGCTCTCTTGGTTTTGTGGTGTTGACTCATAAGTGCTTCCTATTCTTTTGGATCACTTATACTTCTTAGTCACCTTGCATGACCTCAGTGGCACTGCACCCACTCCTTTAATCCACTCCTCCTGGTGTCTCCCTGCTGCCTGGCTCTTCACAGGATATACTGCCCCAAGGGAAGCACTAGAAGTCACAATGCCTTCCTCCCAGAATTCCCCAGTAGCACTCTGGAGGGGAAGTAAATTGTTACATTTCCGGTGCACTGTGCAAATTGGTATATCCTTTGTCAGACGTTTATCTGATTCTAATGTGAGATTTAGCCTAATATTAAAGCATCACATGGTACTATTATCCTTTCCTTACTGCTCTGAATAGTGTTTATGAAATATTTTTGTTCTCTCTGACTGTAAATTATCGTAACTTTTTTCAATATGCAATTTAACATTTTCAAGTCTACAAAGTCAAGCACTTAAAAATTAGCATATACCATGTTTAACTGTTGCCCTTGGAACCATTGTCTGTGTGCATTATGAAACAGTCTTTAATTACATAACCATCTGTGTTGTCCACAAGACCCACTGTCTTATTCAGTGTACAGGATGGACAGTGCTCAGCAAATGACTTGGCAGTGGGACATCCAAGCAGCACGGTAGACCCTGATGTTCAATGATAAATAAAATAGGGACTATGAGTGAAATGAGTCACTTTTTAAAGATAATTTAATATTTGCAAAAGATGTCTAGTGGGCAGCTCCTGAGCCTGAAATCAAACGTTCATCAAAATGTAGGTCTAGGAGGGAGATACAATACATTGCCTCAGGCAGAACCAAGTAAACCTAGACCATCCCTGATCTGGTGTTTGTCTTACTTGTTCTTAAAATCTCCAATGATGAGGATTCTACAACCTCCCTTAGAAGCCTGTTCCACAACTTAGACAGCCTTAGAGTTGGAAAGTCTTCCCTAATATCGAATTTAAATCCCCATTGCTGTAGATGAAGACCATTACCGTCACATCCTGAAATTTAGCTCCAGGCAAGCAGCACGCTTCTCTAGTTTCCTGGTCCAGACAGCAGATAGATGATTCCGTCCCTCTTAGGAGGGAGTCCCTGACCACCATCACCCTTCTCTTTATTTTGTCCCTACATGCTTGTGCTATTCTTTTGTAATTCTCCCTAGCAATTCATCAGTGTTTCCATTTTTGTAGGATTCTTTTGATTTTTTTCAGGTAATTAAAAAGCTTCTGATGGTGTCATATTGACCTCTTCATATTTGTCTTATCTTTCCTATGCATCAGTATAGTTTGTAGTTCTGCCCTTAATACTGTCTCACTGAGACACTGCCAGCTTTCCTGAATTTCTTTTTCCCTTAGATTTTCTTCCCAGGAAACTTACCTACCAGTTCTGCATTTGTTAAAACTCTATTTGAGACCTAGGAACAAGCTGTGACAAAGTGGGAATGTTCTTAATGAATGCTGTGTGCCTCAGTTTCCCCTATTTACTATTCAAGTATTTAGGTTTTGGGTTAAGGGTGTGTGATCTTTGTAGCAACCACTAGAAGGCAGAATGGCTACCTTTAGCTACCTGCATGCATGCACACTAGTTGGAACCCCTCTCCTTGCAAGGAGTTGGAGAATAGGGGAGTGATCAGGTGACCTCCTTGCTAAGGAAAACAGACACAGGCAAGAGTAGGAGGGGAGGCATGTCTGGTGCTGGCTGGATGGCTAGAAAAGTCAGTCTCCTGTGGGGGATCCCAGAGAGCAGAGCCCAAGAATGGGGCTCTGAAACTCCCCCAGATGGTCATTGGTGTAACTTTCTGACTCTGGTGCTAACAAAGTCTATTCTAAGCCTTGTTCCAGGGGGCTAATAAACCCTTTTGATTTCCAAACTGGCTGCAAATCGCTTCTGACTGCAAGGTGGGGTGCTTGGCCCCTTTGAGGGCATGTAGGAGCTCCTCAGGCATCACATCCAGGTGGACTCACTCAAGGGAGCTCAGGGCAGAACAGGGTGCTGAACTCTGTGCGAGTCAGGATGTGGCTGCACTGGTGCGAGAGGCCCTGAGGGGAGACCCACTCCACTAGAGCCTGTCTGCCTTCACGCCAAATGTTTCCTGAGCATCGCTCCTGTGGGACTTCGTCACATCTAATTAAAAAATTCTTTATAATTCATTAAAAAATACAAAGGTGCAATCACTCTATCATAGAAGTTATAAAGACAGATGCATATGCACGCTCTGAAAGCTCATTGTTTTCTTTCTGGCTTATCTATTTCTCTGTGTTTAACTACGTATTTGTAATATTCCCATCCCTAAAGGATTTTGATGATAATGTGTATCCATAAAACAGTAATACACTTATCTTGAGAGGTGCATGGTAGCTGGGCCCTGAACTGGGAATCAGGAGATGTGAGCTCTGTTATTGGTGTGATGTGAAATAAGTCCCTTCACTTCTTTTCGCCTCTGTTTCCTCTCCCACTATTTGTCTGCTTTCTCTGTATAGATGGAAAGCTTTTTGGGGCAGGGATTATTTCTTACTATGTGCATATAATATCTAGCAGAACGGGGACCATATCTTGCTTAGTAGCTTCTAGGCAGTACTGTAATACAGATACAAACCAACAACAATATTGATATGTGTGAAGATCTTTGCTTGTCATGTACTTTTCCATATCAGAAACAGGAAGCTTTTGCTGGATGAATTATTGTCATTCTGATTATAACCATTTTGATAATCATGTAAATTAGCTATTTGGAGTATGATCTCAATAGGCGCACGGCTGGTATTGTGCAGCTGAGACTGATTCAGCACATCTGTTGTTGGACAAGAAACACTTTGGTTCTTTTGATTTAATCTTTGTGAGTTTATCTATCTTCTCAGCTGGACTCTGGAGTGATTCTAATCATTAAGGTGACAGGATTTTATTTTTATATGGAGACAAATAGGACGAACTTTGTATTGCATATCTGAGACACTCAGGTATCCATTATCTGTTACTCTATTTCCCTACCACAGTTATTTCTTCAAGGATAACTGGAGGCAACTAATACTGTTTTTATACCCACCATGTGATGAATGAAAATAAGTGGAATTTTGACAGCTGAGAAAGAACAGTGTAAGCAACAGTAGCTACTAGTTCCCATTCCCTTGTCTGGCTTTTTCTGTGTTGTGGCTTCTTTGAATGCTGTGTGTGCTTTGCAAAATTAATTAAAAAAAAAGATTTGTGGTGTTTTTTAAAACGCAAATTCTCATAACTTCTTTCTTCACCTAATATGAGATGAAGGGAGATGGTCTCTCTTGTGCCTCTACTTTGCACTCTCAGGACCATGCTATGCAAGGATGGCAGGATCAGGCTCTCAATGGTAAAAACTAAGGCATGAAGAAGAGGATGGTCTAGTGGTTAAGGCACTGGCTGATGACTTGGGAACCCTAGATTCAAATCTCTGTAGTGTTTTATAGAGTTTATGTATGATTCTGGGTTAGTCACGCTACCTTTAAAACAAATTGTTAAAGCAACATAGCATTTATCATTTTGTTACTAATAATGAAGTCAAAGTAGAGGGTGTGGAGCATTTAACATCACTTTAAAATCTAAGATGTGGAGCTATTTTACATCCCACAAATTTTCACTACATTGATGTGTTATTAATATTTATAAAGAGTTACAACCAAAGCTTTCACAGAACTATAGGTACCAGACCTGCTGATGTGGAAAATGGTTTATGAACACAATTTTAAGATAAAGCAGGTTCTTATCTCTTTTAGAAAAGGTGACCACGTGAGACTATCTAAAACCAACAGAGTTTTTGAAAGAGGTTATGAACAAATGTTTACAGATGAAATATTTGTAGTGGATGAAAATTTAACCAAGAGACAGAGACTGTATACCAATTAAAAGATTTCAGGGGTCAGACAGTTTCTGGATCTTTTTACCTTGAAGAATTACAGAAAGTTAATCTGAAACAGGACAGGTTTTAGAGGACTGAAAATGTTCAAACTGTGAAAGGAAAGATAAAAGCATCTACTAGTGAAATGGTTGGGGTGGCCCAAGAAGTAAAAGCCTCTTTAAACGGGAGGGAAATTACTCCTACAAAGAGAGAAAAAATGAGCTATGGGGGTTTTTACATGACTTTGCTTAGCAATACCAGCTCTGGGGATCTCTTCCCAAAACACCAGCTTGAACTTTACAATACAGCTAATTAAGCCTTTGGATCTGCTGGTGGCCTGGGAGGTTGGGTTAGTGGAAATACAATACCCACACAGCTAGAACAGTATCAACAAAGACGCCGCTTTTGCAAGTGCCTTTGGATTGAAAGGAATTTCAGTCTATGATGAGGCTATTTCTTGTTGAATTACTGGATCATATGAACAATACTGTGGCTAGTCATACAGGCAAACCACTGGAAGTAGTCATGAGCTACAAACTTGTGGGTAGAAAAGTTAGCCTTAAATCTTTTGATATTGCTTATGCATTTTCTACCAGCAGGAAACTATCTAATATTTTGGGATTGGCCCCCAATCACGGTGTCAAAAAAAAGCCCTTTCTCAACAGGATGGTTCAACTCTTAATAGCTGTACAGACATCATAGAACACCAGTTTCTTTGGGACATTTCCGTACCCCTGTTATAATGCAAGAAAGGAACAAAGAATTTGTTACTATCATGAATGACAAATCGCATGATGGCTCTATCAGTATGCACCGCATTGACCCCATCACCATTGAAATAAAGATAAACCAGATGTCTCATTTTGCTTTGGTAAAGCAATAATCGAGCTGCACCTGCACTCTCGGAGAGAGGAAGAGAGGGTTTTTTTACAAAGCAAAGCACCATGGTGATCCGAAAAAATTATGGGGGCCCAACTGTCTACAGAAACTATTACAAAGCCCAAGCTGAATATGCCCTTTCTGGATATCGTGGGATCCTGGTGCGGTATGGGGCTGGTGTCAGGGGCATATTCGATAATGTCTTTCAAAAAGCAGTACCTTTTTTTAAGAAGGAGGCTAGTGATTATTACACCACATGTAAAAACAGCTGCACAAAACATAGCCAAAGATGTAGTAGGCCACTTCTCCAGAGCTGTTCTGGATACAGTGGGTAACACAGCCTCACAGGCTGATTCTGGAGTGATGTCTATGAAAAGAAAGAGACTCAAGAGAAAGAGAAGTCTGTCATATCCCTGACACACATGGCCCCAAGCCCCTTTAAAAGAAGGGTTTTGACACACATGGCAAGCCATAAGCAAAAGTCTAAGAGGAAACCTGTGCAAATGAGGAAATGCCCTTCATCAGGTAAAAGAAACTTTAATCAACATGGCTTTCGTTCACTGCAGGTCTGAAGAATGCACCAAATCCAAACTAGATTAATTCCAAATAGCCCCAATGCAGACCAGCACTGAGAAAAGCATATACACTGAAGTACCATCTCTATAGGCCATTACCGATGATGCTCTGTTTAATTTTTTTAGCTGGGAATGGCATAGAGTAAATGGATTTAAAAAACATAGTACTTTACCTTTGTTGCAAGATCATTAAAAGATGGGGCCAGCCTCAAAAGCAGGGAGCCAAGATGGCTTTGGTGAATTTGTGGCCTCTATTTTCAGTCAGTTGGATGTCATGCTGGGAGACCGCCTTATAAGCCAACCAACAACTGTTACCTTTACAGGGCTTTTATAGAATCAGTGCACAATTACAGTAACAATATGCTCACCACATCATTTCCTCTGGCCTGTTTTATAGACACCCCAGACAACATGAAACAATGGAGCTGGATGGCAAGAATCAAGGGTTTGTGAGGTGGGCAAACCTGACTGTCCAGAGCAGGAAGATACAGCTGTTGTGGCATCTACATCTGTATATACCTAAAAAAAATTATTGAATGGTATGGATGTGAAAATTAAACTGACATGCAGTAAAGACACTGTCTGTTTAATGGGCAGTGTGGCTGAAGGCTTTAAACTATGGGTTATATCAGCATTCCTTTTTTCTGAAGAAAGTGCAGGTGGCCCCTGGTGTCCATCTGGGGCACACAGAGGTCCTGCTTACCACTAATGCTAAATATCCTGTGGGCCACATTGTTACCCCCCCCCCAAAAAAAAAGATTTAGGGTACATCCAAAATAGCTCACCAACTAACCAATCTGTTTTCCTAAGGTATGGGTCTCCAGCATGGCTTAGGAAATACCTGGAGGGACATGGATACAGCCTTCTGATAAATGATTGACACAAGCAGTATTCAACACCTTTTATTGGTGCAAATAATAATCCCTAATACAATAATAATCTAAAACACAAATCCTTTCTGCAAATTAAAGAGCACCCCAAATCACAACAACATTCAGCTGAGATGATCTTAAGTGGCTGTGCCCTGTTACAGATGGCCAGTCTGCCACACGTCACTGACAGCCACTCTTATATTTTAAACTTCACATAAGTCAATTCCTTCCACAATCAGCACCCACTTACACATCTTCATTACCTCTCCCCACACCCACACTAATATTACACTATACTATAATTTTAATTCACAGGTTTACTCTGCTGACTTCTGTTACCGCTGCTTCGGGCCGGCTGCTGGACAGGGCGTTCTGCAACTGTTGCTGCCACTTTCTTCTTCAGGTCTCCTTTCTCTGTGTTGCTTTGCTCCCCTTTGCTCTTCACCCAACTTCCTCCTTCTTCTTTTTGCTGCTGCTGCTGGCACACGGCCTGTTCACCGTCCTGTCAGAGCACTCAGATGCTTTTGCTAAGATCTTTGTCAGATCTTTACTTCACAAGCTCACCGCCAACATTTCACACATGCTCACGGCCAGGTCTATTCTTAGCCTGCAGCCCTTGTTGACCTCAGACTTATGATCTGCTGACCCTTGCCCTACTTTGGTTTTCCAGCTCATTCTGTTGTTTACCTGAGCTGATCTTTCCCCTATTTTTGAAGTACCATGTGACCTGCAGCTTCCAATAGTGGAGTGACTTCTGCTTATTCAAAATGGAAGCCAGGAATACAAAGTGAGGTCCTGGGAATTTCTCTGGTATCAGGGTGGGGATAAAAGTCTGTAGCAGGCAGAAGAGTCAGTAACCAGGAGAGCCTTTTCTTGGGGGCAGTTACCCAAACGGCTTGTCCTTGGGTGTATGGATTATGATGCCTTTAGCAGAGATTACATTAAAGTGCCCTTTCACTTTAAACATTACTCTATTAATTTTGTGGTCTTGTATGTGGATGATAAAAGATACTGGCTAAGCCTCTGAAACCAGACTTTGAGGCCTGGAACAGCATGAACGAATGCATGACTTTGATACAAAGGGCTAGTAGATGCATGAAAGATCACACTGTTTGCCAAAGTTTACACATTGTTTGCCTTTAACCTGTCCCCTGACAGGAAGGAGTAGACCACTATTCCCTATTAAAACTGGGAACCTGAGAGCAGAAATACATTTTGTGAAGGCTTTGACAGTCACAGTCAACATGATTTTTTAGGGGGTTTTCACAATGCTATAGAGAGAAATCATGAGAAAAACATTCAGTTTGACTATATGTGAATATGGACACCATACAGCTAGTGCTTGTTTTATCAGCTAAACCCATAAAGAAAAGAATATTTTAGTTGTTTTTGTTTTGTGATTGGCTCCCCAGAGATAAGCTATTTCAGAGACCCCTAACTTTGGTAGTTAACACCTCTGCCACCACAACCAACTGGGTGAACACTTGCTTGCTTCATATCTGGTGGAGAAATATCTGGCCGCAAAGAATTTTTTTTTATTTGTATGGATACCTTCCAAACAGCATTTTCTTTCCTAGAAACATTAATACTTCTGAACAAAAAGGCAACTGATGTATTTCTCTCTAGGCAATTACACGACCCCCCATTCTGATGCCTGTGGCTAGCTGAGTGTTTTTCTTAAACCACCACAGCCAGGGTTTAATTTCTGAATAGGTTTTACAACTGTATTCTAAATGACTCAGCACAAAATGACTGGATGGTGATGAACTTTGTAAAAAATAAAAACCATAACATCTCAAGCATATCTAGGACCAATACATGTTTCAACAAGTCTAGGCACCTCTTTCATACAAGGACTTTCATAATCATGTTTCTCAATCAACTGCCTCTTGTAGGGTTTAAAGACAACACCATCTAGTGTTTTTTTTTTGTTTTGTTTTTTTACACATTTAAGTAACATTTTATACTTTTCAAAATATTTAAACAAAACATAATCATTTCAAAATTACTATTTAAAGTGTGAAAAACATTACATACTGAGCCATGTAGGTCTTTTTGCCATCTTTCACTTTTTAGAAGGAGACAAAAAAGGGGATGGTGGTGACTTTTCTTAAACCCTATTTGTGTGCTAAAGGCCCATTTGTGGTTCACCATTTTGTGTCTGCAACTCCTGTCAGGCCTGGCATACTCCCTACACTTCACACACTGTTGTCATGATTTATACCCAAAAGAAGGCAGATAATATATGATTGGAAAATACATACCTAACTGTCATTAATATTCTTGAGTTCAACGTATGAAGTGTGTACAAAGCTATAGAAAAGCTCAACAAAGCTTCAATGTCTGTTAACATGTAATTTTGATCACTCTTAACTAATGGATACCTGTGGAATTTACACACTTTTCCCCGAACGTTCCTTTTTTTGCCGTTCTTTATATATTAGTTAAAATATATTTCAATAAAAACAGCACTACAAAGTCCTGACTGTATACCTTGCACTTGCAGTTGCCAATTGTCTTAATTTTCAAACACTTTTCTTTTGTGCTTAAAGTTTTGATTTGTTTTTAAATAAACATAGACCTACCACAATCTATTCTTGCAGAACAAGATAGTAAACAGAACCCAAATACCT
The DNA here is from genome assembly GCA_007922155.1 of Mesoclemmys tuberculata. NCBI lineage: Eukaryota > Metazoa > Chordata > Testudines > Chelidae > Mesoclemmys > Mesoclemmys tuberculata. Next base: position 363,001 of record ML675641.1, read on the forward strand.
ACAGCTTTTAATTGTGTGAGAGGAAGGAGTTCACTCTTACAACATATTGTTATTTTATGAACATGGTGGAACTTGTGATGCTCTGCATCATTTCAGTTTTGGGGTAGACTCTGGGATTACTTTTGAAAATAAACTTTTTAAATTTCTCATTCTTTATGATTTGCCAGAGAGTTTGATCCATAGCATTTTACAAAAAATTTAGGTTTTAATATTAGACAAGATACAGCCCCTGGTTGTGGGCACCACCTTGATTGCCCAAATCTGAATATTCATCAAGACCATTTACTGATCCTTTTGCAAACTCTGCAAAACATAACATCTTACTCTGTTTTAATGTTAAAGGAACTCTGAAGTCTCTTTTCACAATTGCTTAAGGCAATAGACTCACCCAGGAAATTTCAAAAAAATTGATTAAACCAGGAACCCCAAGTAATATCAATGGATTTGAGTCAGATATATTGTTCCCAAAAACATGGTTTGAGAGGTAAAGCTTTAAAACGCAGTAATGTTTTGCTTTATTTTAAATACAGGGTTTTTAGTTTTACCAGATTCTACTTCAAACATTCCAACTTCTTTTTGCAAAATAGGACTCTCTCCTACTCTTTTTTTTTAAAAAAAGACAATAGCTAGGGTCTCTGTGACATTCCCTGGTGTAATCTGGGCTGGTGAATTGCTGTGTCACCATAATCCCCACTCCTAGAGCCCGCTTTACTCTATTCCGCTGTGAGAACCCCCACTCCTGGGCTGTTCACACACAACCTCCAGCATCTAAGATGCTCCCAACTAAGTGAGAGTGATTCCAGCCAGCCACTCTTTGGATTACGCAACAGAACACCACTGGCTAGTACCCCCAGTCCTAGATATAACCCTCGGAACCTCCATCTTACAATGTTCAGTTATGCTCACTGAACACTGTAAACTCATATAAATTCATCAGTTTAACAAAGTAATTGATATGCACAAGCCTTGTTATTCCCAGTGAAGTCTCCAACACACTTCAAACCAAACACACTGCTTTAGGTAGATCAACAAACAAATTTATTAACCACAGAAGGATTTTAACTGATTGTAAGTCACATTTGGTCAAAAGAAATAGAAGTAAAACACATTCTAAGATTAGCTAAACACTTTCAGCAACCTTACAAACATAGGCGAGTCTCACCACAGGCTGTCTGGTTTCCCTTCTGCCAGGCTTTCCTCTCTGGTGGTCAGCACTTCAGTTATTTGGTGGTGTTAGTAGATGGAGGAGAAAGAGCAAGCATGGCAAATGTATCCTTTTTATATAATATACCTTTTCCTCTGGGGCTTTGTCCCCCACTCAGGGCCAGGTGACAATGTCCTTAAATGAGTCAGTGAGCATTACCTCCAATGGTTCCAAACTGACCAAGGGAAGAAAGGTGACTCACTTGAAAGTCCATGATCCCCCATTGATGCCCAGGCGAGTCCTAAGATGGATTTGTCCTGTACATGACTTGATGAGCTTTGAACTGCCCCTCTGTTCCTGGAGAGTTTTGCCTGGACATGTTTTAAGTCATGAGGACACGCCTTTGGGAATGTAACATAGTGCAGCCTCATAACTATTCACACAAAATTGCAACCAACATACTACTATAACAGTAACGATCAATACATCATGAGCATTCCAAAGACATCTAACAGGACATACTTTGCATTAGACAGTACACAATTATACTATAAGGGTGGACATTGGGGTACAGGACGTCACAGTCTTACAAGCTATTTTATGTAAAAGACATATAACCCTTTTGAAAGCTCCTTTGGGGACCATTCAAAACCCCCATTTTATTTAAGGATCTGCACAGGCCTTTTAACAGAAACACAGATAGACTCAAAGACCTTTTCAAAAGATACTTTTATTCAGAGATACCAAGTTTTATTATATTTCATATTTATATTTTATAATATAAAATATATTGTTTGTCCCTTTTCCATTCTCTAACTTAATCATTTTAGATTTGTAACAAATAGTCTCTCCTAAATAGGGTTCTATAACTTTTTCTGGGGATCAGCTGGTGTAATAAGTGGGCATCCTTTAGTTTGCTATGTAATGCTGTAAGTGGGCATAATGCTATATAATGCAATAAGTAGGTATCCTTCAGTTTGCTAATTTTCTCTAAAAAAAAGTTAGTGTCTTGAGCACTTTGTATGGCATTTACCAAGGCTACAACTTGTGCTACATTTCCTTGAGTTAAGCACAGCTATTGCATTGTACAACCCATGGCAATAACAGCACTTAATAAGCTTTCTACACACAGGTCACACAAGACTTAGAGCTTACAATTCACATCTCTGAAGTGTAGTTCATACAGTCATGAAGCTGCGGCCTGGCATGGTTATAGCACAGCCCTCAATCTTCGAAAACTTCTCCTTAAGACAATGATTAAGGACAGCATAAACAGAAAAGTATGCAATAGATCACTTAACTCGTTCATGCTCACACCATGGCACAAGCACAGTTATGCCAAGTGCCTTCTTTAAATCCACATAGCCATCATCCTCTTTACGCTTGGTGTCGTCTTGAACAGTTTGTCTGAGGATTGAACAAAAAAAGAAGAGGGGCCTGTTTCATCTTCACTCTCTGATGCAAGACTCTTCAGGAGCTCTGGGCCCTTTAGAAAGTCATCACTGAGCTGTAGAAAAACTTTCAAGAAAGAAACAGCAGTAAATCCCTTGCTTTAGATTTATACAAACCCAGGCCTACCCCTTTACAATCTCTTGACCTCTACTTTTATAGTCTTAAGTGAGCAACATCTTGTTCACCTTGTCCTTACAGTAACAGAGGAGGCTTGGTCATCTTCCTCCATGGCTCATCAGTCTGACTCATGATCACTTGGGTCTCACTGTCAGGTTCCAGCATATACAACACCAGCTGGGCCAAAGGGCTCCCTCCTCCTCAGAACTATTGCTGATGTATCACTTTCTTTGCAGTCAATAGAGCAGCTTTGGAGCTATAATGATTTCTGTAGTTCTCAGGGGGAAGGCGAAGAATGCCTTGTTTCCTCTTAGCGTACCTATGCTGAGTGGTATACATTTCCCTTTCCAGATGTCCTATGGAGCTGGAACCCACTGCTATTGGTAGAGAGCAGAAGGAGGAGTTCTTAGAAGGATCACATGACCCTCTTGTCTGAGTCAGACTAACATGGCACTTGCACTGATTAGCCATCCTGCTTTAGAGGAGGAACTATGGCGCTGAAACCCTCTCTGATTGGTAGAGGGTGGCATAGGGAGTTCTTAGAGGAGTCACATGCCATTCCTTGCTTCCAGCCACATGCAAACCTCTGCCCCAGAAGGAATACCTCGGGGGGGGGAGGGTCATTTGGGGCAGGGAGAAGCTTCAATGTTTGACTACTATCATAAACTTCAACTGACTTCAATGGAAGGTGAGGGCATTTAGGCTTATAGCTTCCATTAAAATCAGTGGAAGTTGGGAGCCTACATACCTTTGAGGACCTTAGTACATCCTAGGACAGAGCCTTTGGTTTATGCTTCAGAAGTCTGGAAGAAAGATGGCAATGGAATGTCTCCTCCCATCAGAACCTCAGGTATTTATGATTTTAATGAAGGACACCTGTAGAAGGTTTATCATTTCCCCTTTTAAATGCTTGGTCCAAAATTTTCAAACAAGGAGGTAACTGACATCCATGGGAACTGCAGGAACTTATCACCCATTAAAAAACAGACCATTTTTGGTTAGTATTTTTATTTATAATTTGGTAACACCAAGTAGCCCTGAGAGTGGGGTCCCCTTACACTGGGCAGTGTAAATGCATAACAAAAGATGGTCCCTGCCCTGAAGAGCTTACAGCCCAAGTAGGGTGGGAAGGGAAATAGAAACACAGAAGTGAGGTGATTTGCCCAAAGTTACACCATAAACCAGTAGCCGAGATAGAACTAGAATTGGATCTCCTGAATTCCTGTCCAGAGCCCTATCTGTTAGCCAATTCTGCCTCCTCAAGTATTAGTGCCTAAATGTAGATTTAGAGCCCTACTCTAAACACCCAGACAAACCTTTTTGTGATTCTCTCTCTAGGCCTTTTCAGCTAATTTGTTTGTTACTGGGGATGAAGAGTGACTAAAACCCTTGGAAATTACTCTACCCTGCATTATCTCCTCTAATGTTGGATTGCGGTCTCCACTCCCACAAGATGGCATTTTGAAAAGAGGCGGATCAAATCTTTGGTGCCAACAGCTGTCTCTTTGTTGACTAATTCGTGTGGCAGCAGTGACTGACTATTGGAGGGTATTTGTGACTTATGAGTCAAACTGTCACTGAATAAAATACAGGCTGTTTAAACTGACAGGACCAGACTTGAGATAAGAAAGCAAATGTATAACTACCCAGAACAAAGAGAGCCTCCCCCCCAATATCACCTTCTAGATGGGGGGAGGCAGGTTTTGAATAAGGAGAATCCAGTTTGTTCAAACAAAGAATATGTATTCTCTAACCTGAGGCTGGAAACCGGTTTGGTTTTTAATAGCATGCAGTGTAGAGCTGACACTGACAGCTTACGTCACATAACCCTACAGGCAGTGACCCTGCCAGAGTCACCAGGTAAATGTCACCTAAGGAGGTATCGTAACAATTTTCCTGTGTGTTGAGCACTGTAGAAAATCCCCCTGTAGGGGGCAGTGCCGACAGATCTCCCTTGTATCAATCCCCGAGGGAGGCCACACCTCCCAGCGCCTATGTCCCTCAGGAGTCCAAATTAAAGGGGCCACCTCCGGCCCTTAGTAGGGCGTGCGTTGGCTTCAGGCCACCCCTAACGGGAATAGTCTCTTGCCCTCACAGGCGGGCAAACAGTCTAGGGCCCGGCCCTCTGCCAGGGATGGGCCAGCAGCGGGAAAAGCAGTCTCTAGCCCCAGAGGGTGAGGAAATAGTCTATCGCCTAGCCCTTTGGCAGGGCAGGCCAGCAAACCCAGGCTCAAGCCCTTGGCAGGGCGAGCAGCAGTCTATAGCCTAAGTGGATGAGAAAGTGGTCTAAGGCACAGGCCTTTAGGCAGGGCAGGGCAGAGGGACAGCAGTCTCTAGCCCTTAGCAGGGCGAGTAAGTCGTCTATACCCAGCCCTTCAGCAGGTCATGGGAGGCAGTGCAGGACAGGTTCTGGCCCTCAACGGGCATTCACCCCAGCTCAGGGTAGTAATGGGGGAGGGAGATGCAGGCCCACCCATCTCCACTGTGTCCCAGCTCAGTGCCCTGTCAGTGACAGGGTGTCCCATCACTGGTCAGCAGGACTCTGGCTGAAACACGCTGACTTACAGCGAGTGTAAGCTCAGCTGGACCATAGTCGGTTTCCCTGGGCTTCTTCCTCCCACCCGCTCCCTACAGTACCTGTGGCCAGTCATCTCCCTCTTGGTCGCTGGGGTAGACAGTGAGCAGGAGTGCCACAAATCCCTCACCGTTGGCCAGCAGCAGGTCCGGAAACAGTTCAGGGTCCTCTGGGGAGAGCAGTTCCTCTAGGTCCCAGGGTCTGCATGTCCCTTCTGGCTCACCAGGGGTTGATAGCTCAGGCAGATCCTCCAGGTCCTCAGGGTCCCAGGCAGTAGGCAACTCTGGCAGATCCTCCTCTGGCTAGCGGTCGGTGTGCTCAAGCAGCAAGGAAGAGGCATCCTTCTCAGCCTCTGGGCTTTGACTGAGCGGGCAGGCATGGGTTTTATAGGCCTACCCCCTCCTACCTGCTTCCAGTAGCTGTTGCCTTCCTGGGTTCCAAGACCCAGGGGAGGTTTGGCTCTCCCTCGGTGTCAATCTCCGAGGGAGGTCGCACCTCCCGGCTACAAGCACCAACAGATTTTCTGTCACCATTAACAGCAGGGGCATTGCAGGGCTCTGTATTTAGTGGACCCCTGGTACATCTAGTGAGATACATCTGTTTATGCCTCATCTGTTTTGGATTGTACACAAGTTTATTGTACTCAATGAAAGCAAATAGCTGCATTCTATTTCTATTTGGATACCACTACATCCTTCACACAGGATCTCAGAGTGATGGAATGGTTTGGTTTTTCCTGTTTTCTTGTTCCTCTGTTGCCATAGAGAAATGAATACAGCAATAAGACACAATAAAGGGATGCATTAGTAGGTTATTGGTGCATATCTTGGGTGCATCGCGAGGCATGAAGTTTAGAGCATTGAACCACTCAAGGAATGCACCAGGAGATTAAACTATCAATGCAGGTGGCTAAATATTATTGCATTAATGCATTACAGGTCCCTACTATCAGTTTATTGCTCCTACTGTGTGGCTTTTTGGGGGATGCTCAGCAGTACTTCTGATAATGTAGGGCTGGCTTCCCCTGTGCTGCTTATCTTTATCATTGTTATTTACACAAATGTGTTGCACTTCTGCTGTGCACGATCAACTTCGAAGTGTTTTTGGGGAGGCTTGGATTTCTGTACGACTGTTAGATAAAGGGCATCTGCAGCCTCATTGTCCTAAGTGACATTCATAGAAGGATTTGTGTCCTTTCTCCTCCCAGCTAGCTCCTTGTCAGCAACAATCTCTGGCTCAGCGCCGAGGGCACCAGAATCAGGAGCATGTCACCCATTGTACAATGAGACTGGTGAGTCAGCTCTTCTGTATCAAATGCTGTGCTGCGCAAATAGATGACTGCTGCTCCTTTACTGCATGACAGTGTTCCCTCAGGGTTGTTTTCTCTCTTCCCTGGTGTGGGTCACACAGGATAATCCCTGACCTAAATCACACTCTGCGTAGCCCTGCATTTCACCGGGTGAATGTTTGGCAACTCATTCACTTTTCCTAATCTAAAAGACCCAAAGATACCCTGTCTGTGCACTAATGTTGCACCACAACTTTAGAGGTATTTTACCAGTGTCTAGTTCATTCAATGACTGTAAAAGCATTCACTTACCACTAATGCCCTTTACGTGCTATATTTTCAATTTGCCATGACAAAGAAACCTGGGTTCTTTGTTGAGATTAAAAATTTGGCAGATATAGGTAGCTGCAAATATGTAATATGCTTAAAGTTTTGTAAGATGCTTGATTTAGCAAGCCACACCATTCTGATTTAAAAATTAGCACTATACACTATCAATAGAGCACACATTAAAGAGATTAAGAACTGACTAACTGATCTAAAAAAATCTGTCATAATTGAAAGGGGGATGTTTCTAATACAAATGCAAAGTTATATGTCTAGGAAAAAAGAATGCAGGCCATATGTGCAGAATGGGGGTCTGTATCCTGAAAAGCAGTGACTCAGAAAAGGATTTAGGGGTTACAGAGAATAAGCAACTCAACGTCAGCTCCTAGTGTGATGCTGTGGCAAAAGGAATCCTTGGATATATAAACAGGGGAGTAGAAGAAAGAGTAGAGAGGTGATTTTGCTTCTTTATATGGCATTGGTGAGATTAATAATGGAGTACTGCATCCAGTTCTGGTATCCACATTTTAGAAAGGATGGTGAAAAACTGGACAAGGTGCAGAAAAGAACCACCAAAAATACTGGGGGCAGGAGGAAAGCTTTACAGTGAATGACTTAAAGAGCTCTGTAACCCAGCGGCCGCTCTGCGCCGGTCGCTGCGGCCCTTCCTCGGGACCAGCCTCAGCGGAAGGCCACTGCACCTTCCGGAAAAGCGGGGGAATTAGCCAAACCAATAGTCTATTGCCCCGGCCCGTGGCCGGGCGGGCAAGCGAGCCGGGACTCACTCCAACAACTCGGGGTGAATGTGGATTCGCTGGGTTTTCAGGGAAGGGGGAGGGGGAAGCAGGCCCACCCGACTCCACTGCGTCCCAGCCCAGGGCCCTAACAGTGGCATAGGCATTGCCACTGTGCCGGCAGGGTTCCACCGCAACACGCCGACCATGGTGGGCCCCTAGCCGCAGCCACAACTATGGCTGTCCCTGGGCCACTTCCTTCCCCCCAGTCCCAGGTACCTCCTTCATCGGGGTCTTCGGGGTACACCGCCTGCAGTAGATTTAGCAGGCCCTCTTTGTTGATGGGCAGCAGGGCGGGGAGCTCCTCGGCGAGGGGCAGCTCGTCCAGGTCACAGGATCCCTGGGGTGCTTCGGCTTCGGGCAGCTCATCCAAGTCAAGCCCTGCTTCCGGGGGGGCTCTGCAGCTGGTAGCTCGTCCAGGTCAAGGCCAGCTTCGGGGGGTGTCTCTCACACCAGAGTGTCCAGGGGCTCGGCCCACTCCCTTGGGTCAGGGGGCCCTACCCAGTCCTCGGGCCCTGGGTGGTGGGCCCAATCCCGGCACTCCGGCTCAGGGAAGGCCCTGGGGTCAGGCCAGCACTGCAGCCAGCGGGAAGGCACATCTGCACCCGCTGGCAGCCGGTCCCTCACTGAGCGGCGGGCCCTGCCTTTTATCCTCTCCTCCCCGGCGGAAGCCCCGTCCCTCTCAGAGGGGATTGGCCAGCCGGTTGGACCTATCTCAGTCTGACCTCTGGGTTGCCAGGCAGACTGGGCTACTACCCCTTTGCTGGCCTGTGTTCTGGGCTGCGGCCCTTCCTCGGGCCCAGCCTCAGCGGAAAGCCACTGCACCTTCCTACAAGCTCAATCTGGTTAGTTTATCAATAAGAAGATTGAAAGGTGACTTGATTACCCCATATAAGTACCTTCACAGGGAGAGTATACAAGGGCTCTGAGAGAATAATACTAAAGGATTCTTTTCATCTGGCAAAGAAAGGCATGACAAGAATGAATGGCTGGAATTAAAGTTAGACAAATTCAGATTACATATTAGGCACACATTTTTAAAGGTGAGGGTGATTAATTACTGGCACAATCTACCAAGGGAAGTGATGAGTTCTCCATCTCTTGATGTTTTCAAATCCAAATAGGATGCCTTTCTGGAAGATCTGCTTTTTAGCCAAACGCAAGTTATGCTTTAGTCGAACACATATTATTGCCCTTAAAACAGGGGAAACTAGTTAATATTTAATGGCATGTGTTATACAGTAGGTCAGACTAGATGATGTAATGATTCCTCCTAACCTTAAATTCTATGAATGAAAAGATAGAAGCCAACCTGGTCATACGCCAGTTGTGCATTAATTCATGCATGTCTAAAATTAGGCATCCAAATCACACAGTTAAGCAAGCACAAGGCTAGATAGGCACCCAACCAAGTACTGGGATACACACCACCTAATTTGTACATGAGGCGCAGTAATTGCTCTTGTATTCTTTCTTTCAACATTACTGCAGTTTTCTTGTCAATAGAAAATCTTTCTCAGGGAAAAAAAATCACACCTGAACTGATGGTTTAATCAATCTGTGGAACATCTTGATTGCAAGTGAAGAATTTACTGATCGCCCTGGCACAAAAAATAATTGAAAGAAATGAAAGATAATCAGGAACATAAACTCTTTATTTACAGGCGTGAAACTTTGACTCTGTAAAACCTAGTCTCTCTGTCTCTCTTTGTACCCATCTCTGCCTTACTTTCCCTGTCCATAAGCTGGTGATAGTGATACCTGCCTTTTAGAGATCGTCTGAGACTTATTTTATTAATGTTTTAAAGGTGCTTTGAGATCCTTTGATGTAAGGATAGAAATGGGACATATAGTTATTATATTAAACCATGCTGTACTCCGCTGAGGCAGAGGGTTCTTAATTTATTGTCTCAGTGGTGGAAAGAGGTAGACTGTCAACGTGAAGTGCTTAAATAAAGTGTTTTATTATACTGATGGCTTAGTAAAAGCTGGGCTAAAAATGCCTCCCACACCAGCAGACAGACCTGGTGAATGAGAAGGACAGTTATAGACACAGCCAGGATAATAAACAGCGTCATGGTTTCAAAAGCAGTAGCAATAGCAACCACCCTCTACAGCTATCCCAAAGCATAGGAAGAAAGCACATACCAAAAGCAACAGAGTGGGGAGACCCATTATCCACTCTAGTAGTGAGCCGCAACCAGGGAACCGACCTGTCCGGGGCATCCGGTAAGGCCTTGACAGATCCACGGAGAGTCTCTCCGAGCGGTTCCCGGGGGTACTTGTTATACCCCTGTCTCCCTTAGCCTTAGCAAGATTTTTCTCCTAGCAACACAACACGTCGCTCTCAATCTCAACTAGAGATTGGGTCTTAAACTTGTTTTTCATTAGTCTATTGGTTAGTGATTACAGGCAGCTAGGCTGGCAACAGAAAGAGGAAAGCTGCCCTTTGCTGGTATCTACTTTAGTTCTATGGTTAGATGTTTTGCTGGCTTGTGGTCAGTCACCCACTGCTTATCTCAGACAGTTTCCGCACAGCCAACATACTTAACAGACAAAGGTTAGTTTCACTTCTTAATGCAGGAATACCAGACAAAGGTTAATTTCACTTCTTAATGCAGGAGGCTGCCCAAGCAGTTACAGGCCTAGTCTTGCTCACAGCCTAAGCTAGATTTCTGGGGCCTAGCCTTGCCAACTGCACTGGTTCCGCGTGACAAATTCTTCCGAGCCCTACACATGCCTAGTGAGATGGAGACAGAGAGACTGAAGTAGATTTTCACAATTTAGTTTTCCTTTTCTGTCTGAAATTTTCCTTTAGGGATAAATTAGGTTATTTAAATGCATTCACCCAAGTACATAATATGCAAAAAAAGGGAAGCTTAATCAAGGCTGGAATGAAACTCAGGATCATTATATTACATTAAAGGTTAAGGTGTAAAAACATATAGAGTTCTCTAGGGAGGGAAGGTTGTCTAGCATAATTGTCTGAGAATTAGAACTCTTGGGTTCTGTTTCTTGTCTCTGACATTGGCTTGATGAGTGACCTTGGGCAACTTATCTTAACCTCTTTTTCCCTCAGTTTCCCTATCTGCAAAACCAGTATAATACATGTGTATCATAACTTACTTGGGAGGTCTTTAATGAATGAGTGCTTCTGAAACGTTTTGAGATACTCAGGAGCCAGATTCTATGTAAATGAAAAGTTGTTTTCTTTATTCTGTAAACAAAAGTAGACAAGGATTTCAAGTGAATAGCTGTAACTGTAGAAATGCACTGCAAGTGTTACAAATGACCCATTAGCATGGATGCCGACAGGCCCTTTCTTCATTGATTACACAGAGGATGAATGATTCCAAGTAATGCCATCTTTCCAACAGTGTTCTATAAATGGAGTCATAGAAACATCTTGCTGTCTTGCTTGGAGGTCTGTAATTGTTTTAGAATCAGAGCAGAAATCTGCACTAACTCATAATCATAACCATGAAAAGAAGGAAGTGGTTTTTTGGGGAGGTTTTTATGCTAAATGTGAGTCTGGCAGCCTCTGAAAGATGCAGTATCTCATTGTTGGGTAATATTACTTCCACATCAGTTCATATTGGTTCATATGAACATTTTAAGAAGACAGGAGCAGCCACTCAGTAATTACAGTTACACCAGCTTAATTTTCAAACTCCCTGTAAATCTGTTGACACATGGTAATAGTGGTTTTTCTTCGTGGTACTGATTTCAGACTTCTCTGCTCGATTGGCACGCCCAGTGCATTTCATTGCTAATTTCGTCCTGAACTCCCTTTCTTTTGCATAGACATACAAAGGAATATTTCTATTGAGAACTGATTCTCTGAAAACATACCCAGATAGTGCATTTGTAGCCCTTGTTCTCACCAAAGATGTCATTGTTTGTTGTAGACCTTTTTATTTTAGAAAAATAGAAAAGTTCAGCAAACAGAAGAAGCCATTTTAAAGGAGGCTGTTAAGTAGTTTAGAATTTCATCCAGAATGTCCATAAAGATCTAAATTAAATGCTGGATTTTTAAAAACCCAGGCTTTCTTTTGGGCAATTGCAATTTGTTCACTGTAAGTAATGGCAGACATATTTATTTGTGGGAACAGTGGAAGACATGGACATTGGAATACCAGATTGTGACCATAAATCAAGCACATGGCCGGTTTTGCCCCCACAATTATTTGCAGGCAAAAAAGGAAGAACAGGATAAGGCCTCTTTAAAAACCAGGCTCTAAATAGCTCTCTTTAAAAATCCAACATTCTGCCACCAACTGATGGAGTTTTCCTTCTCCTAAAACACCCATCATTTTAGCAGGATGAATAACTATGTGAACATGACCATCCATGCTGCATGTGTTGTAAATGTTAACAGACACTACTCCCAGAGAAGAGATTGGTGTTTTCAAATCAGATGGCACAATTGGAAAAGGGTAAAATCGCGGGTGGAGGGATATGCAAATTCTACCCTGAATTAGGGCAGTTCAGCTCCACTGTGTTGGATACCTTAAGTCCATTTAGCCTACTCCAGGAAAGGCTGTCCCAATTCAGTGGGATCGTTTAGTGGCACAGAGTTGCTGCGGTGACTTCTGCATCTTTCGCTTCCACAATGAATACTGCAAGGGAAACGGCAGGGGAAGAGGACAGACCAGGGTGTCTTTGTTTTCTGGCAATTCCCAGCTGTTGTATAGACTCTTCAGGCTGCTATAGCTGGCAACTGGGGACTGGCTTAGTGCAAAACAATCTCAGGTTTGAGGTTTGAGCACAAAGGTGGTGAGCTGTGCAAGTGTTCCTTGGCTGGAAATTAACAACGTCCTCTTAGGCACATGTGCAACTTTTCCTAGCATTCCTGAAATTCGATTACTAAATCTTTACATTAAATGAACTTCAGAAAGACTTGCAGATATAGACCACTACATCCAAATAATTTAATTTATTCCCTCTACACTCTCAGTATGACCTTGTATTAAACCCATTATACCCATAAGGCACCATTCAATCTTAACATTTTCCTTCCATATTCCGCCCTCTATTCCGAAATACCATTCTGAGCCATTTATTGATTCAGTCATTAAATTCTATATACTAGATCACAAGAGGCACCACAGCCTCTTGATTAACACACATGACAAGCAGTCAGGAGATCTGAATTCTCTTCCTGCCCCTGCTATGCTCTCCTGTATGACATTGTCAAGTCATAGGTGTCAGCTTCCTCATCTGTAAAATGGGGAGCATAAAGCTGGTCCATCTGCAAAACACTTTCAGCTCCTCTGGTGCACTCCTATTGCAAGATTCTCCTGCTGCTGAAGATCTACAAAGGATTGTTCTACTCCTTTTCTACCCCATATCAGAATGAATCCTACCAGGCCACTAAGTGGAAGAAGACAAAATAAAACAGCCATAATCAGATACTGTTCCCTATGAAAAAAGTTTAGCTGCCAGAGAAAACGTATGGATTTGTTAGTACAGCCATTTGCAGAGCAGCACGAATCAATGAATTTCTATGCTGGTGCTGTAAAGGTGTCAGTCAGTGGCTTTGTTGCTTCTGGGCCTGGAGGTAATATATTGGCTGAGAAATCTGGACACGTTTATTCTACCAAGGGATAGTGTGCTGCTGGAGGTGATGCACATCAGAAGAGATGTCACACTTTTAGAAGGAATGCAGAGGCGTTAAGGTAGGCCAGATTCCCTACAGCTTATATTCTCCTTCTCCAGTCAGGATGCGAACTGAATTTAGAAACACTCTAGTGACGCTGGCTGCATGACAGAAGGTATTGAAGAAAAGAAAGAGGTTAGACTGTGTGCATCACTGTGTCCCAAGGAAAACTAATTATCCATATACATCTATTAAATTAAATTAATGTACCTGAACAGGAAGATATACAAGGATATCAGAGAAACCAGTAGGCTGAAACACTACACTCTTAGGGTCCTTCCATTTAAGTTAGAAAGAGTCAGAGGCATTTAAAAACAAGGATGTATTTTGAGCAGTGCATCCTCCCAAATGCTTTAAAACAGCCTTTTGAAACTTGTCAAGTACCCTAGATACAATTTTCTCCAATCAGCACATTATAACAGGTACCTCTAATTTCAAGTCAGTGTTAGCTATGAAAACCTTCCAAAAGCGGGAGAGAGAAAAATAATCTACATAGGAGAAGTGATGACAATCAGAAAAGTTCCACCCCTGGAGAGAGATGGTGTGTGACAAGAAAGCTTTCTGATTTCATTGTTGCTACTAAAAGCATTAGTGGAGCATGGAGGGAGGAGAGAGAAACTGCATGGGGTATTGTTTTAGCATATGGCCAAGGCTGAAACAGGAGAGTCTGTTCCTGTGTTGTAGAGATCGGATGGAGCAATGAGACAACAGTCTTATGTTCAACTCATTCTTTCTGCTTTTCAATCTTCCATCTCTCTATCATTACTGGACTAATCCTTTAAATATATTTTTCATTAATCTCTCAGATAACCAACAGACATATGGTACTAATGTTTTTCAGGAGAATTAGTGGGGAATTTAAAAAAAATGATGAACAACAGCAGCTGGAAAGCAGAATGTAAAATTAAAAATCAGGGAAAAGGAAGCCTGAGGGAATAGACATACTTATTAATCACAAACAAATTCCTCAGCCTTTAGTGGAGTGAGGAGAAGTTCGCCTGAGAACAAATACACAATAACCAATTGAAAAAAATCTGCAATGGCTGGCATGTGAAATGAATGTCTGGTATGTCAAATGGTGTCAGGGCTATGGCTGAAGACCGCCAATATCTTGGTCAGACTTCCCTGTGAGAACAGGCTTGCAGGCAATGGTAGAGCAATTACAATCTGACAACGCAGCACAGCTGAATACGCAGTGTTGCTAGTGCTGTGGAGTGTTGCTCAAGTGCCAATGCTCTTGGATCTCCAGTGTCAGCTGCATGAGCAGAGTGCAACATATTGGTTTTTTATTCTTGAAGAAGGACCACCAGCTCCGTTCAGCATCAAAGGCACTCAGCCAGGTTTATTGTTGACAAAACTCAGCCCTAGCATCCCATAGGAGCTACAGGGACACTAACACATGTCTGCCCGCCACAAGGTACCTGTTCAATCAACATAGCATGATGCTCTCCTCTAGACCAGTACAAAGATGCCACTCCTATGACTTTTCATTTTATACATTGATGCAAACACGTTAAATATTAATTCCATATGCTTTTTGTTATTATCCTGTACCTTGTACCTGCTAGTTTGAACAAAACATCCTTATCCTCTATCCTGTCATTCGTCCTTACCTTACGAGAGGTTTCTGTGTCCCTGTACCATCTCCTAGGAATGTGTTACACTTGAGAACTCTGGGTATTTCTTTACTATCCTCTCCCGTGAGGAATGTGCTTATTTGGTTAGCTAACTTCTACTGGGTTTCTATTCTGCTAAGGCCTACTTTGGTTCGTACTCTGATTTATGCCTAGGGCTCCAGCAAGTCCTGTACACAATAGCTCATCTACTAAACAGCATAGGGCAACAAGAGCAAATCCCTCGGATTCATTGATTTTAAGGGCAGAGGGGACCATTAAGATCATCTAATCTGACCTCCTACATAAAGTAGGCCATAAAATCCCATCCTTTAATTTCTTTATTAAGCCCTAACTTTTTCTTGAGAAATGTCATATATTTTGAAAGATACAGAGGGGTAGCCATGTTAGTCTGTATACAGCAAAAACAACGAGAGTCCCAGAGCACCTTAAAGACTAACAAATTTCTGCAGGTATACGCTTATTTGTTAGTCTTTAAGGTACTATGGGACTCTCGTTGTTTTTGGAAAGATAGCTACTCTTGATTTAAACACTTCAAGTGATGGAGGATCCACCACAGCCTTAGGTAAATTGTTCCAACAATTAATTACCCATTTCACCTTAATTACCCTTTCACCTTATGTGCATCTTATTTCTATTCTGAATTTGTCTAGCTTCTGCCTCTAGCAATTGGATCACATTATCCCTTTTTCCTGCTACATTAAAGAGATGTCTATGGTCAGAAATCTCTTCCCCATGTAGGTACTTGCAGGCAACAATCAAGTCATCCCTTGAACTTCTCTTAGCTAAACTAAATAGACTGATGTTAGATTGGTAAATAGATTGGTGCTCTGCATGCTACACTGGTTCAATGTCCAATAGCAGATTCAACTGTAAGTCTTGGTCTTCAGAGCC
Source organism: Mesoclemmys tuberculata (assembly GCA_007922155.1). Lineage (NCBI taxonomy): Eukaryota > Metazoa > Chordata > Testudines > Chelidae > Mesoclemmys > Mesoclemmys tuberculata. Next base: position 378,885 of record ML675641.1, read on the forward strand.
CCAGTGAGCTAGGCATATGCTGCCTCAAGGGACTGCCTTTCTCTTGTGGTTGTCCATGACAACCACATTCATTAGTGTCACTGGGGTTGGCAGTGCTCTCAAGAGCAGGGCAAGGTCTTCAATGGTGGCTGCTCCACAGCCGTGGAACGCCTTTCCACCAGAAATCATGTGGAAATTAGAGAGTGCCTTAGATACCATGGTGTCAGATGTGATATAAAAGCCCAGAAAGATAGAGGCTGATCCCCTACTGCCTTGCACGTAGTGTCATTTTTACCTGTGCAGCTGAGTGCCAAGTAAGATGCTACCATTCTGACTGGGTAGTGTTCAACACCCATTTTACACTTGTGTAAATGACAACACAAGGTGCTGGAAAATCAGACCTCTCAATCCCATCTAGTTCTTTGCTCTTTTCACATAGCAACAGTCCTGAAGAGCCTGGCATCACTTCCCTGAAGATAACAACCAATAATATTGATAATAAGGTACCCACACAGGTGTTTGGGTGAGGAAAGCCAGAATAATCCAGGCTTTCAGATGGATGGTGTGAGCTACATAATTTTGTCAGCACTCACATACCAAGGAGGTGGGTGAATGAAAGACATATTAGACAGAACTGACATTTAAAAGATTTGATGGAACTAGTGGGCCTGCATCAAAACAACATAATTTTTCCAACACTTTTGGCAACTGCATCTCACATGCACTCTGGAGCAGGGATCCTGTGGAGCTCTGTTAAAGTCAAAGGCTCCATTGAAGTCAGTGGAAAACTTCTATTGGTTTCAATGGGGCCAGGATTTCATCCTAAATGTCTACTGTGAACTCTAGTGTGTGTTGAAATGCCCAGGACTGATTGGTTTGACAGAGAAAGAGCCCATGTTTCTCTTTAGGGCCTGATCCTACAAGATGCATCCCTCAGCTCCAGCTGCAAAGTGAGCTAAAGTTATCCTGCATTATCAGGCCCTTGATGCTTGAGTGACAGTGCAATTACTTTGTAAACTACTCAGCAACAAACAGAGACACTAGTTTTAGGATGTGCTGAGCACCCCCAACTCCCATTGACTTCAGATAAGGTTTTGGCAGCCCAGCACGCCTGCATATCAGGCCCTGCATGCTCCGATTCGTATTCAAACAAACACATTTCATTTACAGGGCTTAGTTAATATTTTAAATTGCAATGAACTGAAGGCCAGTTTGTCTCTGGCCTTTACATGGGTGTGTTAGGTACAAAGAGCCTTGCCCCAGAATGAACTGCTCAAGGACAAGGGACAGTCCTAGTCCCACGGCTGGCTCTCTCTTTATGTGCCCCTTGGAGCACACATTGCCATAAAGAGCATGGGGAGGAAGTAGGACCACGATCCCAACTACCATGCACTGGCCTACACAACAGGCCAGCTGCACTTAGGAAAGCAGGGTGCACCTTCTTATGTAAGCCCTTCTATGCTCTGGGAATATCAGAGAAGGACAGGGACTCTCTGAGGCACAATCCTTTCTCATAAATTGGTGCAACTGCACTTCAACCCTTGCTCAGGACAGTATCTAGATTGTTAGGTTTCAAACACCATACCCTGATCATAGAAATTTGTACTTCCTATGACAATTTGCATCACTGCCAAATACTCTAAACAAAGAGTGTGTTTGTACACATGGGAACTTCTAAAAGTGCATCACTCAATAAATCCTCAGTTCAAAATATTTGCATGTAATCTTTAGAGATGAGGAACAATATGCAAGAGATTATAAAAATAGATACAGGGTGGCTCAGGGGTTCTTGGGTGAGTTCAAACCCTCCTCACTAGCAATTGAAAAGTTTTATCATGTAATATTTTATTGCCCTCAGTGAATAAGCTGGTGATTGCAGTTCACTTTTTAGTGCACCTCACAAAAGATTTCAGCACAATGGAAATAAATATTTAAACATGAGAACCACACTTCTTTGCAGTCTCAGCAAAGAAGTCAATAATTAAATGGGAATGGAATCTTGTTTTCAGACTTGTCTGTAACGTACCTATCACACTGGGGACTACTGTATGTGAAGGAATATTACTAGGTGAGGATCACCCTGTAAGTCAAGGTTAGGTTTGGGGTGGGGAAATTTTCACTGCTACTAATTAGACTTGGCCTTTTTTGTGGATAAAGTCTTTCTCCAAGTCTAGCTGAAAACTTCCCTCAGAACAACTCTCATTTTTTAAAAATTGTAAAAGTTCAGAGGGTTACAGACAGGTGTTACCTTAAACAAACAGCCCAGTAATAAGGTCTCAATATTCAGCAATCAGATAGGATCTATTTACACTGAATTAAATTCAACTTTTCACATAGTACTAATTGTTCAGGAATTTAAACTGTAATCATTTTGTGCTGGATGGTTTTGCCCTATTGGTTGACTATGTTCAGGGGTACAGTATAAGAAAACGAACTATGAAAAATATATGCTCCTAATTTCTTTGGCTTTTCTGATAGTTATATTATATTTGGATTTGAAGTAAAACATTTGTCTTTTACAGCTCACGGGTTGATTCTCCATTGAAATCATGTAGAACCTGTGATGTCACAATTACTTCTATGACATAATGGTGATTGGCACAACACAAAAGCAGTCCCTTTCCCTAAGAGCACCTTCCTGGATAACTTCCTGATTTCTAGTAACTCTGCCAAATGCAGAAGTCCTCTTATAGGATCATTTTTCCCAGTATGCCTTTCCAAAGCTAGCCCTTTATATTTGGCAAAGGCAAACAGATGCCCAATTATATTGGCTGTTTGAAAGGGAATGCTGTGTGTCGCATCTTTCCTCCAATAGGAGAGAAACTTTAACTCCTATTAAGTTTTCCTGTAGGTTGCCTTTTCTCATTGCTGAGAAGATGGTACATTCTCATATCTAGCTATGCAGCAGAGCAAGATGTCACAAACAAAGGATTGTGATTTCACTGTAGGATCCACTCATGACTGAGAACCTGGGTTATGTGGGAGAAAGCTCTTGTTTGAAAATATTATCTGCAGCAGTTGAAAGGCTGCAAGACAGTAAGTGGACTTTGTATGTACAATGCAATATAAAAAATCCCTCTTGAGGAGCTAGTTACCATCCCTGGGAATTGAAAGTGCTTTGCTTCTTGCAGGAGTCTGAGCCTTATAAGATAGGGCTCTATGTGTGTTCGGTTTTTTTAAATCTATGGCAATTCACAGGTCTTTCAGAGGAACGTACAACTGGAGGGGATCTTCTTGGTCCAGTCCAGTCCCTTCCCCAGCTATTATAGGCAACCACATCATATAATCCCACTAATAAATGTTTCACACTTCATCTTAAAACTAGATAGATAGTTTGTTCCACATAAGTGCAAAGAATTAGTGTATCTGCATCATTTTTGTCCTTAAGGTAGTGAATGCACATCTAGCAGCAAAGAGGGACTGTGTCTTGTGGGATTTAATGGAATATGGTATGAGACTTCAGGGCACAGTTGATGGGTGCCCTAGAAAGCAAGGCAGAGAGGCCATTCTAAATCAGTACTGATGACCCCATGGATGCTTCCTGTGCCAACCCAGAAAGATGTGGGTGGATTGAGACATTTGACCTCGCTGCTATTAAAATTTAGTAGGGAAAAGGCCAAATTGGATGGGTAGCAAGACACCCGGGTTCTTTTACGAGGATTCTGAGATCGATGGGAAAGAACATCCCAGGCTGAATCAATGAATAGCCTTATTGACAATAACACAAACAAACAAGACAATTAACAATACTTCTTACAATCAAACAATTTGACAATTAACACTTACACTGATCAGTACTATTTATGGGGGCTTCTCTATTGATTATCCTTATCCTCAACAGATAGTCACTGGGACAAGTCCTTTAACTTATACACAACTTAAGCTTGATCCTTAAACCTAAACAAACCTAACTATTTCCCTTAATTTCCTATTAACCTTTATTCCTTATAAGCACTCTAGCAATTGCCTAAGGGAGACGTGCTTCACAGATCTCAATTAAATCCCCCCGATTCCCTGAATCCACAGACTCCTAAACTATCCGGATGCTATACTCATGGCCAGACTCTGCCTCAGCCTCTGGTCTGGATCCTTGCTTCAAAACCCTCATCCTCGACAGGTGGTCGCTGGGATCCAAGACACTGGGTTGTCTGGAGCTCGCAAGCTTCTTAGGGTTGGTATCCTCTTGATAGACTCAAGAGTAGACACCCTCCTCTTGAACCAGGCCGCAGTCCACTGAACCCCTGTTTGCTCTGAATATTTATTCCGACACTCTGTGGTCGAACGATTTCACATGGTTTAGCTGTCTTGCAGAAGTCTGCCTAAGTGCATCCGGTGTTCTGTGGGTGCTCACCTCCGGCAGATGGCCGGTGGTTGAGCATATTTCTGTCCTATAGTTTTAGCTCAGTCATTACCTGTTGTAAGTCCTTTATGCAACTTTGCTCTCTTGTAAGTTTCCTTATGCAATGTTGTCCTGTTGTAAGTTCCTGTGCACTTTGGTCCATTTTTTATATTTTGCTCGGCCTTGCATTTTATCAGGCCTGCTGTCCAATTTCAATTATACCATGTTGACATGCTAAGGCAATCCAGCTTTGATCCTGGAAACCGCTTCCTTGCTCTAGGCTCAGCACAGGCTGAATATCAGAAAGATCCCTAGTGACGCACTAAGAGTAGGGATGAAAATCCAGTGTTGTTTGCACTGCTTTTCAAAAGAAAATGCTAAAACCCTGAGATTCTCACTAACCCAGTGTGAAGGATGCAGATTAGCAAGTCTTGGAAGAGGCAGCGAAATCGTATCCACCTCTCCATGATGATCATATTAATCATCTGTGCTACCTACTGGGCCGAAAATGAAGGGCTCCTCAATGTGTTCTTCAATTATACAGGACACAACACACATGGTGCTCTCTCTCTTCCCCTGCAGGACCCCTTACAAGCCCTCGCCAGGGAGAAATAATTCAAGTAAAAGGGATATTTATACTGATGTTGCTTATTTAAATAAGCACCATTTAAATAATGTACTATTTAGATAACTTCTTGGTTCCCCAATGCATTTCTTCAGGCAAAATTGCCCATGATGTTGTCTGAAACTCCTCAGGGGTTCTGCAGTTATTGACAATATTTGTTTTCTTACATGCTGCAGCTCTAGGACAGAAATGTTTCTTACCATGCAGGCATAGCCTGCACATTTGTTAAGGCCTGAATGTGAGACACTTGTCTTTAAAAGGGTGGCAAAGGCCAAAAACAGGTTGTCACTGAGAAGCAACAGAGAAACAGAGGAGACATAAAGGTGTGTATAACCTGTAATCTGTGTCAAAACTCAGCATTTTTGCTGTTGAGGAAAATTTTATCACAATATTAAAGAGCTGCTAGATTACAGATTTATACAGAACAGAAGTAAGTCTGGGCCAAAAAAAGAGGGCTAGAAGGGAACTGAATGGCTCAGAGTATTGGCCTGGGCATATGAAAGCCCAATAACGTATCATTTAGAAGAGGATAAACCCAGGCCAGTGGAGACTGAAAGAAATTTCCACGTGATGGCATTTCAATGGCATGTAAAATGTGAAATAAGTGCAGCTTTCACTCCAGTTCCCAGAGGCCAATGCTCACATCGCTTACAGCACACTCACAATTGGCACTAACAGGCAATCTCAGCTCTGAGACCAGAGACTGAATGGCCACAGGGAAGGAAATTCTCCTTCATCTTTAGAATGGTTTGTCCAGATCAGGGCTATTGTATATTGGTGGGATCAGAGGGAAGTGAAGTAAGCACAGTGGCTGCCCATGCAGTACTGAAATGGAGGATATCTTCTATCTTACGTGTGCACTGGATTCATTTTAAAAACAAAAGAGACAAACGATTTTGGGCTGAGGAGTAAATTATTTTTTGGATTTTTAAGACTCCCTCAGTACCCCAGCACTCTGCCTCCTCTGATGAAGACATGATGACGAAAGGTCCCCCTTTGCCCATTAGCAAAGGACAGCCTGTTACGTATGTAGTACATGCAGGCGTTTGATTTGACTGACAATGAACTGACGAGCATGAAAAAAGTATTGACACACCAGGCTTTTGAGTGAACAGAATGATGTCTGGGGAGGTTCACATTTCTATATTAAAAATGCAAGGGCTGCTGCACAGAGGGCTTATTTCACCAGCCCTTATTACTCCAGCTAAGGCAGTGGAAGACCTCATCAAGGATAAACCAAAAAAAAAACAACCATGCTGCAGTTGATGGTAATTGTAATCTATCAACAGCTCATCAGTTCAGTATGTGCTGGAGCTATGGGATTTTATCTAACCATAACTGGAAACTAAGATGAGGCATTCAGATCTTTCCCTGTGCAAGGGGACACCTCCTACCAGCTCCAGATGACTAATTTATGCTGGAAAAAAGCATCCTTTACTTAACAGGTTCACAGGAAAAATGTTGGTTATGCCCAAGAGTAATGGGATATGTACCCCACCCAAGTAATGAAAGAGTTAACTGGAGATAAAGAGAAACTGAAGATGAAGCCCAGCTGTTGGAGGAGCTGCCTGGTGAGCATAAACAGAAGAAGTCAGATGAGGAGGCAAAAAGGAAGAATTCTGCAGTTCTTCTCTAGTGGCTAGAGAGTGGAGGAAAGACCTAGACATAGACAGACATACAATAAGCCCAGGAAGGGGCTGTGGGAAAAGATGTGAAGTAAGATCATGGTAAGAAGAGGTCGAGGAGGCAGTGAGGAGCCTGAGGGCTTGTCTACATGGGGAAGTTACTGTTCAGTAAGTTGGGTGTGAATTTAAAATGCACTTGCTACACTGCACTAACTCCCCATGTGGACACGCTTAGAGTGTACCATGATTGTCCTCAGGCAGTTTAGCTTAGTACATTTCCTAAGTGTATTAAAGCTGATGAGCACAAAGGGCTTGTCTACCTGGCCCCACAATGAGGCTATGGGGTTGTGAATTGCAACACGCAGTAGCATGCTGTGTTGTGACTGCCTCATGTAGACCTGGCAAGTGCAAACTAAAAGGTACCTTGTTCACAAACTCAAACTAGGTACCTTCATTCTCGCCAGGTCTACATGGGACAGGTACAGTGCAGCATGCTAGGGTGCATGACAATTCATACCCCTGTAGTCTAAACTGCAGAGCCATGTAGACATGCCCAAGACATTCTTAGTGTGCAGTAAGAGTATTCACGTGGGGAGTTAGTTCCAGATAGCTACTGTACCAGCTACTGCAGGCTTTCCTCTGTATAGACATGACATAGTGAGAAGACCCGTGCTGCTTGGCACAGGATCCCTGTACTGGAACACAGAGAAGAAAGAAAGTCTGAGTTCTCCTGGAAAGAGTGATGTGGAAATTCCCTGACACAAGAGGGAGAAGAACTATTGAGTTTGGAGCCAGACCTCCAGGAAGAAAGCCCTGGGAGGTGTTGTTCTGCACATGAGCAGGAAGAGAAACCTGCAGAGCTCAAGTAGAGGCGAAGAGTTATGTTTATTTACGCTTAGTTTATTGTATACTCTGTATATCCCAGGAGGGGTGGGACTAAACCTGGCCTAGCCAAAGGGCTGAGTCACAAGAAGAGGCAGACCACCGTGAGTTGCAGTGGCTGTCAGTACAGGGTGCCTGAAAAGAAGAGCTTAATATGGCCTGCTCGGCCAGGAGAGGGCATCCAGCTCTCCCAGAGATCCGATATACTATTACTTGGGTACGACATCTGGGGTAACAGAATACATATTTCTGAACTGGCCAAAGATTTTACTGGGAAAGCATGTTTCAGGACACACTGGCCTATTGTCAGGCCATCACAGAGTGCCGGTAACAGCATTCCTTTTGAAGAGCGAGCGAGCTCCTTCTGATTCCTTCAGCTCTTTCTTGGTGGTTAATCATGGATCCTTAGAATGGAGTTGATCAAGCTACCAGCATATATTCTTGTTATGACGTGTTATTATGACACTACGTATCACGAGGCACGCCCAGTAAAGGATATAAAAACTCAACAGTTTATACTAGCTGTTTTACCAGTGCAACTATTTTCTTTAGTTGAAGCTCCAGGGGAAGAATTCGCAGAGGAAGGCACAAATTTTACACCTTTGCTAATGCAGTCTCTATATAAAGAGATGGATATAAAATATTAAAACAACAGTCTACCCACTCCAAAACCAGTGGATTTAGTAGAGTGCTGGAACCAGAGACTTAAAAACCATGCTCTGGAAATTTCTGTCAGAAATGGACAAGATTAGGACAAGTGGTTATGATTTCTGCTAATTGCACACTGTGAAATTTCTCATGCCTCTGTAGGATTCTCCCTGTTTCAGCTTCAATCTAGACGACAAAGTGGGCAACCTTCTATATAGATATTCCCTGTTCTTTGTTTCCTGAACTTTTGTAAGTCAAGTTAATTTACTTTTTATGGGGTGTTTAAAATTTAAATAACCTAGTTATAGCTATATCCCTGTGGACATATAAAAAGCACCCCCAACTCTTTCTTTGCTTCCTCACATCACTGATTTGAATGCATCTGTGACCCACAATGCTGCATGATAGCTGAAGTGTAACAGTATGTGCTCCCCTGGAGGCAGTCTGGCTGACTCAGAACTCCCACTGCTGGAGAGTTCTTTGCCACCCCTGTTCTCAAAAGCAGGCTGTGACATAGCAGCTGCAACATAACTTTTCTTGATGATATACAGCCAGCAAGGAATGACACTAATATCACCTGGATAAATTAGTTATTCTTCTAAGCAACAACAAAAATCCTCTTTTCTTTTCCCCATTGCATGCTGACTGTAGATATCATATATCGCACGCTTTATTCTGCTGTCTATATTACCTGCATTTATTTAGCATAGCGTGGGATGAAAATGTGCCCCTGAGAGTAAGCATGTATATTACTTCAACTCCCACCTGCCATTGTTGATGCAAAGGTATCTACTCAAACTAAAGGTGCATAAAAAGCCATGGTTTGTGACATTAAACGGCTATCATGTGTGCAATGCAAACATCACAGTTTTGTGTTAATGTGTTGACAATTGCTGTATTTCTCAGCAGGACAGACTACAGCAATGGTGTCAGTTTTTGTCTTAAGAACATATTTCTTGTGTCTCTGGAAACCCACATGAAAACTGGCTGCACAAATAGACGTAAATATTGTAATAATTAGTACTGTTTGCTAACTAGGCAATTAGATGCATCACTAGGAGAATCCAGCATATTATGTCAGGATCACTTGCATTTTTATACAATTGTATCATATTTCGCTTACAATTGGTATCATGTTGTGGGAATAAATACCAGATGTTCACATTACCAAGCCTGGTTCTGAAGCTGTCTTGATGCGGTTCCAAATAATCAAAATAAATACTGGAATTTAATCTACAGCACCAATCAATGTAGTATCTAAGTATTACAAAGCAATTAAAGATGGCACTGAATGTTCCCTAAATTGTAATAATCTCTCATCCTCCCTTGTTCCAGTGTGTGTATTTGTTTGTGTTCCCCTTCTTACACTTCCTATTTCCCAAATTATGGGTATTGCTACAAGAAGAAGGTCCTGTCAAAGAAGTAACTCATAAACTTAGACCTGAACATGGTCAGGGCTGGACCCCGTCTGATCTTCTATAGGAAGATGTTCTGTAGCCCAGGACTGCCATTGCAAATTCACTGCATCGTGGACTCTGGATCAGGATAAGACTCTAATTACTAACTAAAGCATCCCTATAGATGGTAGCTGTCTTTTCATAGAGCCATAGAGTTTAAAGTCAGAAAGGATCATTAGATCATCTAGTCTGACCACCTTATATCAAAGACTATTAAATTTTACCCACTTACACATTATTGAGCCCAATAATTTGTATTTCCTTAAAGTAGGCCTTCCAAAAAGGCACCCATTATTGATCTGAAGACACCAAGAGATGAAGACTTAATCACTGGAACAAACTACCAAGAGAAACGGTGATCACGCTCATCTTTAAAAATTTGTGCCTGATTTCTAATTTGAATGTATCTGGCTTCAGTTTCCAGCCATTTGTTCTTGCTTTGCTTTTCTCTGCTAGACTGAAAAGCCCTTTCATATTGATACTTTCTCCTTGTTAAAGTACTTGTACACTGTAATTAAGTCACCTCTCGAGTTAAACAGATTGAGCTCTTTGAGTTTCTCACTGCAAGGCATTTTCTTCAGCCCTTGAACAATTTTTGTATTTCTTCTCTGCACCCTCTTTAATTTTGCAACATTTTTTTTAAAATGTGGACCCCAGAACTGGACCTGGTTTTCTACTATTGGTCTCACCAATACCATACACAGAGGTCAAATCACCTCCTTATTCACTGTCTGAGTAGCAAAGTAGTCTCTTTGCCACATCATCTCATGGGGAGTTCATGGTCAGTTGCTAGTCCTCTATGACTATGGTGACCATACGTCCTGTTTTGGCTGGGAATTTTTAAAGCTATGTCCCAGATGTCACAAATTTTTTGGCAAAATCGGGCATTTGTCCTGTTTGCTTTTGCCCTAAGGGGGCATGGAGGAACATTCATGACCACTAAATTCTTTTCAGAGTCACTACAGCTCAGGATACAGAGCTCCATTCTATAGGTTTGGCCTGGATTCCTTCCTACATCTACACCGTTACTTTTCTCTTGGATGGTCATGAGTGAGTAAGTACTGTAGGTCATACCAAAAGTGTCATTTTGATAATGGACTTTGATTACTTAAGTACTAGGTTTTATAGGGTGGGGATGAGTTTTGCTCAGTTCGGGTGTGTGATTTGAGTTAGTGTATATCCATAAATGTTTATAGTATCAAAATTAGAATATGCTTTTTAAAATTAAGAAAGAAGATATGCAAATACACTTACTATCTAATTAGTGTAATGAGATGTTCTGTTTTATAGTCGACACCTGCAAGTGCAATATAGTAAAAATGGGTTTTTTCTATGTGCTATAACATGATGTGGACTAGTAAAAATGAACTTCAGCCAGGTGGAATGCCTATTTTAAGTCAGTGCATCTAACCTGCTTCTAGTGGAGCAAAGGAAATTAAAAACCATTCTGTATATAATGTATGGGGAAAATACATCCAAACTACATTCAGACTTGACAAGGAGGAAGGATTGTGCACGATGTAGTATGCAACCTGAGAACGTTGGGGGGAAGAAGATGTCTTCCTCCATAGGTGCTGACTTTTTGTTTTGCTGGTGGGTGCCCTACCCTGGCTCCACCCCCCACAGGGCTGTGCAGGGGCAGGAGGCAGCAGGCTGTGCCAGAACATGAGCCCCACTGAAGCAGTGCTGATCCTGTTTCTTCTGCCATTGGGACTATGGGGGAGAGGAGCATGGGAGTGGCAGGGTAGGAGCTGTGGGCGAGGGCAGCCGTGGGCGGCAGGGCAGGATCAAGACTGTGGGGGGGGCATAGGTGGCATGGCAGGAGGTGCCGCCTGGGGAAACAACAATTCACTCCCCTGATTGATTTACCTTGATTAAATCAAACAGCTACTTGGCGGCCAAGCCGGTGGGGCAAGACAAACTGCAGCCACAGTCCATGGGTAAAATAGCTGATCTGTGGACTCCGCCAATTGCTAATCACACTGACCATACCAGTCGGTGCTGAGCACCCAATATTTTTTGTGGGTGCTGGGCCCCCTGGGCGTCCCCAGAGTTGTCACCTATGTGTTCCTCTGGGAAAACCTGAAATACCAGATGAATTTTCCTCTTTTTTGGAAGGATTTGAAAAGATTTCAAAGCAAGGGTATTTGGCCAGATTCTGTCTTCAGATATGCATATGCAAATGCCTTTGAAGAGTGGGACAGGACACAGGACTAGATAGCTCTGGGTCTGACCAGTGTGGCAATTTCTATGTTACAGGAACATCATGAGGGAAAATTTGGTTCCTCATGCTAAACTATAGAAGCCTATGTGCACTAGAAAAGTTTTTCAGCAGTAACATAGTAGTTGACAATTCTTCTTTAGCTCCTTGAGTACCACGCAAACAACTGAAAGTGAGTAAGTTTTTCTGACATGCCCTGTCCACCCATATTATTTCTGTTTAATATATTCAGATTTGTTTCCTCAACCCTAGCCTAGACATTACCAACCCAAATCTAGACAGAGCAGCCAAGTGGTATCTGAGAAGATGTGTCAGAGGTCTCTAAGCACCTTAGAAGATCCCGATTGACATCCACACATGAAAGGAGAATTTAGTGCTAGGTCTGTAACCAAGAATAAAAGAATGAATAATTATGACCATTTATCATCTTTTATTTTTTAAAAAAAAAATTGTATGTCAATATAATATGTAGAGTTAAAAGGTGCTGTACTGGGGCAAATGAGTAGAATTTGGCCATGGTTTTCTCAGATCTGCTTGAAATGTCTTTGAGTTTTTGTTATTTATTATTACCTTGAGTGATGATCGCTTCCGAGACAGAAATGGAGGAACACATGAATGAGCAAATAGTGACCAATGGCATGCAGCATCTAGGCATTCATGCATTAGAGTGTGATAACTATTGTGCATTGTGGCATGTCCTGTAAACACCATTTAATACACTGTAAAGGCAAGTCACACCCAGGCTTGCAAAAAAGAAAATGTCAGTCTTCTACTCTATGCTTTAGAAAGATTGAATGAGACATTTTATGGAGAGGTGATATTTTTACAGACTTAAGAATGCTAAGCAACTTCTCAGTTTAATAAAATGAAAAGAATATCTAGATGTGTGGACCACAATATGTAAAGCAGGCTTTAGTTATTCAACAGATGTACATATATGGTCATTATGACTATGGCTTAGATAGATATAGCAGGAAGGAGGTATTGTATTATGAGTGCTATTCAGCATTTGCTGTGCTTTATTCATGCCATTTCCATGGAAAGAATAGTTGATTTAAAGGATTAAAACATTGTTTCCCTCCATCTCTTCTAAAACTATTTATCTGTAGCTGAGTTCATAATTCAGGTTCATCCAACATCTTGTCTACACACCACATATATTAGTTTTGTTATGCAAACCCACATCTTTACACCTTTAAAACTGTGTATACCAGTCATATCAATTACTGAATTATGCTAAATTGTACAAGACTGTTGTAAACAGATTTAAGGGTGTTCACACAGGGGTTTGCATTGATTTAAGTAAACAGGTTTAGTAATTCATTTTCAGTTAAAGAATTGCAAGTTTTGTGTGTCAGCAATGCCTCAGACTCCTTTGAACACAGAGGACATGAGGTATGTGGCTGGTAAGTAGGGTTGGCCGGAAAACAAGAATTCTGTTTTGTGAACAATTCTGCGTTTTTTTAATCTGTTTTTGTTCCATGCTGGAATGATATAGAGACTGTGCTTGAAATTTTTCATAAACAAAAACAAATAAAAAACTATGAGAGAGGGCTACCCTAGAATAGCCGACAGTCTACTAGTTAGGGCACTCACCTAGGACATAGGGAACCCAGGTTTAAAGCCCTGCCCTGTCTGATTCAGCAGAGGGTCTTGAGCATGGGTCTCCCAAATCCCTCTTGGCTATTCTGGTTTTGACCACAAATTTCATCCTGTACTTGAAAAAGTTTTGCTGAAATTCATGTTTCCTTGAAATGTTTTGGTTTTGATGAATCAGCATTTTCTGATGGAAAAAATATTTGACCAGTGCTTCTGTTAAGTTTACACTTCATTCTTCTCTTAAAAAACAAAGGATATCATGTTTACAGTAAACTTAGGCAGATTTTCTTGGGTATTTGATTTGCGTTTCAGGCCCTATACTAATGTTTAAGGAACATGGCACAAGGTAGAACAGTGGTCTTTAATGCATAGTGTCTGTGTTCATTTGATAATTGTTTCTAAGACAAAATCAAAGCCAAAACACTTCAGCTTTTATTTGATATGCCTTGTGGTTGAAGAACACAAATCCTACAATTTATGGTCTGTCAACTGTTCAAACCTGATAATTTCTTCAGCACACACAGTAGCAGAGACATTTATCGATGTTAAATAAAAGTCAAGAGAGATCCAAATAAAAAAAAATTTCCCTCGTGTATTTCTCTGCCCCAAAATATATGCAGCTATTGAAAAGTACATATGAATACTGGAGATGATATCTTTATTATTAGTGGTCATCTCGTTATGCATAACAAGGCAACTGCTGGATGACTTATTACTGTGTGGACTAGAATTTCTATGTGTTAGCTGTAATGTCCTTAAAATCTGCCATTATATAGATGAACAGTAACTATGACATGCCACACTACAAAAGAATACGTGTTAGACACATTGTCAAGATGGCTAAGCGCAGATTTTGGTAAACTTTTTTAAAAACTATTTTAAATAGGCTCCCTATATGGTAGTATTATCATAGTCCTAGTGTCTCTTTAACTCTAACTATTGATAGTGAGAGCAATTGGAAATAACCATTTTTTTTTTAAATAAGGCATTACAAACTGTAAAACCTCTACAAGATGAAGAAAAAAATAGACTTAGGGTAAAATTTGCCAAAGTGACCTTGGACCATATTTTCAAAAGCCATTGGTGCTTAAATCCTTTGGAAAATCTGGCCATAAGTGATTTAGGATCCTAAGTTCTATTGACTTTCAGGCACTTTTTTGAAAATTTTCTGCTTGATGAGGAAACAGATTTTTCTTTCAAACTTCCAAGCTGTTGCTACAGATAATGCTTGTGTAACACTGCACAAACAATGTTCAGTGTCCAAAAGGTTGTTTGCATCAGCCATATTCTAGCCTGATTTTATCTGATATTTACATCTGAATGATTTTTTTGAATATTTGGAGAATGATTGTTTAAAAGTGAAATTCTGTTTCTTCTGATGGAGAAAATGTCACCTGTATCAATACAAATATCCACAAGTAATCAAGAAAAACTGTGTGCAAACAAGAGGATTGGCTATTCATATCTATTAGTCACTATTCATCATTCTCTGCTTTAAAAATGTGTAATCCAGTTCAGGAGCAGAAACAATATCATGTGACTTTGGTGACCAATCACACACCATGAAACTCCGTTAGCGTATAGTAATGAACAATCCATAGGCTGAAAGTTTCCTTACAGATAATGAATATACTCAAGGAAATTGGGATCCCTTTGCAAATTCAATAAGAGAAAAGGACCAAATTCACTGGATTATTTATTTATTGGCAAGAAACAATTCACTAGGTATTTCCCTGCAGTAACTTTTGATCTTCTCTAATTTATGAGCAGGTTCTGGCATCTGAAGGGATCTTTGTATGGGTTTTTATCTGATTAATTTTCTGTCACTTACCTTCAATTATTAGACTCCACAAATATCTTATGAGCCTTTTGCATGTTCATATGCTCACCAAACATCCTTTCTTCATTTGACTGTATCTGATCTCTGCACCCTAACCATCATTTTAAAAAGTATGTTTCTAATTTTGGCATTTGAAAGCTGTCTAAAATAATATTTGCTCCCATAAGTTGCCAGTCACCTCCATGTAACAGGGATGGCACCCTACTGAGAACATCTGGCATCTGCTGAAATTGCTGTAGGTTTGGAAACATATAATTCTGATACAGAAGTTGTGGTCAATAGCTTCTTTAGATCTTTTACCTTCTCTCCTTCTATGCTTTCTCCCAGACCCATACAGTTTGTTTTAAGCAATTGATATAGATCTTTGCTTGTGAGGAGAGTGGACAGCATAGGTAAGAGTTTGCTACAAACCTTTATCTTGTTGAGGAACAATGTCAGTTCTGAGACATTTCTAGATGGTGACTTTTCAGTCATGGTTTCCCTTTGTTGGATCTGACTTCATCCCTGCTGTATCAATAAAGTGCTGTAAGAGCCCATATGTGTGTTTGAGGTAGCTGACATTTTTCTCTATGTAAATCCACCAGCCTCAACTGCAGTGGTACCCTCAGGCTTACATATTGCTGCCAACATTCTGGGCTGTGCAGAGGGAAGGTTTGGCCAGTTTTCACCACTGCAACTTCCCTGCTGGCAGGCTCTGCCAGTGAATGCTCTTTCCATTGGTGGCCAGTGATAAACAGTGCAATGTCTTAAAATGCAGAAGGAACACCATGGCCCTTTACTAAAGAGATATGCTTTTCCTATTCTTCAGCCTTGCCCAGGGGTAGGCTAACTGAAACAAATAAATTACATGGAAGAGTCAACAAAATGGGAATGGGTGATATTCCCCAACCATCTTAGTTATTTATACAACATATGCTTTCTCTTCTTGTTTCCCAAGAAGAACTGTTTCAGACAAACACCCCTATAATCTTTGGTGCTCCCTCTAGATTTTTTTTTCATAAAGAATCTAAAGTAAGTACTCTCATAGAAGTCAGAAGTCTTGTTTTCTGCAAATATTCACCTCCTGATCTTCTCCATGGAAACAGAGTATGAATGTAACTCTCTGTTCCAGGCATAGCACATAATAGCCACTGGTGCCAGAAGGTGGATATATATATGTGTGTGTGTGTGTGTGTGTGTGTATACAGTTGTAAATCCTCTTTTGATATGGATGTGCTATATAAAGACTAAAAGGAAAATGCGCAATACATTGTTCATCTTGTCAGCTTCAGCTCATGGCAAAATGCATGGGTGAATGCCTGAGTCATCCAGTTACAAGGAACAAGAAGACTTGAATTCCTTTGGATATCTTCTTATGACTTCCAGCTACAATGCTTAGGGCAAGTCATTGAAGTTAACACACCCTTACTTGCAGAAGGTGCTTGAGAATTTTAATGACCACAAAGTGGTCAGGACCTCATCCAGTGTACCTCCTGTGAAAGATGGCACCTTTTGCAGTACTGTAACTTTAAACGCTATGCAAAAGCATTGATTCAGTGTGCCACCTACAAAATTACTCCTTCCCCTTTATGATGAATTAATGTTACACCACTTGGACTTCCTCTGCCTCCTCCTGTCTCCACTAGGAGCTGTAGATGTGTTAGTCTTGGGAAATTGGGAAACATAACTCAAATTTTAAATGACAAAACCACAAAGTTCATAATAATCTTGAATAGAGGTGGGTATTTGTAGGGCTTGTAAAGGTTCAATGGACCCTGGCTGCCATTATGTTTCTTGTCTTTATCTTGGTCATGCTGAGAAATTCCTCTCCCTGAAAAGTTTAAATTAATTTTAAAGACATGAATTATGCCACACTGTATTCAAGTCTGAGAAGTTCAATCTCCTAGGATTGGGGCCTTATTGAACAGGGTGCTATACAATCTGTGATTTATACACATATAGTATGACGATAGCTCGTGAGTGAAGACTCTACTATGCCAATGGGAGAACTTCTCCCTTTAGAGCTGCTAATCCACCTTCATGAGAGATAGTAGTTATGTCAATGGGAGAAGCTGTCCCATCAACATAGTGCTATCTACACCAGTCCTTAGATTAGTAAAACTATATGGTTCAGGAGTGTGGATTAGGGAATAGGGAGGTGGTGGAATCTCCATCCTTAGGGGTTTATAAGGTGTGGCTTGACAGAGCCCTGACTGGGATGGTTTAGTTGCGGTCGGTCCTGCTTTGAGCAAGGGGTTGGACTAGATGACCCCCTGAGGTCCCTTCCAACATTAATATTCTATGATTCTATGATAAAAAAATCCTTTGACGACATAAAATGAGTAGAAATAATATATCTATTTTGGTATTTGCCCTTTAGTTTCTGATGGCTCTTTAAATGTATAGCAGAGTTCTGAGCTGAAATAAAAATGTGATGTAGATCCTGGAAAATGGAAAATCTAGTTGTCAGGTTGCATAATGTAAACAGACAGCCAGTGAGAGTCATTCAGTTTTTAAATTTACTTTCTGGTGCTTCTATTTTTCTCTTATAATTTTTCTTCCCGTCATGAGGTGCTGTGTTGACACAAGATATTTGTTATGCGTATTTATTTATGTCAGGATTAAAGGGGGAATTTCCACTTATTGGCACAAAGATCTGTATGATTTGCTCCTGACTCAACATGAAAACATGCTGTATGACCTTCTCCTGGGGACTGTGGCACTGTTCTTTTATTCCTTTAACATTATTACTGGCAAGCTGAAAAAAGCATTTAACAGCACCTTTTCATATTAAAGCAGTTGATGTCTGAGTTTTGTTCTGTCTTAAAATTTTTTCTAATCTTGTGGGGAATGTCTCCTGGATTCTAAGTATTAGAACTAAAACAAAACCCCTTTGCTGTAATGCCATAAATGAATTAATAGCATGCAAACACCAGTTAATGCAAGAACTTGCAGTATTTAAGTTCTGCTGCTCCAGAGACAGCCATTTTTAAACTGTTCTGGGTTTTTTTCTGTTTATAGGTTTTACCTGGTAATTTTGGTGATCTAAATACTGCAATGAGTCCCTGATCCTTGTCTATGTTGACATCTGCTGGAATCTCTGTGGTGCCCATTGAAGTCAATGGAACAGTGTTTGGACTGATTCTGCAATGTGCTGAATGTCCTTAAGACTTATTGAAGGTGACAATGGGGAGTTAAGGATGCTCACAGGATCAAGTCCTTTGAAGGCAGGAACCTGCCAATACAGATGTAATTGCAGCATCAAGTTGCTAACATGGAATAACATGGTAATTTCAAAAGGTAAGCTCCAAAAGTAAAATCTCCCCAAAGAGTGTGATAAATGCCGTCAGTTTAGCACTTTCTTTGGCTAAAGGAATTTTTCTGAATCCATGCAAGGCATCCAACTTAGAGAATGCTGTAACTCCTTTCACTGTGGGGAAGAAGTCATCCAATAATGGGAGGATATATTTTTCTCTCACAACTGCTTCATTAAATCTTTTAAGATCAACACAGATTCATATTTTCCCATTTTTCTTTATAAATGGTACCACCAAGGCACACCATGCTGTTGGTTCAGAGATTTTCTCAGTTATGCTAATCCACTCCATTCTCTCCAACTCAGTTTTCAATTTATGAAGTAATGGGATAGGAATCCTTTGAGGTGTGTGTACACTATATGGTTCGGCATTGTCTCGTAAGATTAGTTGTACTCTCTCTCCTTTCAAAAGTCCACTATCATCATTCCATTGAGTTCGCCCACCTTTCTCCACTTGGCCCATAATGGCTGCAATGCTGCAACTGAGAAGGTTGTTGGTCTGTGGTCTTTTGATCACATACAAAGATAAAAGCTTTGCATTCAGAAAGTAAATGGTTTCTGTGGTGAACTAGCCAATGCAGGGTTCCAAGCCAATGCTTCCAGGGTTAGTCAGAACTGTGTCAGGTGACTTCAGCTCTGGCAGGGGTTCTAAATCCCTTTGAGATGACTATGACATCAATAGTCTTGCCAGGAATAATCAATTTCACTCTCCAGGCAGGCTCTGTGTCATCACGAATGATAGATCCCAGAAACAATGGCTTTGGATTGCCTGTAATATGAGTCAACCCTCTGACAGCTTTGGTACAGCAAACAGCTACAAAATGTCCATGTTTCATGCATTTATTACACTGTGCCTCTGGCTGGACATGCATCATCTCTTGGGTTATGACTTTTTCCATACCTTGTGCGACTTTTAACGACTTTTAATGACTTTTAACATTCAAATGTCTGTTATAGCTTCTTAGCTGGTTTCTGTTTTTTCAAGTTGTTCCTGCCTTTTGTTCTGTTGTTTGACAAATTTGACTGCTTTGCTATCTGTATAGCTGTGGGTATGGTAAAATATCTCTTCAATTGTAACTGCTATGACAGGTTTTTATCTGTTAACTCAATACCCAGCCTCTCTCTGATATTTTCAGGTTTTGCATTACCCAAATCACATTTTTCAGCCAATGTATGGAGAGCTCTTATAAAACATTCGTTTTCCCCTTGTTCTTGAATTCTATGGTGGAAACAAGCTCTTTCATAAACCACATTTCCTTAAGGTATAATATATGCATCAAACGTAGCAAGAATCCTTTCATAGGCATCTTTGTGACTGTCTTTAGTATAGTCAAAGGATTTAAAGATATTTTCTGCTTGCTTACCCATAGCATAAATTAAAGAAAGTACCTGTATATCTCCAGCTTCTTTGTGGAGTTCTGTTAGCTATTGGAAAGCTTGCAAAATATTGTTTCCAGACTGTCCGTTGGGAAGATTTGTCAAAGCTGAAGTTCTCTGGGGCAATGAAGAATGGCATGTTGATGAGATCCTTCAACCTTTGTTGCTTTGTTCCTTCTGTCTGCTGTTTTCCTTCTATTTTTGTTCTGTTTACACTTGACACCATGTCATGCTCTGGTACCACACATGGATTGGCAATAGACTTTCATCCTAAAATCCTTTAATGGCTGAGGTTAATTTAAATAAGATATTTTACATGTAATGCCACCTAATGGCTGAACAGTATAATACAGTTTAGCATTCCATTACAAAACGGATGGGCTGGAAGGGTCATGCTAAGTACAAGACCTGAGGAACCCTAAGATTCATGTAAAACTTGGATGTTCTGCCACCTAGTGCCATGGTCAGCACTACTGTGTTGAATTCACTTTTGGAACTGATAAGCCATTTGAGTATAGATGGCATATGCACCTTCTTTTTTCTACTAGTCCGAGTAAATAATCCTGTCATTTCAAAGGTCCATGTACCTGACTGGCCCCCTTAACTATTCACTAGAATTTATAGGGCCTAATGGTTGAAGTGACCACAGAGCTTGACTCTGAGCTCGTGGTACATCTGGCATGGTACCAAATACCTGAACTCTCAGAGCAATCTCCTATTTATACTACAACTCAAGGTCTTATAGCACAGCATGTTCTTGGCATACCTATTGTTCCCAAAGATCATTACTAAAACTACCTCAGACTCAATAGAAGTGGAATTTGAACCCCTTATTGGTCCTGAACATGTGAGGAATCTTTCTCTTGAGTCCAAAAGTGGCAACTCTGACACTTGCCGTAAAGGAAATTTTTCATGGTAAACTATCAAGCACTCATTAATGACATCTACTGCCTCAGTGGTCTTTTTTCTGTTTGAGCTTGGCTTGGTTTTGGTCAAATAAAAGTCAAACCTGCTATGCAGAAGATCTTGTTGAAATTAATTATACTGATGTAGTAGATTCCCTATCCATATCAGCTCATTGGCAGAAGATGGGAGCTCTGGAGAGGCAGTTCATTGAGCCCTGGAGGGGAAGAGAATGTGCCCCACATTGCTTTACAATGGTGTCTTTGGCTATGTATAGTGGTGAGTTGGATCATTTCTAGTGAGAAGGTCCTGTATACACAGATAATCCCTTTCTGCTTAAAAAGGGAAGTATGCCTTTCTGCTACCAACCTCTGCTTTTGTCTTGCATAGATGCCCTTCCCCTGGAGATCCATAAAGGGTCAGAGTGGGTCAATGCTATTTACTGCAGATCCTTGAATTAGTTGTGCTTGGAATTTTGGGTGGGATATGGTATTGCTCGGAGTTCTACTGTTTCCTCTTGAGTCCCCTTAGGGGCCATTACTGATCAGCTGCAGAAAGACATGGCCAATGTCAGCACAGCTACTAATAGACCTGTTCTACTTTTGGGGGAGAAGGATTGACAGAGCAGTAGCCTCTGTTACAGGATGGTCCCTGTCACTGTTTTAGGGAAGGAGACTCCCTTCCCAGCAGATCCTTGATGAATGGCACTGGAAGAGGCGCATAGCTTCCAAAATTCATGGCCCTAAACTTCTCCCACCAGGGGAGAATTCAATAAACCTTCTGCAAAGCAACCCTATCCTCCCTCTACTTCTCCAGTCTCACTGGTTTTCCCCAGCGTGGGTGACCTGGCCCATTGTGCTGATAGGTTCTGAAGGAAGTTCTATTCAGCCCTTGTTTTGTGATACAAGGCTTTAAAGCCTGGCTAGGGAAAAACCTCCCCCTAGAAACTTTATTTTGGGAACATATTATGTTCTCATTGTCAATTATGTTTTAATTATCCTAAATCACTGGGGGCCCAATTCTTTAAACCTAGTTCTGAGTAGATGAGTAGTCCCACTGACTCAGCTTAGATGACATTGGCTGTGTCCCCCTGTACCTGGATAGGGCCCAAAAAAGTATATACAACTCAGAGCTTTATTACTACCCACTATGCATGTGCACACCTTGATTTCCATCCAGAAAATCCTGGGCTGTGCAGGGGACAGCACCATGGAAACCGACTCCACAAGTGCAGAACTCCCATGGCTGAACAACCACCTGGGGCAGAGGAGGGGAGTGTGACACTGTTATGGGGCATGATGCTTCTGCCTTCAGATGGAAGTGCTGAAATCTCGACATGGTCGGCCCTCCCACTCCCACAGTGAACCAATCCAATCCCACAACTGGCTAAAGGGACAACTGTTGAGCAGTTAACACTACTTTCTCCTCAGTACCCACTCCTTGATGTGTCTAAACATCCCTTAATCCTGCAGCAAGACACTTACTTCTCCTAAATTATGAATAAATCCATTTACACATGGACATTATACATCACCTTCTGCAATATTTTTTTAGTCAAAAATATCGTTAATTAGGTTTCTCAAAAAGAGTTTAAATACTTCTGAACTGGAATTTAAATAATTATAGCATTCTCAGAATACCTTTTAAAAAAGCTCTATCAAGTATAAAGTTGAATTTTCAATGCCTCATTTAGCAGTATTATGGAACAAAAACAAAAAAAAATATATTACAATATTTTGAGCTGGAGGTTTAGAATTACAGAGAAATACCTTGAGCTCTGATTATAATTAAGTTCATGTTTAGCACTAACAAAACACACAGGGCTGTAAGAAGTTTGACAAGCCAAAGGTTACAGTACTTTGTACAATTTCATGCTATAATTATATTAGTATTTTGATGATATTATAGTTATTATCTTGCCAATACTCAGAAAAACAAAACCTTCTAAAACCTGTGTGTGTGCGTCTGCATGTGTAAAACGTTAAGAGCTTTAAAAGTAGTCCGATTCTGAAACCACTTAACATTAGCCACTGAAACATGAATTTAACTGTGAGTTTATGAGTAGTTCAGTAGAAGTCGGTTCTGCAACTCCTTATCTTTGAATATATATAACCCAATTAAAGTCAATCAGACTATCTGTGTACTTAAAGAAAGGCATATACATTACTGGGAGCTTATCCTGGTGCAAAAACAACAAACTCAGTTGACTCTAATGGAATTACTCCAGGTTAACTCTGTTGTATCTGAATGGAGAAGTGGGTCTCTCTTCAAGTTGAATTATTTAATTGGACTTATCATTCTTGATGGTACAGATTTTTCTCAGCACAACAATCTTTGTTTAACTAGAGTGGATAAAATTGATTCTAAAGTAAGGCATGTCACAGATTTTAGTAATAAGCTAGCAACAAGGTTTAATAAGTATTTTGAAATTTACTAGAAATTCCACAGAATTATTCCATTTTACATGGCAATATCCACATTAGAATGTTGTTTCATTTTTAGAAAGGAGATGTTAGAGATGTAATGTATGAACTGATAATAAGGCGTACTTACTCTGCATTAGTCAGATGGCATTGATCAGTTGACTGAATTGAAATAAAAGTTAGTTGGAGTCTGGAGGTGAATTTGAAATTGGTCATATTTACTTTATTTCCAGATATCTTTACAGAAAAAAAGTATGAATAATCATAGACCAATCAAAATTGCAAGAAAAGGCTTGGGAGAAGGCATTTTTTCTGATATTGCAATATCAGCATTATGCTTTTAGAATAATTCTCACAGCAGGTTTATGCAAATCTAAGGGGATTTATTTTCAGAATTTGTTCATTGACGTCAAGCCAGGATTCTTTTTTTCAGCTGGAAAGGACACCCCACAGAAGTGGGCTCCACATGTTACATGTGGCACAGGATAGTCATCCTCTGCAAACACCCCCCCCATCTAACCCTGGCCCCCTGAATAGGGAAACCACATAGCACAATAAATGAGAAGGCAGAATATGCCCTTTAGTGAAGAGCTGATCAGAGTTGAAGGAACACACTGTTCAGTAGCTGCTGTTGCTTTACAAATATCATCATTTCCTGGCAGCTGAGTCTCCATCTGCACATTTTCAAAGTATCTGAAAACATTTTGATATGCAAAAATATTTCAGTTATTGATAGCAAGTGCTGATATTAGAGTGGGTGTTCACTTTCATGGCTACTTCGCAAACATGCTTACGAAGGAGTAAGAGGTGAGTTCCAGAAAATACTTGCAATGGTTGAAAGCAATGCATGCAACAAAGCATTTGTGTAACTAGTTTTTCATGAATACTGAAGTAATAGCTACTCAGATTAGATCTTGATAATAGCCCCTCTGTAGGGAAAGGTGAGATTTTAAGGTACATCATCTGCTTCTTTACAGCTTGCTGCAAATTGTGCTGGTCACTGTTGGAAGAACCTTCATGAGCTCACTCAGGAACTTTGTAATGCAGTGGAGTGAGGGTATCCTTGGCATCAGTCCAAATTATGGGACTGTGAAGTGGGCTGGACTCAGCCAGAGCAAGCTGGAGCTGCAATGGGATGGTAGCGCCAAAGCTCTCTCCCTCGTCACTACTGGTGCAGGGGATGCGGTTGGCCTTTAAGATGTTTTTTAAAGTTTTTCACCAAAAAATCTCTCTCAGACTAGCCAGTAGATCAGTGGCTAGGGCATAGGCCTAGCAAGCAAGTGAGGAGTTTGAAACTGGATCTCTTACGGGGATCTCACGGGGTTATTGGCTATTCTGGGGTAAATGTCACAGTCTCTTTCTGAGCACAAATTCTATCCTGGCCCTGACTAGCCCTTTTCAATGAAACTTTCATTGTACTCCCTACGTATAAAAATATTAAATTTTCATGAATCCTCATGTCTAATGAAAAAACTGCTTTGTCAAAAAATTCCCAGCCAGCAATACTCTCTGCCTTGGAAGCGGCCCTTGCTGGCTGATGTGACAGCCCCTTAACCAACTTCCCCTGGTAGCAGCTACTGTGGGCAATGAATACTGGGGACAGCATCCAGCTGCACCGCTACAGGGCGGGAAGCACCTTGGAGCTCCTGGGAGTGCAGAGGTCATGCTCTGAGTGCTGCTATCCCATTTGTGGGCTGCAGCTCACGCGCCACTGGCCAGCCATGCCCCTGCCTTCTCTTGTCTGGGTGCTGTGCCTCCCCCGGCGGTAGTGAGGGAGCAGCAACTGTGTTCCCCCTGACATGTAATTCTGCCTGGCTGCTATCCAAGCTGCCCGAGGGAAGATGGACTCCATCCAAGCACCCTCATAAGGGTCTGCAGAACCTGGCCCTAACGTGTGTGTAATTTAATATACTACATTAAATACACCTTAAACACGTTGTATGTGCACCACTGCCCCCTACTGGATGCAATCATAACTGCTCAGTAGTTTGTCCTAAGCCCTATATTTCAGGGGATCATATTTTCCAAATAAAAAAACTGGGGCACTGTTATGGTGGGTTTTTGTTTTTTTTGGGGGGGAGGCGTGAAAGGGCGGAGAAAGCAGTATCTCAAAATAGTCATTTGAAAGGCAAACATACACTTCAAAAAAAAAAACACCTCTTTTTATGTGATGTTGATGCTTATGGCTTGAAAGAAATGTGCATATGTCTCAAGGTGCAGGGTTTTTCCTTAACTTACATGCTTTGTGTTTCATGTCAATTATATTAGGTCCAATGCTAACAGTCAGTCTGAGCCAGAGAAGAGCTTTGATATTGTCTATGCTCCCTTGTTTGCTCACTCCAATCACTGTTCAGTGTACAGTCTGCTTTCCTATACATCAAGACCTTAATAACACCCCTCCCCCAATGCCTTACATCCTGCAAGTCTTTCTGGGAATATTTGCTTAGCCTCATGCAATCAGACTATGATCAGAAGGAGGCTTAGAAAGCAGATTGGGCTAAACAAGACTTTAAAAGTAAACACCTTTTACTGGATCCCACACAGAAGGTTCCTGGGTTCCACCTCCCCTGGACATCTTGGTGAACTCTGAGGCACAACTGAACCAACCTCGCAACTCCCTGGCATACGAGTGTGGCTCCCCATGACAGACCATCAAACATATCAGCACCTATTGCCCAATTTATAAATATTAATGAGGCAGCACTGCAATAAATCTCTCACTCCTGATGTAGCCATCTGGCTTGATCAACTTCAGGTGAAACTGTAGTTGCTGCTTTACACCAGCCATATGAAAGAAGAAGTACTGAACACTTGCTCCACGGGACCCTTTGTTCTTGGTAAACACAGAGCAAATTCTCCTTAGCAGAGCAGCACATCTTGACCAAACCTTTCGTACTCCAAGAAACATGAACCATATTGAATGGTGACATGAAAAACTGGGGCATTTCAGGTGCTCCAGACAAGTCCCAAGGACACTAGGACATTATATGGAAACCCAGGGCTGACTGCCTTGGTAAAACCGGGATGTACGGTCACTTCACCTAGACAAGTGGTTCTCAACCTGTGGCCTGCAGGCTGCTTGTGCCTCAATCAGCACAGAGCTGTGGCCCATGTGACACTCTCAGAGCCATACAGGTAGTATTGGATGCGGCTCACAATGATAAATAGGTTGAGAATTGCTGACCTAGACTTGTAAGAGCTACAAGCCATTCTCCTTTAATTCACGTGGTTGTTGGAGGGCTGTGCTTTTGAAGCAGCAAGAATCTAGCTCTACTCCTGCTTTTGCCATGAGACAGAGCTAACAGGTGTCATGAATCTCTTGTCTGCTTCTCCTGGCAAACAGGGCCCATGGATGTTTTCCGAGAAGGCTTTGCCACCTATCCTCTCCTTGTTCCCACTGTCAGTTCTCAGCCAGGAAGTGGCAGTGGATGACAGCAAGGAAACACGGTGACCTCAACTGAACCCAGACTCCCCAGCTTGTTGTATTAGCCTTTGCCCATCACAAACGTCTAGGCACCTTCTTCATTAGATTCCCCCCACATCCCTGGGGATAAGGCCCCTGTGGGTGGATGCTTGATGCCTGGTGAGTGCTTTTAGGGTTCGTAACAGCAACCAGACTCCCTCTCCTCCCCTTCCACTGCTCCTTGCCTTCCTCACTGACAGAACAGTGAATCCAGTGGGGTAGGGAAGAGGAAGAGATGGCAGCTGGCAGAGTCTCACTGCAGGCAGGTTCTGAGAAGGAAATTTGGGGGATCAAACTGAGGAGAAGGAAATCTGGGGGATACCTAGTAGGAGGAGTGGGGGATTGAGAGAGGGGAGTAGGAGCGGGGGAGCAAATCTATCATTTTCTCCCAGAGAGGCATCCCTCCTGCCCTATTGAAAAAATTTGTTATGGCACCAAATACTCTTAAAGAGCTTCTCATATGTGGCACTAGGAAGAAATTCAGAATGGCCACAATTTGCAGCATAGTAACACCTGTATGCTGGGTGGCCTCTGATTTGATATCATACTTTGCCAAATATTTTAAAAGCTCAGAGCAAGCCCAAGGATTGTGAAAGATTACTCAGCTGCATTTGTGTACACTATATGGGGAGAGCTCTTATTTTAATTTGGCCTATTCTTTTTTAAAAAACATGGCATCAGTTAAATGCACCATGCTGAGCCATAAGATAATGGCTATTCCTTTAACAGTAATAATTTATCACTTCTTATCTCATTAACAGCTTTGTTTAACTAGAGAGTATATTGACTGAGTGATACTGAGTTAGATAATGATATGGCAAGACCCAGGCACAGGTTAAAACTGCTTTGCAGGGAATAGCCAAGCACAACAGGAAAGAGAAACATTCTTGGCATCCCTGGCCTAAGAAGTTTCATTACGATTCATTGTGCCACGTCTGGATGCTCAGCTCAGCAGTGTTTTAACTGCTGCAGGCAAAATCTAGATCAATCTGTTTTAGGCGTTCGTTTCACTGTTGGTATTCTGTGCTCCATCACAGTTGTACGGATATGGGATGCTGACTGACAGACAGCTGAGGTTAACTTCTGCTGTGCCAGATGGGGGTTTGTGATTCAGTCTCAGTGAACAGTGAAATTACTAGCTAGAAAAGGTACCGAACAACAAAATACCTACATTTTTTGTTTGATTAATTAGATCGCTGCCATCCACAAATCTCCACACATTTTTGCAATATTTGCATTTTGGAACAATTCTCCTTTGCTCAGGCAAGCACCATTTTTTTGGATAGTAACACAGGTGTTACCTATCTGACTGAAACATAGGTGAAAACTCCGCAGTTTTCTGGCACTGTTGAACAACAGCTCCTGGTTACACATTTCCCCCAAGAAACCTCCATCTGACTGGGAAAGATTAAGTTTTTACCTTTGCTACAAGATTTTACTTAGTTAAAAAGTTTAAAACTGTCTTTTATCTTTGAAATAGCTACAAAGCCTGTCACCACAATTTCTAATCCCATTGGATCCAACCCAGTCCTCCTTCCTTCAGAATTGGATACAATGAGCCTGATTCTCTTCTCATACTGGTTTTGCACTGGTGTAATTCCTAATTTACGCTAGTGTGAGTAAGATAGAATCAAGCTCGTTGAGTTCTGGGCAGTGGCCTTTTATTATTTGAGGCCTTGAAAACAGAGGCCCTGTTTGCCATGCAATGAACATTAAAGATCAATCTGTTGAAACTTTTCATAAGTGTAGGGATTTGCTCTTGTGTTCTTATCTCGCTATTGTGCAGGCTGTTGTGGATGTCCATGTCACTATTCTCTCCACCTTAGAGCTGATATTTATAGGACCAAATCCTCACCTTATTTGAGCAAATAGTCCCACTCAATTACTGTTATGATTATGGCTTTCTTATGTGAATAAGGATGGAGCATTTAGGGTTTGACTTTTTTTCCCAAAAGCTCGGAACCCCACAGCTCCGAGTGAAGACTATAATTGTGAAACATAGGAGGCAGGAACCCAATACCTCTGAAAATTAAACCCTAAGACTGTAAATCAGTTTGGGATCTTTTAGTAGGGGAGACATGCTATACAGATGTTACATAATTATTTACACTAACTTTTAATTAAGGAACACTGCATAGTGTCACATTATAAAGGCAACCTGCAAAAGAAAACGGAGCAGGGGTTTGCCCTTCTTTTTGCTTATTTATGATTCTGCCATGATGCTTGCAGATCACTCCATTGGTCAAGCTGGTTACTACTGAGACCACTCTGATTACTATTCAGACCCTGTTACTTGTCCCACCAACTCATCTCTTTATACATATGGGGCTGATCCAAAGCCACTAAAGTCAATGAGAGTCTTTCCATTGACTTCACTGGGTTTTAGATCAAGCCCTATTGTGTATTATCTAACCAATACATTGTAAACTCTCTGGGGCAGAAACTGTCTTTGTGTTATTTGTTTGTACAGGGATTAATACAATGGGACCTTAATCCCACGTTTGGGATCTTCACATGTTACAACAGAAAAAGCAGTAAAAAAGATTAAAAAAAAATTATACTGACAAAATAAATAAATGGCAAAGAAGAACTCAGATGTATTTTTCCCACTCTAACTACACTGGATGTAAAATCACTGCTCCACACCAATGTCTGCATTTTATTTCTGATCCTCTTCTGCCCCCATCTTGGCAAAACAGGGCTTTCATTTTTAACTTCTTAGTAATATCATGAGTATTCTAGTGGATTCTCACTCCTCCGGTGTTCTTCGAACTTGCTACCTTTCTCCCCTTATTTAATTTTCCATAATTTGTCACACACTCACATGTTCTTGTAGTGAAATTTTGTCTTGTCATAGCTCTGACTGTGTTGACTACAAATCTTTCAGTATCTTGTCTTTGATTATTTGGCTGTTTCATTTGAATTGAAGGTCTTGGCAGAATCAAGCCCTGAAGTTGCAGAAAGTCTGTCTTGATTGCCTCATTAATAGTATTAGGAAAGTGGGGAGGACATATATGTTGCTCAGATTCCATAGATAATTGCAGTGGCCAATTTAGCTGGTCTTCAGTTCCCTTCATAAACTCATTTCATGTGCAGAGTGAAAAGCAGGGTGGCTGTCAAGAGTGACTGTGTGAAGAAAAACATGGTTATTTTATTATGAACTGGAAATGTGCTCCATGAGCTGCATCTGGCCATTTTTTAAGAGAAGGCTCATCACTGCCGGGAAGCACTATGGGTGCCACTCCTCTGTAGCCCCAGTAGCTGCTTTGATACCAGTGAGGAGTGCCCTGAGTAACAGCTGTTCCTTTCCAGCTGCAGCTGCTCAGCAGCTCCCCATGCTGGCAGTTTTCTGCATTGTAGGGGAGGGAGGAGAGGCTGATAGGTTGCACAAGCCTCTGGGAGAGTAGATTAGGAGCTCATCTGGCTCTTCGTGAGTTAGGGGAGCAGGCAGCAAAGAATTGCCCCCTCTTCTACATGGAGAGGGAAAAAGGGAGGAACTGAGAATCAGCCACATGTAATGGACCCCTGACTCTCTGACCTCCACAGGAGTATGGAGGCTTTTTTAACTTTTATTAGATGGCATCAGCCCCCAACACCATGAGGAGATAGCTGGATTGCAGCCCACTCCAGGCACTTACCCACCTTGTCCTGACATGGCCTTCTGTGCTCAGGGCTACTGGGAAGGAGGCATAGGAACTGACTATCATGGCTCTGTGCCCACTGAGAGCATCTCCGTGCCAGGGTAATATCCAGGAAGGAGCTTGTAAATGGTTTCTACTCAGGTGGTTCAAAGGCAGCAGAATGAGTCACAGAACCAGAAACTAACTATGACAACGTGAATTTTTTGACATAATGGCTAGCGTGGTTGGACACCACTGAAGTACAATATAAAACTGTAGCATTAAATACAGAAGCATCAAATGGCATCAAATCAAAATTACAATTCAGCAAGAGCTGGCATTGTCAAGTACCAGTGTTTGGAGATAACTCTGTAACCTTTTTAGTAGTAGTAATCGGGACTGGAAAACCAAGAGTGCTCGTTTAGTAGGACCAATACTTTTTGAACATTTGACAGTTTATTCAAACACTCTAACATAGAATGTGAAAAAGATGGTCCTTTCCGCTTTTATGATTATTTGTTTTTAACTACACACAAGTCTCTGCATTCTCATTTTGCTTGTCAAATTTTAATCCAAATAAATAGTCTGAATATTTTTGAAGAATAGGGATCTTCTATCAAAACTTAATTGCTTTAGATCTATGTAAAATACAATCCTATCCAAAGCCTCATCCTCTTAAGCAATATAAGCCAATACCCTTTCTCTGCATTTATAATAGAAATATCAGGCTCAATACAGATGAATTGTTGAGGCTTATGTTGATATATGTTTAGTTATCTACAGTATCTTTATAAGACACTTGCATTCATACTTCAAATTCCACTCTACCAGCCAACTGCTATAAATGTTACTTTGTATTATTTAGAAAATGTGTGTTGTGATTTAGTTACTACCTGGGTGTCAGACTCATTTTGTGGCGAGGGCTAAAATCCACTCTTTAGTGTAATCTGGGATCTGGGATATCCACAGCACAAAAATCCAGGGTAGAATCTGGCCTTTAAATGTAGCAACTAGGCTTTCAGTTTTTCTCATTTATTATTCGTTCAGAACTGCATTGCTGCATTCATCATCACTAACAAGGAAAATATGCTTACATTTAGGACCACTGCTATTTCCAGCCTTTGTATCTCTTCCCATCCTCCTGTTTCTCCCCTTTTTCCCTGTCTTTCTGTCTCCTCCTTCCTTTCTCTGCAGCAATTCTCAAGGTATGCCTATGTTGGAGCCAGAGGTCTTATTTCCAGCTCAAGGACACATCACCATGCTATCAGGATCAGATCTAGCGCCCTAAAAATAGCAGTGTAGCTGCCGCTACAAGAGCATAGGAAGAATTAGCTGCTCAAATATGTTCCGAGGGTCTCAGATAGGATCGTAATCAGGCAGTTAGCCTGTCCTGCCACTCACACTACTGTAGCTTTACTTCTATTTCCCCACATAGGCTACACTCCCAGCCCTTCCCTATTCCATTTACTAAAATAATCTGCAATGAAATAGTTAATGCTGACACTTAAAATATCATTAGGCTTTGAATTCAACTTTCTAGTGAGATTAATGAGGGCCAGGTAAGTTCATTCCTCTTGAGGCGCACTGGTTGGGTTTTCAAGGTTATCTTTGCAAATCAGAAAGGCCAGAAACTTACTTTTTAAAATGAAAGCTTAGATTCTGTAGACTCTGACTATTCTTTGTGCATCACATAAATACATCAGGTGGGTCAGAGTTAGCCCCGGGGCCAGATGTTTGACACCTCTGATTCACTGCTGTGGCTACTTCAATATTCTCATTTGTAGTAAATCAAATTGTATTATATCGAATAGCTTTAGTTTTATGTTTGTTTTCCCATGAGGAGTCTTACCTTCCTGGTCAGATTTATGGAGTGAAGTCCTAGCTCCAGTGAAGTCAATGGGAATTTTCCACTGATCTTAGTGAGGCAAAGATTTTGCCTATCGTCTATACCAACAGCCATCTGCCTTTTTATCTGCATCATTATGTTCCACATCTAATGTTGTGTTGTCCCCTTGCATACATTGTATTTGTCTAGCAGCAGAGCAGGATTCTCACCAAGTGTTTCAACTAATGCAAGATATGGCACATTGTTACTGTGACGGGATTCTGGGGTGCAACCTGGACTCTGGGACCTCTGAGCCCACTAATCCTACCAGCCTGGGCAGCCCCTCACACTGTGATGCTGAAGTCAATCTACAGGCCTCTGACAGGCACTGCACTTACACAGCCATCCTCACGCAGGGACACATGCAACTGAGTTACATGAATGATCTCCCAGCCACTCATGAACTGTCAATAGAGAGGCTGCAGCCACTCCCTAGTCTTACACCCCAGAACTGTACCATCATGCACTGCTCAAGGTTCCCTTGTACAGTGCTAGCTCACTAATAATTTTGCCACTCCCTCAGTGTGGAATGGACAGGCATTAGCATTTGTTATCTGACCTGAGATTTCCAAGCTCTTAAGCCAAAATACACAGTTTTAGGCAAAATGTAAAACAGATTTATTAACTACAGAAAGACAGGTTTTAAGTTCTTATAAATAGCAGGTATAGAGATCAAAGTTGGTTACTTAAGAAATAAAAATAGAAACACAGTCTAAATTTTAACAGACTAGGCAAGATTTGAATCAAGCCGTCTCACCTTAACTGACAGTACAATCATCTTACAGTTCCTCGACGCACAGACTGGACCCCTTTTCAACTAGACCAATCTTTCCCAGTTCAAAGTCTTTTTTTTTTCCAGACAATTTTCCAGGTGTTGAGATGCTGTGGGAGATAGGCCAACTGATGTCACTGTCTCTCTTTCTATACCTTCTTCCAGCTGCTAGAAAGATCCTTGATGTGACCTGGGAGTTAGGCAACCCCCATTGGACAAGCAGTCTCCAATGCCTACGTGCTCTCTCTGAGAAGTCTCTGGGATGGCCACTGGGAGAGTGGATTCCCTTTAATGGGCTACCAGCACATGTATGGCTGGTCCTTTGTTGAAACTGAAAGGTTGGCTGTGGGCATCTCCCAACCTCACAATGTATTTCAATGGCATATGCAGCAATACTTCATAACTTCACATACATATTATTAACATGTTAATGTTTAGCAGATCAAGACTTTTTAAATGATACCTCATTCGGCATGCATTGTACAACACATATAATCATATGACTGTGGTGAATGTGGGGGTTCCAGAGTGCTACTACGAGGTACAGAGCATCACAGCTCCAGCCTTTCTATTCCAAGAAGCTGGCTCTAGGAATTAATTTGTGGCTGACACCACTTTTATATATGGTATTTATATGACTCCCATCACCATAGTATCTGAATACCTCTTTAGTGTATTTATAGTCACAATACCCTTCTGAGGTAGAAACAACGAGAGTTCTGTAGCATTTTAAAGACTAACAAATTAACCCACAATTAACCCACAATTCATTAGTCTTTAAAGTGCTACAGAACTCTTGTGGTTTTTGCTGTATACAGACTAACATGGCTACCCCTCTGGAACTTCTGAGGTAGGGAAGTGATATTCTCATTTACGGATTGGGAAACTGAGACACTGAGACTAAGTGATTCACCTAAGGCCACACAGGAAGTCTGTGATACAGCAGGCAGCTGAACCCCATCTCCCAAATCCTAGACTAGAGCCTTTGCCACTGGACCATCCTTCCTGGCACCCCCTTTCTCCCATATTATGGCAGGACTTAAAGTTCTTACTGCCATGTTAACTTTGCTACAGTGGACTTACATAAAGAGAGATTTTATATCCCCTGATCCAAACAGGGAGCTCCCCACTTCTGCATGGATGAGGGGCTCAGTTGCCTTTACAGCTTATTAAAATTGAAATTATTAGACACATTTAATTTAGTCTTCATCATCAATGCTCTTTATTTACTTTTTGTATGTCCTACAGCTTGTGCCATGAAAATAGATTGACCAGTTTCCATGTTGATTTATGGTCATTGTCACTTTCTGGTTCCAGCTCCTTATGTACTGAATATAAACAAAATCTTACATTAAAAAGAGGGTTAAATAACATTACTATTTACTTTAGATTTTGTAAAAACCCTCATTATTTAACAATTTGGGCCCAAATTTCTTAGCAGAATCTTTCAAATGTAAGGGGAGGTTTGAAGGTGAGATCTCATTTCTCTGGTGCTATTATTGTAGCACTTACAGATCCTAAACAGGGATTGTTGTAGGTGCTACACAAACAAATAGTACAGACAGTCCCTGCCACAGAGAGTTCACAATTGTTTCAATGAATTGTTTCAAGGATTTCTTAAAACACCATTTCGTAGCTTCTTGGCATTGCAATAACTTTAGGCACGACTCAGGTTCTGACTTTCAGCCTGATAATGGGGAGATCAATTTTTTTCTACCTATCTTGAGTCCTCAAAATTTGCCTTTTTATGGTGACACTTGTTTTCCCTCAAATTAAAACCAGGTAAATGTCAAGCTGTTACAATGGAATTTGGGCAAGACAAAAATAATTGCTTTTTCATACCTGCTATATGTTAAACCTTTCCTGTTGTTGGTATGTTACCATTAATGATTGTCTATTTACCAAAATCCACTAAGAATTCCAGATGTTTTGAACTACCTGAACAAAGTGTAATTCAGGAAGTCTGAAAAATCCATAGTGGCATTCATCAGTTGACAGACACCATGGATGCTTTCCCAGTACCTCAAATTTCGTCTGCTATATTTTGATCTCTATCCAATAAAACAATTCATTTTTTAACATTTCAGCTGCCTTGCCTCTCATCATGTTGAGTCATACAATGTAGTAAACTGTCATTACTAGATGGGAAATGTGATGCTATCTAAAGAGAAAGCTATGTGAGAGAAATGAAAAGCAGGCAGATATATCAAGCATAAATTTAAATAACAGGTGTCCAGTTCATAACAGAAATAGAAAGAATGAATCTCATGACTGGGCACTTTGAATTAAAACCAGATTAGTTACATCCAGTACCATATATAATTCAAATCATAGATCATATCATCTGTATTAGCACTTTAATTTGTTCTGGAATCTAATTCTCGTGTTTGTGATATTTTTTTCACCTAAGCAGTTAAGTTTTAGTTGAATCCTACTGCTACAGAAATATTATGTGAGCTAGCATTATGCCATAATACTGTTCGAGGTTGGCAAAACAACAGTTTGTATTGAATTTGTTACTTAGTTTGTGAACCAGACATTTGATCACACAATGCCAGCATCATAATATGCTTTCAAGAGACCTTTTTTGGCCCTGAAAGGAATATCTGGTTTACTTACTGACTATTTGAAATTGATACCAAGTGCTATATTTTGTTGTCTTAAAATCTAGTCCCAATGGATTAAGCCTTTAGTCGTATTTCACTTTAAAAATCTTGCTCCTCTGCTTTATTAATCTACAGAAGCCGGCTATCTGATAGCACTACTTTATGTTATTCAATGGTGTTGGTAGCCAGACTTTATTTTTACATTATTACTAGCAGTCAAAGTACTAACATCGCAGTATGTGACTTGCCTGTAGAATTCTGTCTCCCATGAAAGATTTTTGAGGCTGATTCATTTTGGACCTGATTCTGACAAGTCCTGAGAGCTTCCTAGACAAGGTGCTGTGCTCTCATCTCCAATTGGCTTTGAGGTTGCTAAGCTTCTTGAGGGACTGGGCCCATAGTGGTTTTAAATCCCACCATGAAACTTCGGCTGTTTGTCTGAAGCTTATTCA
This sequence comes from Mesoclemmys tuberculata, assembly GCA_007922155.1. Classification (NCBI taxonomy): domain Eukaryota; kingdom Metazoa; phylum Chordata; order Testudines; family Chelidae; genus Mesoclemmys; species Mesoclemmys tuberculata. The sequence continues at coordinate 414,896 of ML675641.1, forward strand.
CCTATCAGGCATTTGCTTTGTAATTGCTTGGAAATTGCTTTGTAAAGCTTGCCATGAAACGTGCTATGAAAGTGTAATAGTCATGTTGTTATGGAAGACATATGGTGACCCACCACCATGTGAGTCTTTTACAGTGACCCATTCTTGCCATGCCTTCTTGCATAAAAAGTGTTGATATGAAAGAGGACTTGAGAATTTAATAGCAGTTTTGTATAAAGCTAGGATTGGACTAATTTGTTCATAAAAGAGTTTCACCTCTCGAGTCCCTTTCAGCCTTACATTTCCGTGCTTCTATGATTCTATTCTGGGATCAAAAACCTGAATTGTAAAACCAAAGCCACATGTTTGTTTTCAACCTTGTTCATATTAACAGACATATTTATTTAAGCACTCCCAACATACAGCAAGCTAACAATCAGTTATTCCCAGTGGTGTTTATACTATTATTTGCATAATTATCCCTCAGGGAAATGTGGGGACATTTTGCAGAGAATACAAGAAATCTTGGAAGAGTTAAACTCTGGCAGCGTGATTCAAATTAAAGCTACTAATAGTGGCAATGTTGAAAATTACATAATTGTTTGTATTTAAAATGTGTACTTCTTCCCCAAAACATAAAATGACATAAACCAAACAGTTGAAAAACAATTTTCATTACTATTAAACTATAGCATCGCATATTATTAGATTAGTAGCAACAATATTATTTGTAACAAGTGTTAAGTGAGGCAAAATGGAGATTCAGCTTTTGAGGGTTAAAGGCACTGTGGAGAAAACAGGAAAGCATACAGAGAGAGAGAGAGCACTGAATAGTGCCACAGGGTTAGATCAGCTGATGATAAAACTAAAGTCCTGAACATTTATTGCTATTGTTGGGGATTTTATTGCTATTTATTGGGGATTTTTTTGCACAAGCAACAGTGAAACTGGTTTGGGCAGCTGAAGAACTGGGATTCCTGTACACTAACAAGCAATTGAAACCTTTATATGAGGCTACAACTTTTCATTTTTACTGAAAATCTAAGCAGAGCAAGGCTAAATTTAGCCTGTATGGCACAGGCTGCAGAATACCCTGGTGCACAATTGTACTCCAGTTACACCATCCTTATAATGTGTTATGTAGTATTTAAACAGATGGATCTCAAAGCACTTCACAAGTTATTTAGAATACACACTAGAACCACTTGTAGGGAGCGGAAGAACTTTGTAATGCGGAAACAGGTTAGTTGGCAAGGCTAGGCCCTAGAAATCCAGCTCAGGTTGTGAGCAAGAGTAGGCCCCTGCCAGGAAATAACCATATGGAAAGTCCCTTGGAGAAGATGCGGAACTAACCCTTAGCTGCTATTATGGGATAAGTCTAACATTGCATAAAATATGTTAGCCATGCAGAAAATTTCTGAGCTAAGCATCAGGTGCTCAACCGCAGGTCAGCAGTTGTCTAATCACAAAACCAGTTTAGACCTTGGAAAGGGCAGCTTCCCCAGTTCTGGTTGCTAACTCAGCCACCTGTAATTATCAGCCAATAGACTAATGAAAAACAAGTTTAAGACCCAATCTCTGAACGAGATTGAGAATTACGTATTGCATTGCTAAGAAGAAATCATTGTAAGGCTCAGGGAAAAAGGCACCCCCGGGATCCGCCCAGTGAAACTCTCCGTGGATCCGTCAAGGCCTTACCAGATTCCCCAGGCAGGTCGGTTCCCTGGTTGCAACTCACTGATAGAGTGGATGATGGGTCTCCCCACTCTTCTTCCTATGCTTTGGGATTGCAGTAGTGTGTGGCTATTGCTTTTAAAACCATGACATTGCTTATAATTCTGATTGTGTCAATAACTATCCTTCTCATTCACCAGGTCTGTCTACTCATGTGGGAGGCATTTTTAGCAGAGCTTCTTTTAAGTCATTATAATAAAACACTTTATTTGAGCACCTCTCATTGTCCGTCTGCCTTTTTCCGCCACCGAGATAAACAAAAACAAAAAATCCCTCCGCCTCAGCAAAGTACATCACTTCTGGGAAGAAGCTCCACAGATTTTTTCTAAGGCCTGGTCTACACTAGAAAATTTGGTCAGCATGACTACGTTGCCCAGAAGTGTGAAAAATCCACACCCTGGATAATCGTAGTTAAGTCGCTGTAAGTTCTTATGAAAACAGCGCTAGGTTGACAGAAGAATTCTTCTGTTGACCAACTACTGCAACTTGGAGAGATGGCTAACCTATACTGACAGAAGAATCCCTCCCATTGGCATAGGTAGTGTCGACACTGAAGGACGACAGTAGTGCACTGTGCTGCTGTAGTGTTTTAATTATAGACAAGTCTTAACAGATTACCATTCTCTTTAATAGGCAAAGTATAGACTAACTGCCTCTGTACCCCAATGTTCAACAAATGACTGTATATATGCTAGTCAGGACAGAGAGAGATTCAATCTAGTCTGGGTACTATCACAATGGCTCAGTACCCTATACATCCATAAGCATTTCTCTCTTCATCTCTCTCTCCCCTTCTCTGTAGAAATCTAGCAACAAACTTTTTATTTCTTCTTTATGCTCCAAAGAAATAAAGCATTGGAGACAGCTCTCTTACCAATCAGTGTATGAATTATGGAGTGTAAATGAGTTTAAAGGGAAAGATAACCATACTTTATGTGTTGTGTGAACTTCCTTGTAGACTCATCTGGAGCTAGTGTTCACTCAGGGATTTCTTACTGTAAGTAACTAAAAAGAAAAGGTAGCCTGATTAGATAAGATTCCTGTTTGAGTTAATATTTGACCTAAAAATCAGGAACAGAACTTGATTGATCCATTTTAATGTGAGCAACATTGCTTCTGGATTTTAGGAATTTTAAATTTGGAAACCACTGAGCTTGAATGTATTAATAGTGAAGGGATGGAGTCCAGTAAATGTGTAACATTTATGGAAAGAACTTGCTTAATCAGTTAACACTAAAGAAGAAACACACCATAAAATATCTGTTAATTATTATATGCTGTGCTTCAAATAATATTAAATAGAATGTCCTACAGCAAATAAGGGTGATGAGATTTTTAAAGGTATAAATTAACTAGCACCAAAGAACTTAATCATAAAAGCAGTCCAGTCTCAGCCAATCAGCTGTCAGAAAACCAATGAAAGAACAAACTGCATTTGTGATTATTTTTACAATACTATAAAGTGTGTCCTTATTCTAAAGATCTGCAGTGTTCTGAGGGATGTGGAGGACACAACACATCAAGACCACCAACTCTGATTTCCATCAGCAGACAAGATAGTCCAAGTAGCCATTTTAGAATCTTTAGATGTCTTGGTTCGGTTTCCAAAACCCTGTGCAAGCATTCTCTATGACCAAAGAAGTTCTTTCAAACCTGAATTAAGATTTTGCAGCTTTTAATAGGTCTGCAGTGGACGTAACTATCTTTGTCAGTGAAAAAATTCCCAGAGCTGTTTCAGAAGTTTTGAACAGGATGCTTGAAACCAAAATGTCAGACTCAGTTGTAGATGCACTGCAGATTCTTTGGGCTAGACTACCTTATGCCAGTGAAGATCCTGAAGAAGACCACCAGTGGCAGAAAGCCTGTCAGGGATGGATAGGGGTACAGTAGCAACACAAAGCAGTTGCCCCCTCCCCACTCCAATGAAAATAGTGGATGGAACTGGCTGGTGAGAGGACAAGGCTAAGAGGGATGTGATGTTCAGAGCATTCCCCTTAGCAGTTTCCATTTTCAGTGCTTTTATGGTGCTCCTGATGGTATTTTATAGATATCCTGAGTAAAGCAGACAGTGTTAATGCCAGGATAAATCCCCCAATGCACAGGAAAGCAAGAGTTTACTTTAGAGGCTTTGAGTGCTTCATTTTTTCATTTACATTTTATAGTTTGCCAAGTCTGAAAGTTTAGTCAGCTTTGTGCTCCTCCTAGAATATTAGCTGAGCCAGAATGTATGCTATTAAAAAGACAGATTCCCCTAGTTTTGCAGTCTCAGGTTTCACCTAGTGCCTCAATGTCACAAATCTGTAACTTGGGCATTCTTAACTTATCCATTCCTTGAACAGTAACCTGCACCAGATTTGTGTAATAGTGGCAACATTAATATAACACATTTCCATTGCATTAATGGTTTTTCTGCTTTTATCTGTTATTTGGAAGCCATTATGGTACACAATATAGAACTATTTTATATATGCCTAATGGATCCTATGCCAGCCAGTCAGATTTGAAGATGGCTGACTCGGAACAGCACAGCCTAGTGGTTACAATAGGCCACTAGAAGTCAAGAGACTTGAGTTCCATTATTGATTCTGTGATTGACTTGCTGTGTGATCTTGGGCAAGTGATTTTATCTGACTGTGCTTCACTTTCCTCATCTGTAAAAGGAGGGTAATACTCAGTTTTGTGACATGCTTTGAGAATTATGGCTGAAAGGCATTTTATAAGTACAAAGGTTCAGATTCTTCCAACCTTACTCACATTGAGTAGTACCTTATTCCACAGGTAAAATCAGTGGGACTACTTGCAGAATAAGACACAACCCAATGTGAACAAGGGTAGTAGAATCTGGTTTTACCTAACTACCATGAACAGTAAATCCAACCAGTCAGAATCCCCTTTATATTTATAGATAAACTGATTTCGGATTGGTTGAAGCACAAAGTAGCTCTGTTCTTCAGGCCAATTGGAGTTCAAGTCAACAATGATAAATGGCCAAAATCCTTCAGTCTTTAGTTGGTAGTTTTTGTGGCAAAACTCCCCAATGGACACATTAAAAAAAAAGGTGAAGGATGTTGTCCAGGGTGACACATGAATAAATTGCACATGGCCATTTTGTATGACTCAAACAGAATAATTGTCTGATGCTTTATAAATATTTTGGTAAAACTGAGATGTTTATTTTCTAAGTACCATATGCTGATCCTGTGACAACCATCTTTTCTAATACAGAAAAAAGATTTTGTAACAAAAGGATTTTAAAAATCAAATATGAATATATATTATTGAGTGTATTCCATTTTAAACAGTTACATTACACTTTTCCCTGCAGTATTGTGACTAGCATTGTGCTAGTGAATGAGAACCAGAAAGGAGAACTGATTAGAAACAAAGTGAAAGAGAGCCATCTATTTTAATTATCAAAGTCTGGGTGAAATGGAAAACAACAACCACCACAAACTAAAACTCTGAACAGCTGAGATGGTGAGAAATGCATTTAATTACTTTAAAATTCTAAACTGTTGTTGGTAACAGATATTGTAAAAAAACAAAAACAAAAAAAACCCCACCCAAAACATAATTTTTGTGTTCAGTATCACTTCAGTACTATCTCCTAACTATGAGTTTTGAAGCACCAAGCCAAAATTGGAAGCTAACAGACTTTTGCATTTTTTTGGGCAGCAGGATATAAAACACAGTACTTAAAGAAAATGTTCTAAAATAATTTTTCAGTAAAATATGTGGCATAAGCAAATTGCACTATGTTGTAATGTGGTACGAAGATTTCACTGGCATTTGTTTGAAGTGCCCTATATAATTCACTAGTGGTTTCACCATTCATCAATAATATGCCTACCCCAAACTCATGCTGATAAGACCTCTCTACTACATCAACATTTAACCTCTCTATTCTGTAGCTGACTGTCAATGTCTATGTGCTGTAATTTTTCAAAGAAAGACATTGAACTTTTAGAAGCATTATCTATTGTTGGTATTTGGCTTTTGCCCAGTTTAAAGCTGAGTCAGCTGAAGTAAAATGAGGGCAAATGATTGACCAAAGTTTGATTGGTTTATTGGCCTCATCGGACTGGACTCAGGACCTTAGTAACTTCTGATCTTTTTTTCTATTCCTTAGATCATACCATCTTCTGATGACATTTAGCACTGTAATGGGTAGTCCCTTCAGTCCCTACAATCTATTTATGGGCATTGTGAATTCCAAAACAGAATCTATCATGCACTAGACTAATCGCTGACATACTTCTGGCTGGGACAAACAGGTGTTGATTCTACTAATACAAATTGCACAGTCTTTGTCCTTGCAGAATAGCAGTCAGTGTTGCAATACTAACTTTTGGCTATCTGTTGTGTTTTCTCAGTATGCTGTATCAGCTGGAACAATAGCAGCCTTGAAGTCATATCACATTTTTTATTTTGATTTATGAACTTCAGTTTGCACAATATCTAAACTCTCAAGGAAAGCATTCATGTTTCACATTCTCAAAATGAGTAATTTTTGTGCATACATGCATCCAGTGGTAGTAGTGTTGACTTTAAGGATAGGAGTTAAACCAGTCTTTCTCTTCCCAGCTTAATTGTACTCACTGTCAGACATAAAAGGATCGAGGCCAAGAATATGCTTTTTAATATTGTAAAGTGTTCACAGGATGCTATAGGAAGTTTGGTGATAGCATTTGTTGGGGAATGGTGCTCTGGAATTTACCCCTATAGAAAAAGGGAAAATGGCCATTTACGATTATCATTAAAGATTGTGTGTCACAAGTAAGTTTTTAATATTGTTTTTTTCCAGTACTGAATAACATGTAAATATCCCCACCAGCAAAGCTCCTACCGTAGATCATACACATTAACAAAGCATTGCACATGTAACATGATACCAGATGACATATCATATTATTTTGTTTATCTGTAGTAATGGCCTTATCTACAAATATATTTACAACTTCAGAGCTAAATACTGCAGTCCTTAGTCATGACTCCCATTGAGAGATTTGCCTCACTTAGGACTGTGGGATTTGGCCCATAGAAAGGAATCAATAAAAGAAATAGACCTCTGAATACAGCTTGTTCCTAGTTTTGGATTACCTCTCAAAAAACAAACAAACAAACAAACAAACAAACCTTCCAACCCTGTTAAAAGTCCCTGATCCTATATTGCTGAGTCACCGCAATTCCAGGAAGGATTAAGGGTAGTTGGAATTTTAAAATGTATAGAATTAGGCTCTAAAGTGTCTATTTGTTTTGGTGTAGTGACTTAGAATTGGCTCTTTAACGGAAGCAATAGTAGCTGTCTCCCTGATGTTCTTTTCTGTAGGATACAGAGGAATAACTGGGATTCACTGGGGAGTTAGAACCATAGAATGTACTGAAGGGGAAGGATGTGGAGGCTCAGAGGAGGTCAAGGTTAAACTATAGAACTTCTCAGTCCTTTTCATCACAGCAGCTGCAGCTCCTGTTCTACAGTGTCTGAAGGAATAACCAAGATTTTACTACCCTAAGCATTATGTTTACTAAAACAGAAAAAACCAGTGCAGGCCATTTGGTAATTTCCAATGCCTTTTAGCATTTCAAGCCTCAGCAGTCTCAGATTAAAGAATTTTGGGCCCTGTGCACTGTAGAAATCCCCCCCACATCTTCCATAAACAAGAGCTCTGCACAAAGACTGCTCAGCAAAGTGCCCATGACCCATGCATATCAACTACACTCTACACAGACTCCACATGTACCCCACCAATTCTCCAAAGGTCTCCACTTATCCTGACAGCCCCCACACATCCCAGCAGCCTGACATAAACCCCCAACACCTCAGCCCCACCACTGTAACCCCCAACATCTTGGCCCCCCCAACACTCCCCATTCATCCAATAGCCCAACAATAAGTCATCCACAGCCCCTCACACATCCCCCAGGAACTTCCTGGCCACTCACTGGTACCCCTCAACCAGCTCAGCCCCCATCATGGGCTTGGGTGGCTCCTCCCAATCCCAGCTATCCAGCTGTGCTGCTCCCATCACCTGCCTCTCATTCACACAGCCACACTCATGACAGAGGGGTGGCCAGACATAAGAACATAAAACCGACCATACTGGGTTAGACCAATGGTCGATCTAGCCTAGTATCCTGTCTCTGACAGTGGCCAATGCCAGATGCTTTAGAGGGAATGAACAGACCAAAGTAATTTTGAGTTATTTATTCCCTGTCGTTCATGGAAGTTGGAGGTTTAGGGACACCTAGAGCATAGTGTTGCGTCCCTGACCATCTTGGCCAATAGCCATTGCTAGACCTATCCACCATGCGCTCATCTGATTCTTTTTTGAACCCTGTGATACTTTTGGCCTTCACAACATCCCATGGCAACGAGTTCCACATGCTGACTTTGTCTTGTGTGAAGAAGTGCTTTCTTTTGTTTGTTCTAAACCTGCTGCCTACTAATTTATCAGGTGACACCTATGTCTTGTGTTATGTGAAGGATTAAATAACAGTTTTCTGTTCACTTTCTCCATACTATACATGATTTTATAGACCTCTGTCAAAACCCCCTCAGTCGTCCTTTTTCCAAACTGAACAGTCCCAGTCTTTTTAATTTCTCCTCGTGTGGAAACTGCTCCATATCCCTAATCATTTTTGTTGCCCTTCTCTGTGCCTTTTCAAATTGTAATAAATCTTGTTTGAAATTAGAAGACCAGAACTGCATGTAGTATTCAAGATGTAGGTGTACCACAGATTTCTATAGTAGCATGATATTTTCTGTTTTACTATCTATCCCTTTCCTAATGGTTCCTAAAATTCAGTTAGCCTTTTTGACTGCCACTGCACATTGAGCAGATATTTTCAGTGGCTATGTTGCCCAATGGGTGAGAGTCAGTGGCTGCTTTGCCTAGCAGCAGGATTCAATGGCTTTGTCCAGTGCTGAGAGTTGATTGCTACTTAGTCTAGCTAATTCAGGAGCTGGCAGCCCAGCACCAGTTACTACAAGAACACCTGACCCAGCAGGTGGCGGCCCTACTACAGCCCCAGGGGGCATCCAATATCGTGGCACGAGGCTCCGTATTTGCCTGGAACCTTTTTTATAAATAGGTATTACATTAGCTACTCTGAAGTCATCTGGTACACAGGCTGATTTAAGTGATAGGTTATGTACCACAGTTAGCTCACATTTGACTACTAATTTCATATTTGAGTTCCTTTGGAACTCTTGGGTGAATACCACCTGGTCCTGGTGATTTATTACTGTTTAATTAATCAGTTGGTTCCAAAACCTCCTCTATCGACACCTCACTCCAGGACAGTTCCTCAGATTCGTCATCTAAAAAGAATGACTTGGTTATGAGGATCTCCCCCATATCCTCTGTAGTGAAGACCATTCCTTTAGCTTCTCTGCAATGGCCCTGTCTTCCCTGGGTGCTCTTTTAGCACCTTAATCATCCAGTGACCCCACTGACTGTTTGGAAGGCTTCCTGCTTGTGATGTACTTAAAACATTTTTTTGCTATTAGTTTTTGTGTCCTTAGCTAGTTGCTGTTCAAATCCTTTCGTGACCTGCCTTATTACACTTTTAAATTTGGCTTGCTAGAGTTTATGTTCCTTTCTATTTTCTTCAGTAGTATTGGATTTCCAATTTGTAAAGGATGCCTTTTTTCCCTCTAACCGCCTTTTGCTCTTCTGTTTAGCCATGATGGCTTTTTTGTGGTGTAGGGGTGTTCTCTTACTGTTTTGTTTTGTTCCTTATTTGGGTATACATTTAAATTGGGGTATACATTTAGACTGAGCCTCTATTTATCATGTTTTATAATAGTTTCCAGTCAGTTTGCAGGCATTTCACTATTGTGACTATTCCTTTTAATTTTATTTAACTAGCTTCCTCATTTTGTGTAGTTCTCTTTTTTGAAGTTAAATACTACTGTGGTGGATTTCTTTGGTATTTTTCCCCCAGCAAGAATGTTAAATTTAATTATATTATGGGCACTCTTACTGAGAAGTTCTTGGACTAGATCCTGTCTGTCATTCAGGACTATATCAAGTATTGCCTCTCCCCTTGTGGGATCCAGTGCAAGATGCTCCAAGAAGCAGTAATTTTATGCACCTAGAAATTTAATCTCTGCATCCCTTTCTGAGATGACATAGTCAATATAAGGATAATTGAAATCCCCCATTATTATTATGTTTTCTGCCTTTGTGGCCTCCCTAACCTACCTGAGCATTTCACAGTCATCACCATTCAGGTCATGTGATTGGTAGTATATTCCTAGTGCTATATTCTTATTGTTCAAGAATAGAATTTCTATCCATAGAGATTCCATGGTACAGTTTGATTCATTTAAAATTTTTACTTGACTCTATAATTTCTTTCATATATAATGCCACTCCCCCATCAGCATGGCCGACTACATCATTGCTATTGCTTTGTACCCTGATATTACATCCCATTGATTATTCTCATTCCACCAAGTTTCTGTGATGCCTTGCACGTCAATATCCTCATTTAATATGTGGCACTCAATTTCACCCATTTAGACTTCTAGCATTTGTGTATAAGCACTTGTACATTTTGTCAATATTTACATTTTTGTACATATTGTACATTTAAAAGAATTTATGTGTGAATGAAGCAAATGAATCCAGAATGCAGTGGGCTAAAACAACTTTGACGTATGTAACAACAATGCTGCGTGAAAAGTCCATAGATATGATGAACTTCAAAGAAGTCCAAAAACTTATGACTGTTGAGGTGACATGAATCCAGTCACCTTAGTTAATTTAATTGTTGTGCTAATAGCACAAAAGGGGGGAATTGTGGGAAATTAACTAAGGTCATTGGCCATCTTGGAAATCTACTGAGGCCAAAGGCCTACGGAAATAACAAGTAGGCCCAAAAGTCTTTATGTGAAATAAGGGTCCACTGTGTGGTAATAGCTTGCTGTCTGTAAAAGAGGAACTACACAAGAACAGGAAAGTAAATATGTTTATGTCTCTCCCTATGTCTAGAAGCAAGTCTATAGCTAAGTAAAAATTCTTGTCCTGTAGTTCGTTATTAGGTCACTAGAATATTGGGACAGTGTCCAGTAATTCTTGTAACACATTAGGACACCTTCTGATAACTGTTAACCACCTTTGTTGTAAACACCTGACCACAGTTTGTATCCAATGGTCATTGTAAGATCACCAATCAAAAAACGGAATAACAAGTATCGCAGCCAATTGTTAACTGAATTGAAGTTTAACCAATGATTGCTTGGCAAAGTGTAATCCTGCTTGCTATATAATCCTATACACAACGCAGAGTCGAGGGCACGGTCTTAAACTGTGTCCCCAGGTATATACCTGTGAATAAAGGTCTTCTCTTTGACTCAACTAAACAGACTGAGACTGTGATTTCTTCAACAATGACCTACTCCATCATTCCTATTGTTTTGTACCCTGGTATTACATCCCATTGATTATCCTCATTCCACCAAGTTTCTGTGATGCCTTGTACATCAATATCCTCATTTAATATGTGGCACTCAATTTCACCCATTTAGACTTCTAGCATTTGTGTATAGGCACTTTTACATTTTGTCAATATTCAGTTGTTTGCCTCCACGTGTTACATTTAAATGGAACTCTTACATTTGACTGGCCCTCACTAGCTCTTACTTGTAGTTTACCAACTTGTAGTTTACCAACTTTTTTACTGGGATATAGAGTTCCCCCTTTGATATATTCATCCCTAAGGGATGTTTCTGCCTGAATTGTGTGCTTCTCCATACCTGTTGGCTTTCCTCCAGGCCTTAGTTTAAAAATATCTCTCCACTTTTTAATTTTACATGACAGCAGTCTGGTTCTGTTTTGGTTTAGGTGGAGCTCCTCCTTCCCAAATAGGCTCCCCAGTTCATAATAAAAGGTTCCCCAGTTCCTAATAAAACTAAAACTCTCCTACCTGTACTATCATCTCACCTACACACTGAGACCTTGCACTTCTGCCTGTCTTCCTGGCCCTGTGCATGGAACTGGAAGCATTTCAGAGAATGACAGCATGGATTTCATGGACTTTAATCTCTTACTGTAACCTGGCAGCCTAAATTTGATCTCCGGGACCTCTCCCCTACCTTGTCCTATGTCACTGGTACCTACATGTACCATGACTCTGGCTCTTTTCCAGCACTGCACAAAAGTCTGTCTAGATAACTCATGAGATCTGCAACCTTCACACCCAGAAGATGACTTACCATGATTATCCTGATCATCACAAACTTATCTAGATTTCTAATAATTGAATCCCCCATTACTATTTCCTGGCTCTTCCTAGTAACTGGTGTTCCCTCCCCAGAAGGGGTAACCTCAGTGCAAGATGGTATCCTGACATGATCTGGAAGGAGGGTCCCAATTATGGGATTGTTTCCCTCTGCTCCAGCTTGATGGTCTCCTTCCTTGAGATTTTCATCCTCCTTAACATCACAGAGACTGCCAGACTCAGGGTGGGACCATTCTATTGGGTCCCTGCAAGTGTCATCTGTGTACGTCTCTGTCCCCCTTATCTCCTCCAGTTCAGCCATGCTGGCCTCAAGAGCCTGAACTGGATCTCTGGGGACCATGAGTGGCTCGCATCACATGCACACACATGACACCTGCCACAAGGCAGATAATTGGATGAAATCAGACCAAATCTGAATGGGTAGCATTGCGACCTGGTACGTGGGCTCACAGAATTACAACTGTTTTTTTTCCTAGTGCTTAGGGGCCCCTCTGAGATAGGGGGCCCTTTGAAAGTTCTCTGAGTGCACACTGGTTAATCCAAGCCTATAGGTATAGATGATTATCTGTTCTATTCATTCCCTCTGAAACACCTGGCATTGTCCATTGTCGGAGGAGAGAATAATGGACTAAATGGACCATTGGTCTGACCCGGTATGGCCATTCTTATGTTCTTATGTTCAAGGCTGAGCTTGAGGAAGTAAAGCACGCTAAGTGCAAGAAGTGAGACCTGGCTGGGATTCATTCCCTATTTTCACTTTGGGAAAATAACATCTCGTCCCATCATATACACACTCTTCTAGACCCTTTGTGATGAAAATGTGTCAAGTCAGGGGAAACCCTGATGATGAAATTAAAAGGAATGCCCTGGATGGAGTTTTCTTTTTTCACATCTTTAAATTTTTGTAACCCCTTCTCCTTCCTTCTCTCCCCACTGTCAGACACCTGAACTTATTGTGCTATGATGTGTGCTCTGTATGGCCCTGATCCTTCCATCTGTTCAGTGGGCTTCTAATCACTACCGAAATAGAAAGGTAGGAAGCTTACCCACAAAATACAGTTCTGAAAACCACCCCAACCTAAATATTTTTGTTTGGTAAAGTTAAAGATAAATCAAACAACTAAGAATATACCTTATTTGTTGATAGCATGAAATAATAAAATTCACATCGCATTTGTAAAAGGACCTTTTTGCCTGGGTAGAATTCATGAAATTGTTAGCCCTATTGCCATGAATGGCTTTTCTTTAAAAGGAGTGTGTGGGTTGAGGGCGGGAGGAGAGGGGATGGAAACTGATGATTTCACTGTCATCAAAGGTGTCATGCTTCCTCAAAGCTCCATTTAGCACTTTTTAAAAAAGGGTTGTGTTTGAATGGTGCTATGTGGCCTGCATTTTATTTCTGTTTGTGCTTTCTTTGATGCTTAAGTGATGCTAGTGGATGTGATGCTAGTACAAAAGTGGAATTTTGAACTCTTGTACTGAACAGAGTTGATGACAAAGCATAGGGTTTTTTTTAAGTCTTTATATAATTCTTAGCATTTTGAGTGACATTCAGAAAGTTCTTATTTTGGTAGCAAACATCTAGCAAGGTAAGTAACAACCGAATTCTACTTCTGTAGCAGTAATAGTTGCAGAGCTGAAAACATCTTAGTGTCAAGAAATGGAGCTGTCCAGCACTGATTCAGAAGGGGGGAAAAAAAGAAGTATATGAAAAATAAATAAATAAACAAACACCTGTAACTAGAATTTCCAATAAAGGCAAAATAAGAAGACAGGAGAAATTTACCTACCCAACACCTGGATATTTAAACTAATTTTTGCAGCCTCTAGTCAGTCTCTCCTCTGAAATGTCCTATGTGTTTATTATTTCATGTACGCTATTTTCTGCCAGGGCTGCAGGAGGCGCTTGTTTTCAGTATATCTTTATGATAAACATGTGGTATATCTGTACACTATATGTTAGTATTTATCCACTTTAAATCAAAACCATGAAACACCATCTAGCAAGGCAGGTGAACAAGCAAGTGGAGATAGAGAAGCTGTGACTCATTAGAATTACTCTGTTTGCTCACACAGAGCACATGGGGATTGATTCTTCGCTGTCATTCTCTATGTAAACCAGGAGTAAGGTCATTGAAGTCAATGGCATAACAGCACTGTAGACCCGTGGCCCTTCTGGGATACCCAGGGCAGGGGTGAAACAACTGCGCCAGCTCTGTCTTCCCCTGCCCTTTCTCAACCACCAAAGGCCACAAGGTGAGAAAGTGGGATCCGGCATTGCGTCCCTTAGCCGTCAGTCTGTGCTCCTGCCAGCCCGAGGCCATCCCTGGCAGGCTGGGCAGAAGGAAGCCCTGGCCTGGCTTAGTCTCCTGAGAAAGGGCAAGGGGCGAGGAAGAACCTGACACGTCAGGGGGCAGCCGGGGCACCTCGCGCAGCCCCTCTGGGTCCGGATCCGGACGCCTCGTCCCGTCCTGACTCAGAGCCGGGCCCAGCCCGGGGACGTGCGCGGGAGGGATGTCGGCCGGGGCAGCAGCTGGGAGAGCAGGGCACTGTCCGCACGGGGCGGGAAGTGCGAGCCCCGCACTGGGTGCGCTGCGCTGCGCCGCGGGGCGCGCGGGAAGCCCCGGCAAAGCGCCCCGGCGGCTCCCGAGCGGCGGCGACGGGCGAAGCGAAGCCTCCCAAGCCCACGTGGTTCCGGCGGGCGGGGGCGGGGAGGGAGGCAGAGGCTGAGCCGAGCGGCGGCGGCGGCCCCGGCAGCGGCTTTAAAACCGCCCAGCGCGGCGGTCGGAGGAGCGCGCGGCACCCCCTGCCCAGGGCGCGGAGCCGGGCCGAGCGGGCTGCAGAGGCGCGGCGCCGCCCCGCTCCCGGCCATGAACTTCCAGCCATGAGCCGCCCCCGCCGCAGCCCCGCCGCGCTGCCCCCGCCGCACGTCTGATGCCCGGCCGGCGCCCGCGGCAGCATGGCCCGCCGCAAGATCTCCTCGGAGTCCTTCAGCTCGCTGGGCTCGGACTACCTGGAGACCAGCCCGGAGGAGGAGGGCGAATGTCCCCTGGCCAGGCTCTGCTGGAACGGCAGCCGCAGCCCGCCCGGCCCGCAGGACCCGCTCGCCGCCGGAGCCAGGCGGGCACCGCGCCGCAGACGGGTCAACCTGGACTCGCTCGGGGAGAGCATCAGCCGCCTGACGGCTCCCACGGTACATGGCCCGGCCGGGCGGGGCCCGCGGCTCTCGTAGCGCCTCTCTTGCCTTCCCCGCTGGGGACGGGGCTCGGGCTGGGCCCTCCCCTGCTGGGACTCGGGTCTGCTCCCCTCCAGCCCCCCGGAACCGACCCCTCTCTCCTTGCAGCCCGAGCATCCTCCCGCGCTAGCCCCCCCGGCTCACATCCCGCCCCCCGGGATCTACCGCGGTACCCCTCCCCTGCCGGGCCCCTGCATCCCCCAGCCCCTGTGCCCGGACCCCCGCCCTTCCGTATGTCCTCCTCGCTGCCCGCGCTCCTCCTCTAGACCCCCCTGCTCAGCCTCCCTCCCGGGCACGGCACCGGCCTCCCGCAGCCTCCCCACCCCCGAGGCAGCCGGCGTGGGCGCGGGTGCCCGGAGCTGCAGTCCCTGCTCTTGCGCAGCCGGGCTGGGCGAGACGAGGTGCCTTGTCCCCAGCCGCTGTTGCGCACCTGCTCCCCGCTGCTCCTGGAGCCCCTTGCGGCGCCCGTCTGCCCCCTGGGCAGGGGTCCCCGGCCGCCGCTCGCTCTCTCCTCCCGCCTGTGTCTCGGGGTAGACCATGCTTAGCCCACTTCGTATCAGATCTTTGGGTGCAGCTCTTGGGTCTCGTGCCCCGTTCAGAGCCCTCTTGGCAGGGGGGAAACTCCACCCTCCGCCCAGGGACCTGGGTTCTTCCTCAGCCCGGGAGTCTCCCGTCTCTATTACCCACATCGTGCTGGAGCCGTGCTGCTAGGAGTCCAGTCCTCGGAGCGAGGGCTCCCCTGTTCTCTGCCCTGCAGAAACAGACTTCCCTTGGACCAGGTCACAGCACCGTTTGGCTTGGCTGCTCCTCTGTCTGGCGCGAGTAGCAGCCAGGCCAAATTTCAGTGGCATCAGGCATAGCAGAACCACCTGCACCAGGCTGCTGTGCAGCTCACTGAAATGTATCTCTGCTCCAGCTGGGTCAGATTTCCCTGTTGTTAGGACCACACAGCTGGTGCCCTGCTGTGGATCATTCCAGTAGCAGCCCCGTCTAGCAGCCGTTCTGATTTAGAAGCAGACCTACATTTAGTAGAAGACCGCTGCTTAATAATAGTGGTTGGACCGTGGCTCCCATGGCTCTGTGGCCTATGGAACTTTGAGCAAGTGCAAAAAATCTTTTGCGGGGGAGGGGGGGTAGGGGAATTCATTCCCACCCACCCCCATTGGTGTCATTGGGGGCATCTCCATGAAAATAGGGGCTGGCCAATAATAAAACCCGCAGAGCTCCAGAAGCTGCTGCTGGGAATCTAGTTTGGCTGAGAGGAGAATGAGGAGTTATTAACCTGTGCAAACCATTTAGCATAGATCATTTTAAATGGGGCTGTTGGTTACCTTCCTTTTCATACTGCTCTAGTAACGGGAGAGAGATGAAAAATCAAACCATGCTTATGTTACCTTTAGGGTGGGCTGAGCTGCAGCTGTTTTACTAGCCATAAAAAATAGGGGCATTTCCCAAGTAGCATGAACAGTGTCTTTGAACTATTACACAGTATAAATGGCAATCAAATAGAGAATCCTAATTAAATATAATTGCATATGATCTGTATATACTAATACACAATAAAATGTTTTTTTAAAAGATAAAAACCCTGAACTTGTTTTTGGTGTAAGCAATGACTTAGTTATTTTGATTAAAATTAATATTTACTTTTGTGGGTAAATTTAACATTCTTCCATTTATCTTAGTTCACTTGGGACATAGAGGTTTTCATATTACTTAGCATAATTGCAGTGCCCCCTTGTCATGCAGTTTAATCTGTTTGTTTTAAGCAACTTAAACCAGGTTTAAGGGAGAAAAATATACCCTCAGCTATACTATTAGTCATGTTTGTAATTTCAGCTTGAATTCCCTTCCTGCAAAAAAGCCTTGTCAAAATAGTAAACCTACAGTATTTTTAAAAGAAATTATTTTAAAAATGAATAATAATTATAAAGCATTTGTAACTAACTGCTGATGACGTATTTTGTTTTCCTAAAACATTCCTACTTCACCCAAAATGTGCATAGCGCTTGATATACATATTTTTCCTGTCTTGAATTCAAGGTGTGAACTTCCACATGAGGAGAGATTAATGAGCCTGGGACTTTTCAGCTTGGAAAAGAGAGGACTAAGGGGGGATATGATAGAGTTCTCTAAAATCATGATTGGTGTGGAGAAAGTAAATAAGGAAGGGTTATTTACCCCTTCTCATGACACAAAAACTAGGGGTCACCCAATGAAATTAATAGGCAGAAGGTTTAAAACAAACAAAAGGAAGTATTTCTTCACACAATGCACAGTCAGCCTGTGGAACTCCTTGCCAGAGGATGTTGTGAAGGCCAACATTATAATGGGGTTCAAAAAAGAATTAGGTAAATTCATGAAGGCTAGGTCAATGAATGGCTATTAGCAAGGATAGGCAGGGATTGCTGTTTGCTAGAGGATGGGAATTGCTGATGGGGTGGATCACTTGATGATTACCTGTTCTATTCATTCCCTGGCACCTGGCATTATTCACTGTTGGAAGACAGCATACTGGGCTAGATGGACCATTGGTTTGACCCAATATGGCCATTCTTATGTTCTTTAACATAGGTTTTTTTTTTCCATATTGAACAGAGTAAAAAGTGTTGAACTTTCTGTTATAAAAACAAGTGGAGTGACAGCTTTGCCCTGACTTCTAGCATTCATTGAAATGGATTCAGTTTGAAGACATCAGTCTCTCAAAATGCTATTTTGAAATCAATGATTGAGGTTTACTTGAATAACCAAGTCTACATCTGAGAATTAAGGAAGAATGTTAAAATGCTGTGAATGTTAACATTAATTCTGAATTTAGATTGAGCATCCTATATACAATTCTGTTGGTTTGGAAGACTGTGAAATGAGTGACGCAAACATTTCCAGTGTTGCAATTTTACATACAAAAAAATTCTCTCCCATATAACATTAGTATGTTGAGCTTCCATAATCACATGTATGAGGATCAGAGAATTCCACTGACACTGTTCCAGCTCTAACATATTAAAGTATCAATTTCTTTTTTCAACCAGTAGTATGTTCATCACCAATCAGACAGTATCTGCTGAATAATGTGACAATCACTGTGCCTTCCTGTATTCTATTATCCAGCATTGGAAATTATCTACCTGTCTAATCTCCAGTCATATTATTGAGGCAGTGAGATACTTTGCTTGTGAAGTATAGAACTCCTTTGTGCTCAGTATGACTTGGATTGAGTAGATGGAAATTGACTAGTTGTTTAACAAGGAAAGTTGAATGCATTACCTAGTTAATAGTTGTGCAGTTTCAGTGTAAGTTTTCTTACATTGATTTTTCCCTCCCTAGAGGGAATCTGATCCTGTAATGCTGAAATTAATAGAAGGCATCCCAAGTGACCTGTCTTGCATTATTATAAAATAATTAAGCTATTTAATATAATAGTAGTACATGTGGTATAACTGGATCAAGTTTTACCCAACGTTCAAAATATTCTGAGGTAGTTCAGTATCAGTATAGTATTTTTAGATATCTAGTATTACTATTGCTGATAACGTTAGCATTTATATTTTCACAGCTTCAACTGTTACCTTCTGTAGTGGAATGCTGTAAAAGCCAGCTACTCTTTTACAGCTTAATTTTAGCTAATTGCTGCATTAGTTTGAAGAATAAACACCGAATCATAGACTCTAGAGTTGGGAAAGACCTGTTAAATCATCTAGTCCACCTTCCTGTCATTACAGGTTTATTCATTCATGATTGAACAAAATCTGCACAATCTAGTTTTAAAGTCCTAAGCAATCAGTCTTCCACTGGTTTCCTTGGGACATTAATCCAGTAGTTCTTACTGCTGGATTTTTTTTTACCTAAAATTTCTCTTTCTTAATGTCATCCAAGCAGGTAGTGCTAGATATATGGTGCCTGGTTCTGATTTCATTTACACTGGTGGAAATCAGGAGTAACTCCACTAAACTAATAAAGTCATACTAGCACAAACATGGTGTAAGTGAAAGGAGAATCAGGCCCACTCTCTTCTTGAAATAATTGGTCCAAGACATTATGATTTTGATTTGTTTTTCTGTTGAAAGTCTTTTCAATGATAATAACATAACAGCACAACTACAACTGTAGTGCTGTTTTCAGCAGACTACTGGTATTACAGTTAGTCAAGCCACCCTTATGTTTAAGACTTTGCAACCATTTTTTCTCCCATACACTGATATAAATCAGGAGTATTTATACTGAAGTTAATTGAGTTACACAGATATGAAACAAGGGAGAAGAGGGCAATGTCCATTGTTTAATTCTGACAATTCGATCTGAACGATCACATATACTAGGGAACAGCTCGGTGTCTTCATTTCCAGAGTGAATTCTGCACCACATCTTCCCTCCCTTGTATTAAATGCTTTCAAATTGAAAGACACCATAGATCCTCAGTGTTTGCATTTAGCCATAGCTTTATGTTCCACACGTTAGTGCAGAGATAGCTCGGGTTCAGACGCAGAATAGGAAATGAATATTTGTATGTAATATTGCTGTGGCATGCAGAGGAATCCCTGTTGTGGGGATGTTTCATTTGGGAGGTAGCAGAGGCTGCGAAGAGTTGATCTGTGAAGACAAGAATAGGGCATGAGGGCTGAGTGCAAGGGAGCATCTAAGGGGCAGAGGAGCAGACAGAGAAGGAGCATCCAAGGTGCAAAGGTGCTGAATGAGAAAGAGCATCCAGGAAACAAGAGAGAGGTGTATAGCAGCGTGGAATGGGAAATCTGCGACATGAAGAGCACCACAATGAAAAAAGAGATGAAAGCATAACTAAGTAGATGCCCCTCCAGAACAATGCAGTAGTTGGCTCTTGTTAAATATGTAACAGATCGGGTAAATAGAAAAGTATTTAATTGCCAATGGAAAATTAAACGCAACTGGAAAAAATGCATTCATGAACTACTTGAGCTATTTTGTGCCAAGATACAAAGAAAATTAGCTGCTGAATTTTGTCACCTGTAATCTGTCAGATGTTGATGTCTAGTTGAAGGCTGCCATTGCAAAGATAGCACTTTCTGCAGAAGATAGAAAGATTTGCTGTTTAAACTTCTTTTCAGTGTTCTAAAATGTAATTCACTCCATCTCACTTTGTCCACTTCTGGAGTTTTTCTTCCAAAGCACTGAAAAGAAACAGTTTTTTGCATTTTCAGATCACTTGACTGAGCTTCCCTCTAAAATTCCTGTTTAAAAAAGTTTCCTTTTTGAGGATTCTGTCTGGGTCAGGTTATTAGATGACATTGCGGGATATGATTCTCATTTACCTGAAAGCCACTTTATGCTGCTTTTATCATATTAAGAGGCCTTGAAGTGGCTGTAAATGTAATTTACTCATACTTTAAGGCTCCTGTATCCTGCGAGAGTGAGGTAAAGTGACCTGGGTGTAAATGAGAATAAGTCCCTTGTGGCTTAAGGTTGTAAAGATATCCCAGAATCTGTGCTATCTGTTCTCCCTCTGGTGCCTTGATGTTTTGGGGCAGGCTGTTGAAATGTATGATGGTCTAATGCGCTAGCACAAAGCATTCAGAATTTGCTACTTGTGCGCCAGCTCTTTTAATTGAAGTAACTGAGAGGAAGTTTGGGCCCTATTTGCTAAGAGAGTTCTGCATAGTTTGAAGAAAAGTGCTCAACGCTAAGCCATGTGAGCAAATCTCTATATCCTGCCTGATCTTAGTCCTTGTGAGCAGAGAACAAGTAGAGTGTGCAGAAGGTGGGAGGGGGCAGAGTGTCCAGGTGGATGAGAGAGAGGTGGTCAGGCCTGTCCTGCCCAAACAAACAGTGTGCACACAGAACATTGTCATCAGTTCAAGATAATCCTGTTGCCCTCCGGAGTGACTGCTTTACCGAGTGCACGGAAGAGCTGAATATAGGAGAAAGTGAGAATACAAGTTATTATGACACCCAGACTCAGCTGAAAGAAGAAGGCTCTTAAATCTGATGGGCTGGGAAGAACACAGTGCCCAGAGTTTGTTGTGTTGAGCAGCTGATGGTGAAAGATAATGTCTAGTGGGAACATCAGGGCCTGATCCAACTGTCATTGAAACCACTAGGAGCCGTTCTCATTGGAATGGTCCATGTTTTCAAAGGCTGGGCAAAAAATTCTAGAAATCCAGCATGTAAGTTGATTTGCACACTTTTCCAGCAGGACCTAGTTTGTGAGCAATTAACTGAACATAAGAATGGCCAGACTGATGGTCCATCTAGATCAGTATTCTGTCTTTGGACAGAGGCCAATGGCAGCTGCTTCAGAGGCAATGAACAGAACTAGGTAATTATCAAGTGAACTATCCCATCATCCACTCCTAGCTTTTGGCAGTTGGAGGCTTAGGGACACCCGGTGCATGGGGTTGCATCCCTGACCATCGTGGCTAGCAGCCATTGATGGACCTGTCCTCCATGAAACTAGCATAATCCAGGGGAGTAGCCAGAAGTAACTTTTTTTTTGGCAGGGCCTGTGATTGATACAGGTGGGCATAAGTTCAACCAGCCAGTCACGTGGCTGGAAGCTGGAAGTTCAGGAAGTGACCAGCTGAGAAACTAAACTGCCAGACACTCCAGTAGCCAAGGTAGCTTAAGCAGAGGGTCGGCAGCAGGACTTCAGCAACCAATTAGATGGGCCTGCTTACAAAGTGGGTAGGCCATGGCCCACCCAGGCCCACATGTAGCTAAGATACTGGCATAATCATATGTACATCTCTCTCAAATTTAAGTTCTGTTCCTCGTATGCTGCCAGATTTATTGGTATGCCTCATTTTAAAAGATTAATTTTGACATTGGGCGATGACAAATTATAATTAACTATAACTAGAAATGATGATATTATATGTTCTTCACTTTCAGCATCGACTTTTCTGCCTTTCAAGGACACTGATATAAGGCAACAGTATTCTAGCTCCATCAAATAAGGTTTTATTGTATAGAAAATACAGTTTATTATTCTACAGCACACTAGTTCCTTGCAACAGTTTTGACATTTGCTCCAGTTTTATGTCGACTTGTATCCAGGGAAGGGCTGAAAATTAGAATTAAAATAAAAAGAAACTTGTTTGTCACTGATTTGAAAGTAACATACTCAGTGCCCGTGTAAGGGTCATAGACTCCCCTAGAGGTGGGTAGAGTAACTCCTGTTAGTCAATTGGAAATTAGGCATGCATCTAGAGGAGGCATGCCCTCAAGCATTTAACTGATGTTTTTGGAAAGAAAATTATAGCATTATATAGCACTAAATTTGTTTACATTTCTCTATGCTTTTGTTGTCTGAATGGCTTAGGTAACATATTTCCTTCTCAAAATATATATTATTTTAAGTGTCAATACATTATTTTAAGTGCCAATGCAGCAATAGCTGTAACTAAACTAGGGCAAATTCCCTTTATAGATGAGGCAAATAACATGTTTATGTTATTTTCCCGTGTGGTTGCTTGAGAGCAGAGAGATGTTTCTTCACAATGATAGAATATCAGAAAGCTCTTTGTGAATCTTACAATGTTTGCAAAGAATAAAGTATCCTTTCCCAGTCTTGATTGTAAATGCTGTTAAACTGTGCTTTGAATAAAATAAGTCATTCTAGTTAATTACGACTACGATTCTTTCCATGGGTATTGATTTACAAACTACAAAACTAACTTTCAAAGTGAAGGAAAAAATGAGGTGGAGTTTGGCAGTAGCCCTCAAAAGGATACTTTACTTTGTGCAGTGTAGCATATAAAACTAAAATAATTCTGAAAATTGCTGTTTTATATTTTGAACATAAGGGATTTTTGGGGGGGAAGTGAGGAGAAATTTGGGAAATGGACATGTAAATCCCTTCATTTTTAACCTGTCTTCCATAGTATAATGATGGTTTTATATAATAGATTTGAGTTACTTTGAAAGATGAACAGTTAGTATTACAAATAGACCATGTATTATATTTTCACTTGGAGGATGTATTCCTTCTGCAGCACAGAATAGAATCTTTTTCCAACCCATACGTGGCTGAAATTCAAAGAGGAGTAAAGTGATTCCTCCCTGCATGTATTAGACCTGCAAGTAAGACTAGATTGTATAATAAGCAATTTCCATCCTGAAGGCCTGTGGTTCTTCTAGTAGAAAGGCAGCTGTATATATGCAAATTATTTATTTTTTCTATATTTTATTTTTTCAAAGAGCTCACACTATAATAGGCAAAGAATAGCCAAGGTAAAGTATTTGTGCTTTCTATAACTTCTGTTTTTTATTAAATAAGTAAAAATTGTTCTTTGCTTTGGGGTGTTGGGTGTGTGCTCACAACAGTTTACACATAAAATGCGCAACGGGATGACGTTAGAAGTCAGTGTGGCTTGGAGGAAAGCGCATGGGGTTAGATATCAGCTGACAGCTAGCCCTGAGTGCTAATGCTGGCTCTGCTGCTGACTCAGCTTATTTTATCTCCTTGTCAGTTCCCCTGTCCTGGCTCCCCAGTCAGCCCCCTCACTGGGACCAGACTGCAAGCACTGCTGGCTCCACTTGGCTAACCCTGCTGCTTGGTTCCCCTGTTGCCAGCTCTTGTGGTTTTTTTGTTGTTGTAAGTCTTCTATGTTGGGTGTTTTCCTTGCTGTCCCAGCTGCTAGAATAAAGAGATTGCATGAGAATCTTGGCTTACTTTTTTTTAAAATGAAATTGTCTGGCCTTTGTGGTTGCAGAGAAAAGTTTGAGAATATGAACGGATTTCACCCTCTGAGCTCAGGACCTAGAAGACAAGTATAAAATAAAACAGTACCCCCAATTTTATTTATTTATTTTAAAAAACTCATGATTTTTTCATTGGCTCATGATTTTCAAATGTTTAAGACTAGCAATACTGTTTTCCAACCCCACACCTGTGTCCTGTCTTTGGCTCTCTGTGCCTTACCTGTCCATTCTCCTGGTGGTACGGGTGATGTGTAGGAAGAGAGTCTGGCTCCACTGGACTTTACCATGTCCATTGGAGCAGGATTCCCCTTATTAGGCCTGCAGTGCTAGCTGGTGCTAAAAGTGCCTGCACATCCTAGATCAGAGCCTCCATCTTTCCCTGGTTTCTGCAAATGCCCTAGGTTCAGTGATTCACCCAGGTTTTCTCCCAACCCCCCGGGTGGTTCTGGAATGTGATTAAAGGCTTAGAACTTAAGGTTGCAAGCAGAGATCTGATTCTTAATTTGTCTCACCCTCACAGCATTTAATAGTTGCAAGCTATTGGTATGAATATTTCTGTGATCAGGTGGCTAAGAAAAGAATGATTTTGGAGTGTTTCAAAACTATAGGGATATATACTATAGAAACGACCAGAAATCAGAATGACTTTTCAGCTACTTTTCCCTCAAAAAGAGGCCAGTTGCCAAACCCACCAACTGACATGCATTTACAAATCTATAATCATTTGTGCACAGATGCGTTCTGAATAACATGTATTTTAAAACATGAAATAATAAAAAAGAAGCATTCCTCATTAATGCCAGATAACCAGCAGCAAAGCTGTCAATTTACAAAAACATCAGCCAATCGAGTGACCCAAAACAAAAAGTTGCAAGCGCATAAAACTTTAAACAGTGAAGCGCTAAATTGGCCGAGTTCTCTAAGGACTTGGCTGTGCATTGTGCAGAACTGATTTGCTTAGGAGGCAGCTTTGTAACACCCCAGGGTACAGAAATCTAGGGGGACCCCCTGACTTGACTGAATTTCTTTAAAAAAATTGTGATAGAAGCAAAGTTGTTTTTAGCTAAGCCAATTATGCTCTCCAGTGCTTAACTTCCATGTGCTTACATTTTTAAGTGCATGACATGGAAGTGCTGAAGCGCTTCTGTGGCTCAGCTAGAAGCCACTTAGCTTCTATAAGGAGAACTTTTTAAGGACTTCATAGGGTCAGGGAACCCTCCTTGGAGCAGATCCCTATGGGTGGGCATCCTCCCAGGGTGCCATGGTTCGGGGGGTGTTGGGGTCAAGAGGCTGCAGAAGGGCTGTGCCCATCTGGAAGGTGAAAGAGGTGGGGGAAAAAGGGGACTGGGGCACAGGAGCCAGGCACTCTCACACATCTTCCAGCAGCATGACACCTTCAATGCTGTGCTTGCACCAACAGCTGCTGCTGTGCCTGTCGAGCTGCCTCCAGCTGCTCGGGGACCAATACTTAAAGGTTGCCAAAGAAAGTTTGCCCACAGCACCATTTTCCCTAAGGCCTGCTGGAGAGCTGCTAAGATTCCCTGGGCAAAAGGCTCCCTTCATTTGTTACCGCCCTCCAGAATTCCTAACTGTATAGGGTCTACTTCCTTCCTAGTGTTAATGTTTGGTGCATGAGGAATGGGATGAGTTCTATGGAGAATACTATAGTGACTTTATGTAAAGCAGGAATAGTCCATTATTTTTTGTCAAAGTCCAGACCTCTTGGTTAAGGTGTAGTCAAGATCCAGACTCCAGAGAAGATAATACAAAAAAAAAAAGATAAGTAAATAAAAAGATCTTGGGTCTGTTCAAAAGCATCCAGCAATCTGGCTTTAGTCTGCGATCCTCTTACTGACTACCCCGATGTAAATCAATGATATGTCAAAGGCTGGATTAACACAGAGGCAAACCAGGTACATGTCTAGGGCCCAGATTTGGAGGGTGGGATGAAATTTCTGAATTTAATTATTTCACTGTCGTGGATTTCCATGAAAACTGAGAGAACTTCACTTACTTGAGTGAGCAGCATTCTGACCTCATGTGCCAAGTCACAATGTCACTCGCTCAAGTGAATTAAATTCTTTTTCTCTTAAAAAGGCTACTGCGGAACTACAGGGAGTTCATAGAGGTTCAACGAAGATGATGAAGAGCCCAGACAAACTCTCCTATGAAGAGAAATTGAAAAGATTAGGGTTGTTTACCTCAGAAAAGAGGTGAATGAGAAGGGACATGATAAAATAGTGAATGGTCTAGAGAAGGTGGAGCATGAGCTTCTGTTCCCCCCCCAACTCATAATACAAGAACAAGGGGATATTCAATGAAATTCAAAAAGTGTCAAATTCAAAACTGATAAAAGGAAATACTTTGCCACACAACATGTGATTCAACAGTGGAAATCATTGCCACAGGAATTTGAGACTAAGTACTACAAGATTCAGAAAGAGCTAGGACGTTTTATATGGATAACTGGACTATTCA
Source organism: Mesoclemmys tuberculata (assembly GCA_007922155.1). Lineage (NCBI taxonomy): Eukaryota > Metazoa > Chordata > Testudines > Chelidae > Mesoclemmys > Mesoclemmys tuberculata. The sequence continues at coordinate 441,243 of ML675641.1, forward strand.
GAGTTATAATAGTTAATGCCAACAAAAGCTTCGAAAGGATTCTTAGACCTCATGCTTCAGGCCTTGAAAAAAACATCAACTATCTAGATTAGGGTGAGACCTACTTTGGGGGACAGATTACCCCATATCAGCCAACTGCATGATTCTTACACCTTCCTGTGAAGCATCTGTTGTTGGCCCCCATCACAGAAGACACTGGACTAAATGGACCTTAAGTCTGAATCCAATATGGCAAGTCCCATGTGTGTTTATTTATTTATTTTTGGTGATGGTCCTAATTTGAATGCATTTAGAAAACTTAACTATAAACGATTTTTTTTTAAATTATATATTAAATGTGAGCAAATTACTGGTGAATAGTTAATAATATTATAGAACATAAAAACGGCCATACTGGGTCAGAACAATGGTCCATCCAACCCAGCATCCTGTCGTCTGACAGTGGCCAATGCCAGGTATTTCAGAGGGAACTAACAGAACAGGGCAATCATCAAGTGATCATCCACTCCCAGCATCTGGCAGTCTTAGGGACCTTATAACTATTTTACACGTATGTAGCATCTTCCATTTAAAGGATGCCAGTGAGTTTTAATGCTCCCCTAATAAATATCTAGTTCTATTGTATCTTTATGGCAAAGACCTGTATTGGGGCAGAGAGCAGGTGCACTGCCGTGTGTACTTATAGGCTGCACTTTGCCTGAGACAGATACAGTGCTTCCTGGAGCTCCAGAGAACTCAGGTGGATTGTGCTACTTGGAGGTGGTGCAGTATATTCTGTGTCCAGCCAGCTCTGCTGGCAATTGCAGAAGGTTGAGGAGACCCTCATTTCCCCCCACGGTCTGTCTCCTTTGGGGAATACAGAAGGGATGGCACTAGCACTGAAGCTGCTGTTGTAGATGGCTTTTGCACATGGGCGCAGTGAGGGGTGTTCCTTATACTCACTCCTTCCATTGCTTATTCCGCTAAGGGTGGGCACAGTCATATCCATGTTAGAGTCACCTTGCCCAGCAGTGAAATGCAGCCACCTCTGAAGTGAAACAGCAGCTTTTTAACAGAGCACAGCAACATGGCATAATAAATAAATCAGGACGTGAATAATATGATACTTAGCATATGTTCGTTTTATTAATTCTCACAATTCTTACCTTCTTCATAAGGGTGTTATGGGTCATGTCCAACTGAAACTACGTAGGGGGATTTAAATGGTAATTCAGAAGAGTTCAAGTCATTAGTGACCGTTTCTCACTTGTGCACTAAATACGTCACATGGAACTGTATGTATTCTTTTTATCTGTCTAGTTTATTTTGAATGCGTGCTTTAGTGTATGTGTATGCGTGCACACGCACGTGTAAGGCTCACAGGAGATTAATTTTTAGAAGATAATTTATAACTGATTGATTTTTAAAGTTAACTTGTACTTCTTTAGTAATTTCTTTTCCTGTTACCACTTCAGAAAATGAATTGTGTTTTCTCCTTATGACTTCAGTTTAAATAAATGTCTAGTTCATTTAAATATTTTCAGAGTTTGAGGATTTAACTTTGACTCCTGTTGATTTTAATGGGCATTTCAAGGTTTAAAACCCCATAGAAATGTTCATAAATGTAGGGCTGAATAATGCTAACAGATTTTTATTCTTTGAATGGTTTGTAGCTATCTAGTGCAATCAAATAGATATTTCTAGCGAATACAGAAAAACTTCATTTGAAATATTTTTACAATATTCTTTGTAAATGTAGCTTTGCATACTGTGTGCTATACAGTTACTATCTGAACAACAAATCATCGGGTTTATGTTCTACCCTCAGTTATCTTGCACAATTATAAACTGGTTACAGTTTTCAGTTACAACTGGGCTGAATGAATGTAAATGAAGAAGGAGTTTGACCCTTGAGTTTTCCCATTCATGGGAAAGATGAACACATTATATAAGGCTATATTTACACACAATATCATAATCCTATATCCAGATATTTTCCACCCCTGATTTCTGAGATTCATTAATAAGTGGCTTGAGGATTGTTATAACATGCCGTCAATAGTTTATGCACACAATCTGGCCTACAGTGACGATGGATAAAGTGTGCAAAACATTCTTGCCGGATTAGACCCTATAGGAGACCATGCAGTGTGCACTGGTGAACAAGCGTAGGATTGGGAGCCTGGTTGTAGAGCCAAATCTTGAAGTCAGCGGGACTTTTGCCTAGGTGAGGAACACAGCTTGTATCCTTCAGCTTTGGGGTGGTGCTAAGAGGCTGAAACATACAACCTTTTAAAGTGAGAAAGCAGAGCCACGAGCATGCGCCTCCCATGCTTCTGGACTCAATGCAGTTCAGGGAACCAGAGGGAACTGCAGTTTAACAAGTGGAAGCTACTGTTTTCCCACCTCAGTCCAGAGTAGGTGCCAGGGACAAGGGGGCAGGTTTGAAGTGTGTGTACAGCTGGTGTGGGAGTGTATGGAGAAGGTTGTGGGAGCAAGAGTGTAGAGAGGGCAACTGTTAGTGTCTCTTTTCTTATATCCATTTCTGCATGTCATGGCTGCTGGAGTGGAAAATGTACCTCTACCCGTGTCAAGGGTTAGTCTTTGTGGCTGAAAAGCACAGGAAACCTGCTGAATTTTTTGTGTGGTGGCAGCTGCCGAAGTACATTTCAGCTGCATTGGGCCCCTAGGACTTCAACACCTGCTGTACCAAATGGGAGGAGACTGGCTCTTGGATGTGTGATGGTCTCATTTATATGGAGAATCTGTGGGTTTTGCAAGAGCACATTTGAATGTTTTCTGGGAGAGTAAACTTAACTCCTGCTGAGAGGAGATGTAATTACCTCATGTAGAATAAAAACCTCTTTAAAAGTTTCAACTTTGTTTTCCCATTTCATTTTACAAGTGCATGCATTTCTACCAATTGCAGTTCAGAAGCACAGGCAAATTCTTGGTGTCTGCAAATATTTTTTTTTAAAGAAAAATCTCTTCTGCAAGTTGCATGGGCTGCTCCTACATTCCAGGGGCCCCAAAGAGCTGGTCATGGGGAGGATTAAATTACAGTTTGTCTCCTTTTTATTTATTTTATTATTTATTTAAAGGCAGAGAGTTGCCTCCCTCTCCAAACCCACTGGCAGAAATGGGAGATAAGTCCAATTCCAGAGTTGTTGAATTTGTATAGGGCCAGCACATTATGGGGCCCCAAGAATGTCCATGGTTCCAGAATGAAACACATCTAATGAAAAAGCATTTCCACCACTGCTTTCCAAGACAGCTGGAAATTGTTCTTAAAAGCAGGGAAATATTGGTCTCAAATTTCCCTGTGGGTCAAGTTTGTGTGATTCTGACCCAGTCTGTGTTTAGTTATCGTGTGATCCTATGTGGCACCAAGTGAACAGGGAGTCTTGAGTATCAGAACGGGGAGCATCAAATGTGGGCTCTGCTAAACTGACAGGAGCAGGTGGTCAGGTGGGAAGCTTAAAATATAAGTGCTTAATAATGTGTTTGATAAATCCTGTCACTCTCTGGGAAGAGAAAAGTGCTCTCATGATTTATTTGGGCAATATCAAGAAGCGCTCATCTGTAGTTTGCAGTACTTGGCGTCACCCAAAGAGCTCATGAAAGCAATTCATAATGAGAAAAAGACAGTGTGGGGAGCCCTTATGAGATGTGTAGCACAAAAATGCCTGAATCCTCTCACAATTTGCTCTTGAAGGGCCTGATTCTGCAGGTGGTGAGTATCCTTAACTCCTATTGACTTCAAGAGAGTTGAAGGTTCACAACATGTCAGAGAACTGAGGCATACTAGCTGTTTCCTTTATTTTGTTAAACAAATTCTCTGAGAATTTCTACTACTATTGTATGTCTCAAATAGATTTAGAAAATCCCATTTCCTTCCCTGTTGATGAAGTTGGAGCAGATGAAGTTGTCCCAAGAAAAGGCTGGTTCATTACGTCTTGATGTAATAACGTGATTGAATAGCATCAAAGTTAATTTTAAGATGATGAGATTATTGACAGGTGATATTTGTGAAAACTAATAATAAAGTGAGGGCCTTCTTTTTTCCTGCACATTTCTGTTTTCTGTTGCTTCACAGACAGCATTAGTTGTGCCAGGTTGGACTATTCATTGATGTATAAATAGTAAAATAAAGTACTTATACTTTATTTATAAAAGGGCCATGAAATACTGATGTATTTGTGATATAAGAACAGCTTAGTAATGCTTCTGGGGTAGTACATATCCATCACTGTGATGGGAACTTGGCAGATGTAAAATGAAAAGGTACAGAATTGGAAAAACAAATAATATATTATGTGATAAATTAGTAGTCACCTATTCAGTCATTGTCTTGAGAGCTAGACAGATGATGATTTGCTGATAATGGTTGTTTATTATTATTATTTTTTTTATTATTATTATCCTGTAGCCTCAGACCATACGGCAGACTCTCCAAAGGACACTGCAGTATTATGAGCATCAAGTTATTGGGTAAGTAAAAGAGACTTTAATAGTTATTGGAAGGGTCAATAAAAGATAAATGGTAGCTGTTCTGACATCCAAGTCGTAGGCTTGGGTGGCCAACTTTTCTAAATTTTCTCACAAATACTTAGGAATGTTCTTCAGCAATGATAAATATTATAAATTCTTTTTGTGTTAGTCTTCATCTCTCCTCAGATCTCTCATGGCTGCTGCAGTTAAATAACTACAGCTCAGTCCTGCTTTCATTCATCAGTGGGAGTGGGACTGAGCCCCCAGAGGAACAGCTGTAGAATTTACTGGGGGTGTAAAGGAACCTTTTTGTAAAAGGATGAGATTTTTCAGACTGTGCCCATGACACTATCAACCAAGATGGCTTCAGAGGTTAATTGTTTGTTTACCTCTCAGTCAGCCCAGACCCCCATTGTGCTATGTGCTGGACAGGCATATTGTAAATATCAGTCCTTGTCCTAAAAAGCTTACGATCTAGGGCTCTGATCCTGGAAACAGTTACAGATGTGAATAGCTTTAAGTACATGAATAGTCACCTAGCGTTACTCACTGGCAGAGGCGTTTGCCAGCTCAGGGCCTAAAAGACAAGTTCTGACAGCTGACTGAAACATACAAGCAGGTGAGGGGGAGGAGGGATAGGGTAACTGTCACAAGATCATATTAATCATCCCAGTAACCACTGCTACCTTTTGTTTGCTGTCTATTCCCTCCCTACCCAAGTAGTTTTATAGTCACAGATACCATTCCTAATCGAGCAGGGCCAAGATGCCTGCAAGCTGTATCAATTAAACAGTTGTACCAAACATAGTATAGTGACCGTGACTGCATTTAATTACATAGGTGTAATGGCAACTCTTTCTTTTATTACACAAGTTGGATCAAATGTATATTTAAAATTAATGCGGAAGTTCAGAAACGCCGTATGCTGGAGGGAATTATTCTTGCACATGTTTTAACCTTTTTGTCAGAATTCACACAGCTTTCTATCCTGCTATGTAATGCTAGCATGTCTACATGCACCCCAGGGTAGAGAGAGTGCCATTGCTCTGGGGATCAAGTGTATCTCTTTGCTGGTAGCTATGATGTCTATTATGGAGCAGATATGGGGAGGCAGGGAAAAGTCTTCTGGCAAAATTATCTTTTCATCACTGAAGGGATTGCTTTGAAGTCTCACAGTAACAGATATTTGGGGGCAAAGGGGAGGGACTACAATGAGTTAAAAACTGCATGTTTACTATAACAACGCAGCTTTTAATTCATGGCCCCTAGTGACTCAGAATTGTTTATTTTTAATGGAGACAAAAATAAGGCAGCTCTTCTCACGCTCTAAAGACCTATCGCTACTGGTGCTACACCTGCTACTTATGCTATGTTTTACTTCAGTTTTACAACTCTCTGTATCCCCTTGCTAATCCAATATTTGCTTATCCTCTAGGTTTACTATATGGGGCCTGATCCTGCAATTCTACTGTTCCCAGTGGGAGTTTTGCACATGTAAGCCTGCAGGATCTCCCCGATACACTTTAGTGTAAAACACAATACTCCTATCTGGATAAAGAGCCAAACTTGTTCTCTGGCAGAGTGAATTCCTGTGCCCTGATTGTCTGCTGCTGTTCACTTGGTACAGTCGTTTACACCTGCGTAAAGTAGGTGATCACAAAATCAGAATACGAGACTTTTGCACACAAGTGTGAATGACTACAAGATGCAAGCAGTGGAAAATCAGGCCCAGGGATTTTAGAAAGAGAGAGACAGACTAGTAGGTTGAACACAGGGCTGGGCGCCAGGAACTCCTTCATTCCAGTCCTGCCTCTGGCAATGACTCCCCTCTGGTTTGCGTCAAGCGCTTTTATGATCTTATTTGCAATGTGTCAAGCAACTGTGCTTAGTCTGTTTAACTGTGTTTAGTCCAAAGATGCTGCAGGTTTCACCATGATCTGCCCCTCACCTTCACATGCTGACATGTTAAAAATGCAGAAGTACATCACTGCCAGGAGGGCTCAGTATTTAGTAAGATCAGACCCCAAACCTGTACCCAAATTTTATTAGTGGAATGGGTGATAAATGCAAGATAGTGCTGCATTTTTCTTTAGTGGATTGATTAATATTTGTGGTTTGCAGTGTCGTAGCCCTATTGGTCCCAGGATATTTTAGAGAGACAAGATTGGACCAGCTTGTATCTTTCACTAGCAGAAGCTTTTGAGCTGTGCAGAGCTCTCTTTCAGGTCTGGAGAAGGTACCGAGGACTGGTCTACACTAGGAAATTAGAGCCGTATAACTATGTTGCTCAGGGGCGTGACAAATCCACATCCACTAAATGATGCAGTTAAACCAACCTAAACCTCGGTGTAGACAGTTCGACTAGCTACCACCTCTCTGGGAGGTGGATTGCCTATGATGATGGGACAACCCCTCCCGTCAACATAAGTAGCGTCTTCACTGAAATGCTACATCATTCAGAATTTTAAGTATAGACAAGCCCTCTGAGTGTCTCAGCTAAATTCAAGGTGGAATAGATTATTTAGCGTAAGCATATTAGTAGAATTAAGCCCATAATATCTGGCAAAATATGTACAATATACACACACACAGAGTAACATCAACAATAGTAGCCTGTGTTGGGAACTGGAGTAAACATCTTAAAAGTAATAATGAATAATACCGAGCACTTTTTGTAATGAGAATAAAGACAGAAAAAAACACCAAAGGGCTAAGTAGTGGGCACATCTGTTTCTTTACATGTCATTCTCACTGGGGTGTTGTTCTGAGTAGCTGTACATTAAACCAAAATATTGTTGTAATAAGCTATAAATCCAGTGTTTTTATACAATGCTTCTTAGGGTCTAGCAAAGTTATGAATTTAAGCTCCCAGGCTCGTATTTTATGCAGGTTTCCTTTGAAGATAGGGACTGAGAGGTCAGAACTAGAGTGATCATTTTATGAAAAGTATTCACACATAGATGATATGATGTTTTTGTTTTTTAACTTTTTTCTGTATGAGTTCATTCGAGAGCACAGTGATTGTCTGGTTTCATCAATATAGCTGTTATTGGAGTGGAAAAATCCTGGACTTAATAGAGATACTCTATTTATGGCTTATTACAACAATCTGTAATCCACTAACTCCCCTTTCTTGTCCTCTAGCTGCAAAGGTGTTAACAGGCCACTTCACCTTGATTGGTCCCTTAGAATTAAAATGAATGGGAATTGTTCCATTGGTATGAATAGGAAGAGGTTCAAGTCCAATGTTATAGAGAAAATGACGATGTGCTTTAAAAGCACTTGTTAATAATCAAGGGCTAGTCTCCTGACTCATTTGTTACATAAATTAAGCAGATGTATAGAAATTGTTTTTTTTTCCTCCCCCCAGTTACAGGGATGCAGAAAAGAACTTTCACAATATATCGAACACATGCTCCTACACAGACTGCTCTGGCAATGATGAAGCTGAAGATGTCTCAGGAATTCTCCAGTGTACAGCTAATATACTCGGTACTTATTTTTTTAAATATGACTCATTTGCTTTGGTTGGATGATTTATTTATTTATTTTTTTAAAGAGGCCCATCATTAACCAGGAATGAAAGTCTTTTCCATCCAGGGCAGCTTACACTGTAGTTAGTGTCATCCCTTTGTGAGGTAGTGTCAAGATTATCTCTTTTCCCAGGCATATTTTACTTGTCTGAATTAATCCATCCTGGTTTTTCATTGAGCATTTACTGTGCCTTTCACTTTATTGTTACTGAGTATTGGAATTTCAAAGGTTTGAGGCCCAAATTAATTTGGGGTTGCTCAGGTGTAATTGGAAAAAAATTAACTTGGCCTCAGAGGTAGGTCAGGAGGTGTTTAAGCATTTGCTACAAAACAGCAGATGCACAAGAATTCTGTTATACATACTGATTTGGGGTCTGGAGAAACCATGTTTTAGCAGCATGTAGCTCCCCGAATCATGAGATTATCTTAAATTATATTGGACTTTTCATGCTGAAGGATCCCAAATGTGACAAACTTGAATAAGTGTGACGAAGATATCAGCCACACTGAAGTGGAGCCACCACTTGGTTGACACATGTGACTATTTAAGAGAACACCGCAGCACTGCAAAACAGGACTGGAAACGAAGAGTGTCACCATACCAAACTGAAACTGCACGGAGAACCTGGGTTGGCAGAATGTTATTATCTGAGCTGGAATTTGGCTGGCACTAACCTGTTTTCTGCATGTTGGTAAAGTCAGATGTGAAGCCTTCATTTAGGAGCATTGGTGAGCTTTATACAGGATTTTAAGTGAAATTTATGTAATAAGTTAGTGCAGTTTCAGTTTATGGGTTCAATCAGAGGCAGCTGGCCCGACACACACACTCTTCTACTAAATCTTTAGAGTACATCTAGATTGCAATCAAAGGCATCATGTCGACATGGCTAAAATAGCTTTAATCTCCCAAGGTTGGGTCTCTGAGCAGTGAATCTGCTGCAGCGTGGGTCAGCCTTGTGAGTGATTGTTTAGGGTTCTGGGCTGCTGTGTACAGCCTGTGCTGAGGTGTGCTTACTCTTCTGGGACCTGAGCTAAATAAATTAAAGATCGCTTAGGTATGTCAGCTCCTTCACAGCCACTGATTGCTGTCTAGACATATACTTTGTTCCTGCTCTTCCCTGGAGCATCAGTAAGGTTTTACCGATTCTCAGTCGGGCCTTTTCCTGTGAAAGCTGACATAAATCCACCCCCAAAGAAAAAAAAGCAGAGAACTTTTTACTAAGAACTCTCATTTAAAACGAGGTGTTTAACTCTTTTACTTCAATCAAATGTTTCATTTTTATTGTTTTGGAGAAACCTTTACAGATCACCTTCAGCCACTGGTTAATTAGGTAATTTTGACACAGCGCTTTGAAGATGTAAAGTGCTAGATATTACGTACCATTGCTACAAGTGACACTCACTAGTGATGTGGCCACACTACTGATTTGTAGTCATGGTAGTGGCAGAGCTGACATTATAAACCCGTTTTCAGGGATAGAGAAATCAGTCATAAACTTGCTCTGAAATTTGGCTTGGAGTGACTTTGCATATGAATTATTAACCACTTAACATTGCAGTGTTCTCATCTATGCATAAAAAATACTATCAGTGCTAAGTATTATTCATTATTATTATTTCTTTAAAGCATCTTCCAAGCATTAGATGATTTTGAATTTTCTGTACTGTACTCATGGCACCTGAGGCTATTTTCTATGAAGTCTTGTCATCTCTAAGCACCCTTGGGCCTTGCTAGTATTGTTTGGGAGTCCTCTAAGGAAATTCTAAGGTGCTTGAGGAGATGAGTGCAAGGGGTGTAACAGGCCGCGCTCTCAGCACTTCATCAGTTCCCTTTCACTTCATAACGAACCAAAGCCTTGAACGTGGTCCATTTTCAGGAGGCTATGCTGCTGCAGATTTCTTATCCCAAGGATGGCGTAAAATTGAAGTCCTGACCTTGTGTGATAATTAAAGATCTCATTACCCTCTTTGCAAGAAGACTGGTATTAACTCTGGTATTCTCGCTGGGTTATTACATTCTGCTTAACTAAAATCCTTCTTGCAGTTGGAGTAACCATTTGTCTTCCTATTCTGCCTCAAACGGTTGTTTAGGGTTGGTATGCATTGTAAAATAGCTGATATGTTCCATCGAAGAAGTGGTTGCATTTTACTGCCGGTCAGAATGCTTCCTCTTTGCTAGGACCCTACCCTGGCAAGGTGCTGAATGCCTTCTCAGAGGTTCTGAGTGCCCTTAACTCCTGCTGAAGTTAATGAGAAGAGAGGGTGCTCAGCACCTTATGGAACTGGGCTGAAAGTGCTTTGAGATTCTTCAAAATTAATGACATTACAAACATTTCCAATGCAATATTTATATATATATTTTTTGCTTTTGTTTTTAAATAGCTGATTCCTTACTCTTTCAGAATCAGCCACTGTACACACACCTTCATGACTCACGCAAAGGAATCTCTCTTTACAATACTTTGAACACATGATGATGATGTAAGAGGCCAGATTGAAAACTCAGTTCTTGTTGTCATTATGAAACGACAGCGCTCATCGTCTGTCACATCTATGTGTACGTTTAAAAATGGTTATGAATGCTAGCTTGTGTGTTCTTAAAATAATGTCTAAGGTCCTGATCATGAAATAAAATCTATTAGTGTGGGCCCATGTACGATAGTGGGTGCAGGGACCTGTGCTGGGCAGATCATGGGGCTTAAATATCTGTTTTCTTCAGGGAACTATGTTGGCCTGAGTGAAAGGTACATTTTAAAAAAACATTTATTAAATAAGGTGGGAGGAAGTTACTGTTAGGAAATCTTCAGTTTTTAAAAAAATTGAAGTTGAGTTCAGGGCAAGAAATTTAAATTTGAGGTAATTCTTAATAAACACTTATTCCCTTCTCCCTTATCTAGTGGCATGAATTTAGGAAGGAGTATCAGCACTAATTATGATTACTTTGTGTCACAACAGCCAGACTGTTAATGAAGGCTGCCTAATTAGTCTTCAGTTCTATATGTGACAGTTATTTTCCTGGATGAATAAGGAATAATGAGAGACTGCTTTATACAAATGGGAAATAAGCATTGAGGTGTGTAATTGGTACAGTTGATCTTATTATGACATTGTTGAGACAGAAGACTTAAGTGGATCTCTAGTGTGATGGTATTTAAACACATGGTAATCCAAATTCTGATCTCATTTTATGTCATTTATAATAAAGATTACCTCTCTAGCGCTCTGTTATACTTCATGCAACCCAGGGGTTGTGCCTGTTTCTGGCAGAGGTGAATATTTGCCAATGTGGGTTGAATGGTCAGTTATATCAGGTTATCATTTTGACTTCAGTACTCACATCCAAATTTGAAATGGAAGACTGGGGAGCTTTGTCTTCCATTTGTAATAATGGAACACAGCACTTTTTTAAAGGTACCTGCCAATGAAATATCTGCTTTCCTATTCGGTCTTACCTGTGAAGACTCCATTATAATTCACCTCTCCTGACCCACTAACTCTGACTCTAAAATTCTCATTCTGTGTTTCTTGACAAAACACTCTGAACATTGAGGTCATTAGTAGGCCTGCTCCTCCGAGAGAAACCAGATTTTTATGATGAAAGGCTATTAAAACCAAAATTCATCATCCGTTAGGTTCCTCCAGTTCCAAAGAACCAGCCACTCACCCCAGGTCAAAATATACTTCAGGATCTCACCCAAAAACCACACTGTAAGCCAATCCTTTAGTAAACTAAAGGTTTATAATTATCTACGTATATAAAAAGAAGAGACTTATGAAAAGGTTAAAGTTAAACATTACAGTTGATTTCAGAGTCTGAAGATCAGGGTAGTAGTGATGTTAAATCTACTAGCTTACAAAATACGTCTTTCTGGTTCATCACATATATTGGGGGTTCGGTCCACTGTTCAAAACCCCCTCTGTTAGAAATCACAGTCCAGAGATGTGGGGCGGGCATGAGGCAAGGTGATGTCACCATCTCCAATTTATACCCCCAGTCCATGTGCATGGAAAAATACTGGCTCAAACCTAGATCTATGCATGGTCTACATGCCCTGCTGAGTCACTGTGTCATTGTCCATATGCTCCCTTCTCTTAGGAGGGTCCTGCTGGAAGAATTGATTCTCCATAACGGCCCATCAGCACCTGTCCAGCTAGTCTTGATGTAAATTTGTCTTGTGAGTGTTACCTAGGAACACGTCTAGTAACAAGTGCACAGTAAAATTTCATAACTTCATACACAATGGTGATACACACATTTCCACAGGATAATAATACTTCGCATATTACTGTATTCCTTTTCCAATGATACCTTACAAGGCATGCTTTGTACAAGATTTATCACAGTGGTTAACATTGGTGACAACAGTGCAGATGATCTTCTTTACCCAGTGTCACAAAAGGGAAGCGGGTCCAATATGTCAATTGATTGAATGCCAGATCAGTGGGAACAGCGTTGCTTTGGAGTGACAAGATGGGTGAGGTAATCTCTTTTATTGGACCAACTTTTGTTGCTGAGAGAGAGAAACTTTCAACTTGTCTCTCTCATCAACAAAAGTTGGTCCAATAAAACATACAGCCTCAGCCAATTTGTCTCTAATATCCTGGGACCAACATGGCTGCAACAGCCTTGCTTTGGAGTGACAGCTTGTGTGGATGGAATGCTACATTTAAAATCGATCTCCCTCTTAAAATAGTACAGACTGTACCTCCTTTAATTGGTCTGTGCAGATTGTACACCATATCCCATGTGAACGAAAAGGCGAGAGTGACCAGATGCTTTCCTGTGTTGAAATACTGGAGCCAGAGTCACTAGTGTGCTTCTCAATCCGGTAAAACAGAGAAGCCACAGACTTATCTTAATTGGCTAGCTGAGCTGGGTTTACAGTTGCTTTGCATTGTCTGAGAGGTGCAAAGCAGCAAGAATGAACCAGTGTATCTGACCTTTCGATCCCATGTCTCTTGCTCAAGGCAATAGAGCCTGATGAAGTAAGAAGCCATCTTGAAGGAGGTTGTCATGACCTCCTTGGAACACCCGCTCATGGGAACGAGCCAGGTTCCTCTGTAAACAACCTCTGCTGTATTTTTTGACTGAACAGTTCTAAGAAAAAGATCTTGGCATTATTTTTTAAAATAAATTTAAAGCCTATAATGAGATCTTTTGTCATCATCATATAATTAAGTTTATCTCTTTCTAGTTTATCTTCTGTTCAGTCTTCTGGGGATCTGTGATGGCATAAGACACAGGACCAACTGATGTCCTTGGAATCTTCTGGAATAACATCCTGGTTGCACAAAGTTGCTTGCCATTTGAAGAGTCACAAGCTATCAAAACAGAATTCACATGAGTATCAGGAGTTCTGTTTTAATAGGAGTTGGGGTTGGCCCTGCTTCTATGATTCCAGGAGTTCCTGATACAGAGAATAAAAGGAAAAGCATATAGGTATATGATGTCAATGATTAATTCATTCATTTATAAGGTGTTTGTCACCTTATATCTGGGTACATTAGGGAGGACAGAATGGCACGGTGGCTAAGGCTGGCTGTATCTTAGGAAATGTGTTTTAAATGTCTGTGACATGTTTCTTGTGTCACTTTGTGCATGCCACTGAATCTCTCTGTGTCTCAATTCCTCATCTGTAAAACGGGGATAACTCCCAACCGCTGTCTGCCCTGTCTATGTGGACTGTAAATTCCTTGAGCTTTCTCATACTATTTGCCCTGTGGCACAAGGCCCAGGTCTCATCTGGAACTGCTAGTCACTACATTAATACAAATAAATAATTTGACAAGACTTAGATTCAGAGTGAACATATCCCCAAACTATGGCAATGTACTGCATGACTCACTACAGCACTGAATTTGCTAACCTGAAAGAACCAGAGAAGGAGACAGCCATCATGTTGGGAATTTAAATATGTAGCTACTGGAAAATGTGGACCAAGCGATTGTTTTACTCTGTGCTCTAAAAGTGGTCACATTTAGGCTCAGACTTCTACTCCAGTGGATAGTGAATTTCAGAGGCACAGTCTTGCTACTGGGAACACCCTGTCCTCTGCTACCATGTTTTTCTCAGAGGTGACTATTAGTACTTTATCTGTATGACCATAACACCTAGGAGCGCTAGTCATGGAGCAGGCTCCCATTATGGTAGGTGCTGTACAAACACAGAACAAAAAGATGGTCATTGGGCAAACAAACTAGGAGACTGAGCTGCAGATGTGTGCTCTACAATGGGGAAAGGCTAAGCTTTCTTACTTGACTAGTGCTCCTATACAAATTTCTGAACTGTTACATTTCACTTCATTTCTCACACCCTAAGTACAGTTTGTATAGCAAGTTATGCAAAAATATTCTCATCATGTACAAACACTCTGAAGAACAACTCCACTCCTCCCATATCAAACAACTGTTGTGGGTTTTGTGAGAGAGGGAAAGTTTTCACTCGTGTTTCAGTTCTTTGCAAAAATAAAGCAGACATAATATTTTTGCATTGGAAATTAGCAATATTTTTCTTTGGGACACATTTGAAATTTTGCTAAAAGGGTGGAATGTCACCATCATGAATAGCTGCACTGGCTGCTGGAAGTGATTAAATTTAACCTTGGATCCAATTAATGAACATTTGCAAAAATCTCTGTTTTTAAATGTGAATATTTGCAAAGCAAAAATTAGTATTTTTATGCAGCCTTTGTTGTGTAGGAGATTTTCAAAGAGAGAAATGATAGGTCACCAGATCCTGTTGGCTTTTAAATGGGATTTGGGGGTTTAACTTACATTTATGTCTTTGAAAACCCCACTGCTTGAAAAACCAAACTGTGCAATATTTACAATATAGATGCTGTATAAGCTCTTGATCCTGCTAGAAGCTAGTTGAACTGTATAAATGATAAATAAATAGCTTTAAACAAAAGGCCTGGTACTAATTTGTACTAGTAACTAAAAATCCACTGTAATTATGTTCTTAAAAAAATCAACAGCATGAGTCAATGACTCCTCAGTGATAAATAGATTTGATATACTGTAAATAACTATTTCCTGTTTGTTCTAAATTTACTGTCTTTTAATTTTATTGAGTATCCCCTTGTTTTTGTATTGTGAGAGAAGTTTAAATAATGGACTGATCAGTCAATTTAAAGCGAATAACTTAATGTGCTCTAAACACTAAGTATGCCTTCAGCGTCATCTTTCTTATGATAGGAAAGGATGCACCACGTGACACAATTCCTAACTGTTGTTAAAATTGTTAAACAGCTTGCAGGGGATCTAAAGGGAAACAGATATCAAATGGTAGAGGTGTGTCAAAATCTGTGTATTTTAGAAACAGATGGGGCTTGCTTCTGTAGGCAGACTCTGTGCAGAGCTCCCATAAGTGTTTAGATGATACACCACACTGGCAATATATAAGTAAAATAGAAAAAAAATATTTATGTAATTACACAGCTGGAATTAACAACTCTATCAGAAATGTACATATGACTGTACACATTGATCTCAGGCTGCAAACTCTTCAGGGCAGTTCTGTGTCTACTGATACTTTTGTAGAGTGCCTAGAACACTGGAAGCCCAATCCAAATCAGAGACTCCAGGTGCTACTATAATATAAGCGTTTAATAACAGTAATAGTAAACTGAACAAACTGTAACGAAGGAATTGGAGTTGATAAATAAAAATGTCTCGGTAATTAAAAGAATGATAGATAGACTTGCGTTACATTACTGGGTGCTATAGTGCTGTGTATTATTACAAATAGGAGAAACTACGTACAGTTAAGAGCAATTAAAGACTCTGATACACATAGCAATTTTTCAGAGGTCAGTAAATAAAATACAAGACATTTTATATGTTTGAGGAAATATGAGAAGCCTTCAATAAAGAATGCTTCTACTCTAAAAGCTGATATCTTTTAAGCCAGCAGATGTATTCTCTGTGTTTATTTAGAGCCATATTTGCTTACTGTAATGACAAAAATGTTTGGTTTTTTTACTCCTATTTGCCTAGCAGAGGCAACGTAGCTAAGAGGGAATGAGCTGGATTCTACTCATGTCTGAGCATTATCAACACACTAGTTGCAAGTGCCAGTCAGTTACACTTGTGCGAACCTGTTAAAGCAATGGGCTTCCTCATGTGTGAATGAGAGCATACAGTGAAGACA
The DNA here is from genome assembly GCA_007922155.1 of Mesoclemmys tuberculata. Taxonomy (NCBI): domain Eukaryota; kingdom Metazoa; phylum Chordata; order Testudines; family Chelidae; genus Mesoclemmys; species Mesoclemmys tuberculata. The sequence goes on from ML675641.1 coordinate 457,398, forward strand.
GTGGAGTTGCACTGGTGTTGCCGAGGGCCTGCTTTGGCTTGCAGAACCTCTATTACTGAAAATGTTGTGTGGGAAGAAAATAACTGAGCCTATTTCTAAGACATTGAGTTCCCAGGGCTGGTAGTTTGTTGGGTGGGGAAAATCTCTTTGCTTGTAGCCTGGAACTCGTTGAGAGACATTGAGTGAATCATGATGTTAATTTTAGAGTCACTTGTCAGAGTAGAACTACATTTTAAACCTTATTAGAAAAATATTAATATTTCTCATTATAAACGCCGGTAAAATGAATATTACAGGGAAGCACATGTGGGTAAAACTTTTAAACCCTCTCTTCTATTTATGTAATTTTCATTGTTTAGTTTATTAAATTGTACAAGATATCCAGGTAACATATAGCTCTACAAAGTAAGTTGTCATACAATTTTACAGCTGTGCCAAAGCTGTATGTAAAGATATCAAATGTTTTTTCTATGTTTATATGCAACGAATAAAAATGACAGTATAAAAACTATTGTCCAGCTTCCTCCATTTGGTACGGAATTTCTCTTTATACTCAAGTTATGCCAAGTACTTCACAAATTAATTAGATATTAGTACGACAGTCATTTACAGGCCAATTGATCGGCTAATAAGCACTCAGCTGTGTCCTACACACACCAGAATCTGCTTTATTGAGAGAGGGAATATTGGTTCAAATATTAATTTTTAAACCACCATCAGATAAAAGCAGAAGAGAGTTGTGTTATGAAGGTGAGACTAAATATTTACTGAAAATCTGCTTCATTCAGGAAACCTTTGCTATACCCAAGGGGACAGAATCTAGTCTTTTGTTCATGATATGATTTTTAGAACTCAATTAATCTCACCTTTGCTAATCTCACAAATTGAATCTCACCTCTATCAGTCACTAGATGACACTTCATTTCTCATAAGGGATATCCCAGATAGTATGTGTTAATATATACCAAGGGAACTGAATGCAGACCACTAGAACATGTATGTACTTTGGCTGTTGTCTCCTTGGTTCACTCTACAGGAATAATTGGATGTGTTGTAATTGCTTCAGTATGCGCTATGGCTGAATAGGGAATTTAGTTGTTTTGATCATATCTTTCACCTTCTTTTTGAGTCTGAAGAGCTTGTATGCTGTGATTTCTTTTATGTTAGGTTACATTAAAACAGATATTGAATAATACGGAAAATCTGATAATGACTTTAAATAAATAGATGGTACACTCACACATTGGATACTGTGTTCAATTTTGGACACTCCCCCACAAAAATATTGTAGCAGAAATGTAAAAGGATCAGAGAAGGATAATAAAAATGAAGAATCACAGAAAGACTATGAGAAGAAATAGAAAAGATTGGCACTATGCATTTTGAGAGAAAACTCAACAGAGGTATATAAAATGAAGGGTATAGAAAAGGCCAGTCAGTTCCCATTTCCCTTCTCAAAATAGAAGAAAAAGAATGAGGGATACTTAGTTTAACTGAATGGCAATACATAATGTATATATTTGTTAGTATAACACATAATTAACTTTTAGCACACCCAAAATATTGCAGATACTCAGATATTGAGACAAAACCTTTAGGAGAAATTTTTATTAAATCAGGCTTTTTTATTAATAATAAAAATATCCACAGACTTAATACTATCCTCTTATTTTGGGACATCAGCCAACCACTAATTGTTACAGTTAGGCAGAAGCTTCCCCCCAAAGCTTGTTATTGCATAATTAGCCATTAGATTACACAGTTTCTCTGAAGCATCTGGTTCTAGCCACTGTTGAGACAGAATGCCTTGGCAGATGGACCATTGATTTGATCTGGTATGGCAATCTTTGTGCTTCTAATAACGGTGGTAGTGTTTACTTTTTAAAACCTAAACACTTTTAACAGGCCTGGGGAAAAAATTCCATTTAAGAGAGATTGACAAAACGAAGACTGTTTATATAGGAAATGAATAAGAGGGGAATGTGATGAAGAGAAACAAAATAGCAAACTTTATAGAGATGGTAGATGGATTGCAAGGGCAAGGGGATGTTCAGTGAAACACAAAAGTAGTAGAGTTAAAGTAGTAAAAGAAAATACTTCATCATACAAGGCAAAAATAGCCTGTCGAACTCCATGCCATCAGATAACACCAAGGCCAAGAGCGTAGTACAACTGAAAAGGGGATGATGATTGTTTTTTGATAATGAGAACATCCAGCGTTAAAATTGTGCGATCCGAAAAAGATCTCGGTGTAGCTCAAAAGCTTGTCTTTTTCACCAACAGAAATTGGTTCAGTAACAGATATTACCTCACTAACCTTATTTCTCTGAGTTACATATTAAAGTATAAAAAATAAATTGAAAGGATTATAAGCCCTCATACTTCAGGGCATAAATCATTTTCTAATTCATGGGAATTAGGAAGAAACTTTCCCTATGGGTGGGATGTTTCATACCTGCCTACTACAGGGTTTCTTTCACTCTTCTCTAAAGCATCTGGTCATGGGCATTGTCAGACAAAATGCTGGACTAGATAAACCACTGGTCTGGTCCAGTAAGGCCACTTCTGTTTTTCTATGCCTGATTCATTGATACGTTACTTCAGTGGAGCAGGTGTAACTCCACTGATTCACACCTAACACGTTTAAAAAGGCAGTGGCATATCCTGTGGCCATATCCCTGAACCTAATTTCGTAAAATAACCCACATTGCTTGGAGTCAGTACCTTAGCTGGGAGATAGTAGAACCTGTGTTCTGCAAAAGCAGTGGTAGTGATTCAGTAACTGACCCCCTTTCCTCTGAGTCATGGTATTAGGAGGCATTGTACTAGAGGTGCTCTTTTTTGCGTTAGACATAAAACCACTGTTCTAACCCTTTGTGATCATAAAGGATCCCAGGATATTTTTCAAATAGTAGGGTTTTTAACCCAGGTACTCTGGCCAAATTCCAATATAAATATACATTCTGCTGCCTACCTAAATTTATCCCATTAATTTTCCTGCATAAGGAGTTTTTCTTCATGTTTTGTCTTGAACGGTTGTGTAATGCTAAGGGCTTTTTAATTTGTCATGTCATATCCCAGATGTGGGCAAAGTGATCACTACATATAGCTTGTAAATCAGTTTGTAAAGTTTGTAGAGCAGTTTTGAATTCTTAGATGAAGAAGGCTATGTAGATATCAATTGCTATTAAAAGTAGGCAAAATGTTTTGTCTGAAACTTTATTCAATAAAAAATGCTGATTTTGGGAACACCAACATTTTTCACAAGTTTGTGTTGGTTTTGGCCAAATTGTTTGTGTAGGGAAAGAAAAAAGCTGAAAAAGTTTAAATGTTTTCTTTTAATGTTTTAAAATGAAATATTTCAATTTCGTAGCTTTTGAAATGAGTTTTTGTTTCTAAATTTCCTTCAGTTACATTGCAAAAAAAAGTTTTTAAAAAAATGCCTGAAATAGTAACAGTTTCATTCTGAGTCAAACAAAACATTTTGTTTGACCCAAAATAGAATTTTTAAAACTTTTTGATTTGCTGAAAATTTTGAAAAACTTCAGTTTTGGATAAATCTGAAATGATTTTTTTGTTTAATTTTCCCAGCAAACCAAAAAATCAGTAATTTATACAGCTCTAGTTATTATAATCATAGACATGTGTTTATTCAAACACAGCTTTGAGATTATCAAAGTTTTGTTCTGCAAACTAGAGATTAATATCTTCAGCTGTTCCCCTCTGATGTCTCTGGGCATGAAACTATTTTAATTATATGACTCTTCCAAGTTCAGAAGCCTATGGGCTATCCAAACAAATGATGTAACGGTCTTCAGAGATCCACTGATATTTTATTGAAGATAGCATTAGGCATGTTGAATATGTATTACAATGAGGATCTGATTTTGTCCTGAGGAAATAAATGACTGTGTCCTTCATTTCTACTGGAATAATTAGGACCAGCTGTCATGGATTTAACTGTTGTGTGTTACATTTAATAAAAATGATGCATTGGAGAACACTTTTTTGTTAGTCGTATTCTGGTAATTCATATGACAATTCTTCCATCATAGCTGGTAACTGGACACACATTCTAGACACATTGTAACTCCAGCATGTGATATAGTGATTAAATGCAGATTATGCTTAAAAGAGCATTCCTAAAAAATAGTAGAGATGAAAATTTTTTGTTGTCATCTTAAAATGGAATTTTCTAAAGTTGCCTTTAAAATAGTTACAAGCAAACCAAAGCAGCATTTGATTCACATTGTCAGGGAGGGAGCTTTTTATTGCTGACGTTTTTAGTGCCTGTATGCAATATTTGGTATCATCACCTTTCAGAAATGAAAGCCTTTTGAGTTTCTGTGATGGGAGCATGGAACGATCTATTACATTACAAGACGTTACATAGGTGGCTGACTCTCTAGCCCCCTCACCCTTTCCCATAGGAATGCTTTTCTAGGTGGCTAAGCCTGGAAGCATTGCAAAAGCTAAGCTCCCAAACTCAAGCAATTCAGAGAAAGGGGTTATTTCATCTTATCTTTAGCAATCCCTACTGGTGAGTGCAGGAAAAGTATTTCACGCTCTGCGGCTGTCTTACAGGATGGTCGCAGAGTAAATGAAGCCAGTAGACACATAATTGACTAGCCAGTTGTGGGTTTTGCATTTTTCTGTGGAAGTTTTGGTTTAATTTTCAGTTCTAGTCTTTGACTCCCCAGGGACTGGGAGTCTTGCAGAGACAATGAGGGGGAAGGAGAACTATTATGTTGCTTAGTAGTGACTCCACTGTCCAGTTCAAAGATGGTACTAAAAGATTCTGAAGGTAGTACTGTCCTCATCCCAAAGGATGGTCATATAATGTGGTAGTATGTGAGATATAAAGCATGAGGCAAGTGTGGAGTCCTCTGGGCTCGAACAGGAATGAGAAAAGGTAAAAGTGCACAAACTGTCACTGAAAGAGGGAGATGGGACTGGGAAGTAAGGGACGGTGATGGACTGCAAAAAAAGAAGCCCAGAATGATGAGGTGTGATGCAGACATCTTAAGGTCACCCACAGAGACCGAATGAAATCTGATAGCTTTTGCACTAGGGAAATGGGAGTCCCACTGGCAGGTATCCATCATGAGGAAGACTATAAAGCAGGGGAGAAATCATAATCTGGGGGCTGGGCACAGCTCCAAACAAACAGACTAAATAGGAAAAATGTTACACAACAACAACTCTGCCACATTGTTGACATATATTTACCATTACCCTATAGGTCTGAAGTTTGAGGAAATGCAAGAAAAATTTGGGGAAGAATTCTTCAATATCTGCTTTGATGAGAACGAAAGAGTTCTTCGAGCTGTAGGTGGCACGTTGCAGGACTTCTTCAATGGCTTTGACGCTTTGCTGGAGCACATTAGAACTTCATTTGGAAGACGGGTCACTCTGGAATCTCCTTCCTTCCTATGCAAAGAGCTCCCTGAAGGCAACCTCATGCTCCACTACTTTCACCCTCATCATACTGTTGGATTTGCAATGCTGGGGATGATAAAGGCGGCAGCAAAGAAGATCTACCGTTTGAAAGTGGAAGTGGACCAAATCACAAATGATAAACTGCACTCAGAAGGGTCCAACCCAGGTAACTGCAGCTGTCTTACTTTTATTATCAAAGAACGTGAAAATGCAAATATCACAAAAGTACTTCCACTAGGATCTTCTCAGTCCCCCTCAGACCTGAGGATAAGCATCAGCACCTTCTGCAGAGCTTTTCCCTTCCATCTGATGTTTGATCCAAACATGCTGGTAGTTCAGCTGGGGGAAGGTCTTAGGAAGCAGCTCAAATGTGACACTCACAAAACACTGAAATTCCAGGACTGCTTTGAGATAGTTTCTCCGAAGATCAGTGCCACATTTGAACGAGTCCTCCTGAGATTATCCACACCATTTGTGATTCGAACCAAACTTGAGGCGTCTGGCTCTGAAAATAAAGATAAGGTAGGAGCATTAATTTAGACTGGGATGTGTGCGTATGGGGGGAGTGGAACCGCTTAAGGACTATGCACCACTGAAAGCTCATTTAATCCTCCAAAATAAGGTTTATGTGGGATATAAGTTGTGCTCTCTGCACAGGGGTGAATTTCATCCTACGCTATTTATAAACTCTGCATGTTGAATTATGCAGATACTTTAAGTTCCATTCAGAAAGTTCTCGATCACAAGGTTGTGTATTAAAACATCGGTGAAATTCCCAGTGTTTTGGTTTGACTTAATGCTTTGGTTTGACTTGACTAACCATTAATTTCATTCCCATTTTATTGTAATAATACTGACAATTGTGACACCTTTGAATGTCATGGTTTTCTGGGGAATGTAGTTTCGATGTGTTATCTGAAGGGGTTTAGCTATAGGATTCCCACTGACTTTATATATCCTACACAACAATTTGAAAATGTACTCTTCTCCATGTCTCTCATGCTGCACAAATATGGGAAATCTGTAGTAATTGATCATTACAATAAATTATGCCAAATACCATTTATGCCAATCTTGATACAGAAAACTCTAATAGCTATCCTGTTATAAAACAAGCCCTAACCCAAAGAACGCTTGTTTACCTTTGTGGTGAGTGGTACCAAGTGTTCTTAGGAAGGTTAACTCTCCCAGGACTTGGGAATAGTGTGGTGGCGACAAGTGAGCTCAGCTTCCATTTAGACATCCATGGTCGTCAAGATTTTCAGAGGAGCTCAAATGTGAAGTGCATGTTGGGTAGTGAGTTCTTTTAAAAATCTGACCGCTTGTGGCTGCAGTAATATCTCCAGGTCTCTCTTTTGCACTACTTTATGCTCTTGACCAATAAACACGTTTTCACTGCATTTTCTCCTGGAAAGTTAAAAAATGCCAGCTGCTAGGTTCCTAGTATATATGAGTTGACCTAATTTAACCTATCTAAACCCAAAGGGGAGTTAATTTTACAGGACATTCCTTCAAGCTGAAAACATTCAGTACTCTTAGCTCTGCGTTACACTGGGGCGTGGTCATGGACACTTCTGAACCAGTCTCCCCCCATGGAGTCCACCTAGCTCTCTTAGACAGCTTGTTCTGTCACAGAGCAGCGTCTCAGCTTTCTGTGTCCCTGACAGCTCTTTTATCTACTCAAACACCTGTTGAAAATCACTCCTGAAGAGAAGGCAGCGTTGCTTGTCTAGTACTTTTTGTGTTTGGTTTAAAAAAAAGAGATTAGCCTGATATCTTCCTGGAGGCTTTAGGACATGTTTTATATCCTCCTCTCCCCTCTGGTTTTAGCATCCTGTCTTTTAGGGTCTAAAGACCTGATTCCCATTTGCACTAAAGCCCCCTCACACCACTCTGTGAATACAAAGTGGGCTTAAAGCCAGCCTAAATTACAGTTTAATGCACTTTAAGTTCTCTGTACACAACCAGAGTGGCCTAAAGGGGCCTTAGTATAAATGAGACTCAGCCTGCATATCCCACGAACAGCCAAAAGGCCAAAAGACTTTAGACTTGGGGAATTAATGGTTATTATAGCCCATAGCATCGCATCCTGTTGAGTCTGGAATGCCAGTAGCTATTAGAATTCAAATAGCCCCACATCCCAGAAACTGAATGTGAGGGTTTGCCATTTTACCCCAGATATAGTAACAATTCAAAATGACAGAAATGCAGGGTTTGATCTCAAGTACATGTAAAGAGGAGTTTTCTATTGGTCTCTCTTTCTGTGATCTAATGACTCTTCGTCCTCATTCATAATGACAACGATTAGTCACTGGGCCAAAAAAAAAAAGGTGAAAATCATTGTAGGCTGGTGGCTAGGGGCACTCACTTGGGATGTGGGAGACCCAAGCTCAAGTCCCTGTTCCTATAGCTGTTTGATTATTTAGACAAAGTGGAACAGCTTCAACAGGAGAGACCGAGAAAGATCTATACCTGAACGTCCCAGTGGCGCTAGGATGCTTTCTTGCATTTTCCTTCTCAACATCAGGCAGAGATGGGATTAAACCAGGTCTCCCACATCCTGAGTAAGATCCCTAACCACTAGGCTAAAAGTTAGAGGAGAAGCCCTTCTCTCCCGCCACCCCTTTTACATTTGACATTGAAACAATTTTTTTGGAAAGTTTTCATTTTCATTTAGAGTCCAAATTAAATGTATTTCAATTTTTCAGCACTGTCAGCAAACTGAAAAATCCATTATCCCCCCCACTACTCACAGCTGCAATGAATGGTGGTCAATGAAAATATTGTAAATGTAAATGGTTTCTAATATTAGTACTTAGTTTCGCAAGGTCATTAGATTCCATGTTCGTACATGGAACATTTTACCATTTACATAATAATTATATTAGAGAGACAATGGGAGTGAAGTAATATCTTTTATTGAACCGACTTCTTTTGGTGAAAGAGACAAGATTTTTGAGCTACACAGAACTATTCTTCAGGTTTGGGAAAGGTACTCAGAGTGTCACAGCTAAATGCAAGGTGGAACACATAGTTTAGCATAAGTAGCTACACATACTCTAAGGGACCATTGAAGGTGAAATGACCTGTTAACAACCTTGCAGTCATAGGACATAAAAGATTGCATTAGTGGGTTACAGATTGTTGTAAAAAGCCATAAATCCACTGTCTTTAAGGCTATTATTTTTAGTGTCTACCTAAGTTAAGAATATAAATTTCCAGGCTTGTCTTTTGAAAGCATTGTGCAGGTTTCCTTTGAGGATGAAGTCAGATATGAAGTGATCATTCTGTGAAAAGTGTTCACCCACGGGTAATATGGTATTTTGCTGTGTGAGTTTGTTCAAGAGTACTGAGTAGTGATTGCCTCGTTTCACTCCTGTAGTTCTTATTAGGGCATTTAGTGCACTGGAGGAGGTACGCCACATGTTGCAATAGGCATGTGTAGGGCCCATGGATCTTAAAAGGTCCCTGGCAGAGGTGGGAGGGGTATTGACGGAACACTGCAGGGGTGTTATTGGGCCACTTCATCTTGAATGGTCCCTTAGAATATGTGTTAACTACTTATGCTAAACTGTTCTACCTTGTATTTACACTCAGTTTCCAGACCTGAAGAAGAGCTCTATGTAGCTCAAAAGCGTGTCTCTTTTTGCAACTGAAGTTGGTCCAATATAAGATATTACTTCACTCACCTTGTTTCTCTTCTGTCCTGGGATCACCTGGCTACAACACTGTGAACATATTAGGAGCTTTATATTAGCTGACATCTTTGTAATTATGCATATGTTTGCTATTTCAGTATTTAAGAAATAAATGAAAGGTTTAAACATTTCCAGCCAGAAGTGTTTTTCTTCAGAGTTTTTCTGAATGAAGTTTTAGAGTAATTATAAATTGAATTTCAATAAGAATACTTCTAGAATTCTTTGTGTGCGTTTACCCAGCTTTATTACTCTGATAACACACACTACATTTCTTTTCACAATTAGAGAGTCCTAAAACATGTGTTTTACAAGGTTTGTCTTTTCAGATAAGGATTATCAAACTCCAATCTTGTACAAATGGTCTAGATAAAACACTTTTAGGGGTTTGTCTCTTGACCCAAGCTCCTTAGAATCATAGAAATGTAGAACTGGAAGGGACATCAATAGATTATCTAGTCATGTCCCCTGCACTGAGGCAGGACTAAGTATTATCTAGATCCTCTGACAGGTATTTGTCTAACCTGTTCTTAAAAATCTCCAGTGATGGAGATTTCACAAGCTACCTAGGTAACCCATTCCAGCGCTTAACTAACCTGACAGTTAGGAAGTTTTTCCTAATGTCTAATGTAAATCTCCCTTACTGCAATTTAAGCCCATACTTCTTGTCCTTGCATACTTGAAGACTGTTGTCGTTTGCCTCCTCAGTCTTCTCTAAATTGAAAAATTTGGGTTTGTTTAATCTTTCCTTGTAGGTCATGTTTTCTAAACCTTTAATGATTTCTGTTGCTTTCCTCTGGACTTTGCCCAATTTGTTCCTATCTTTCTTAAAGTGTAGTGCTCAGAATGGACACACTACAAATGGGGTCTTTTCACGGCTGAGTAGAGTGGAAGAATTACTTCCTGTGTCTTGCTTAAAACACTCCTACTAATAAATCCCAGAAAGTTTGCTTTTTTTGCAACAGTGTTACATTGTTGACTCATATTTAATTTGTGATCCACTATAACCCCCTATATTGCTCTAGATTGTTCATGAAATGGTCATGTGAGACAGCATCAAAGCCTTTCTAAAGTCGTGATATATCACATCTACTTCTTCCCCTCTATTTACAAGGATTGTTACCTTGTCAAAGAAGGATATAAGGGTGATTTGACATTAGAGTTACAGTCTAGTTTGTTATATCAATTAAACTTCTATCAGATATTTTGTACAAAGCATACATTTCAATAGCCAATATATCTTTTAAACATAGTAGAAAAGAAAATAGTGTAAGAGGTAAAGCAATGTGAAGTTTAAACCACAGCTTTTCTGATTTCTACAAAACGCTTTTAAAACATGGTTTATGGATAAGGAGGGGTTATCTTCTTGACATTTGCTTGATCTTGGGGACAGAAGTGAAAACCTCCTGGAATTTCTCTAACCATCCTGAACATTTGTTACAAAACTAACTTCAAACAGATACAGGTATTGTTATAATGTAAGCTTCCCGGCTATAATATGCTTGGGGCTATATCTTAATATTTAATAGAGGTGCAAACAAGTTCATAACAACCTCATATAAAAATAAAGTTATAAAAAGTTTATTTATATAATGTTTTGCATTTTATAACTGAGGTCTGACCCTGCAAATATCTTGATATAAGATAGGTTTGTCAGACCTCAGATCATTCCTGTAGCTCTTTTCTGGACCCTTTCCAGTTTGTCATCATCCTTTTTAAAGTGTGGACATCAGAACTAGACGCAATACTCCAGTAATTCCTCATAGGCTAACTGGGAGGGGGAATGCCGATATTTCTCTCTGTTGGTAACATGAGGCCATTAAAAGATAGAGAGTCACTGTGTAAGGCAGTTGTTCAGATTTATGGGCTGGGGTACTCTCCATTCCGTTTACAAAGGAGTCACATCTTATCAGCAACTATCTGTTTCAGAATAGTGCTTTCAGAGAATTTTGAGTTGGTGAATATCTCCACGCTTTTCAGACTCCGTGAGTTTGAAAGACAGGGAAGGAACCCAGACAAGTCTGTGCCAGGTTTTGAGCTGCTCAAGCCACATAAATGACCTGGTCCCTGCCCTGGAGAACTAACAGTCTGAGGCCCCAGTTCTGCAAAGGCTTATTTATGTGTGTGCATATCTTTACATGTTGGGAGTAGAGCCATTGAAATCAATCGGACTACTCACTGCATAAAGATAAGAATGCACATACATCTTTGCAGGATCAGGGCCTAGAACTAGGCAACACATAACAAGGAAAGCATCAAGAAAAAGGGAATAGGGAATAGAATATAGTGACCTATGAATAATGATTTGCAAACTATAAATAGAGGGTAAAATTTTCAAATGCTCATAAGTCACTCTGGTGCTTTAGAAAATTTTACCCTATCTATTAGTGTTGTTTCCACTGTGCTGTGTTTTGTACAAACACAGCCCCAAAAATTGCCCATGCCTCAAAGAGCTTACAATCTACAGCTCGCAGTCTAAAGCTTTTGACAGTATTCATAGTATTTGCAATCCTTTGTTATGTGAAAAGCTCTCCATTCTGCTAAATATTTTGCTGCTTGTCTTGCAATATTTTCAATCTCTGCTACTTTTTGTGAGGGAAGTGGACTGCCCAAGACTTCATTTCTGCAACGCATTTCCTTAACTTGAAGCATGTGAGTAATCCCATTAAAGGAAATGAAACTAGTGACAGGCTTAAAGTTAAGCATGTGAATAAGGTCCACAAAATGAAAACCTAAATTTGTATGTGCTAATCCACAGTGAGGTGCAATAGGATCTATAATCATTCAGATGAGAGTATGTGATCATACCTATTATAATATGTTCCGTATAATTTTCAGTCTTGGTTTTTAATAAGTACTTCATCACTGAGCTATCTACAATGACAGCTAACTTGTGTTATTTATCTGATCTAGAACATTCAGATTTTTCCTTATGACCAATTACGTTTGAGTTGATTAGATTATTTTTGATTATGTGAACACTTTATGTTTGTCCACATTAATATAATCTGCCTTCAAGGTCTCCAATCTTCTAGTGTGTTTAAATTCCAATTGTAATTTAGATTCATAGATTCAGAAATTCCAAGGCCAGAAAACACCATTACGATTATCTAGTCTGACCTCCTGTATCACACAAGCCATAGAACTTCCCAAAATAATTCCTACAACATATTGTTTAGAAAAACATCCAATCTTGGTTTAAAAATTGTCAGTGATGGAAAATCCACCATGACCCTTTGTAAATTGTTCCACTGGTTAATAACTCTCATTGTTAAAAATGTGTGCCTTATTTCCAGACTCTAGCTTCAATTTCCAGCCATTGGATTGTGATGTACCTTTCTTTGTGAGATTGGAGAGCCCAGTTATAAATATTTGTTCCCCAAGAGGATACTTACAGCATGCAATCACGTCACCCTTTAACCCTCAGTTTAAGATAAGCAGATTGAGTTGCCCGAGTTTCTCGTTATGAGGAATATTTTCTAATACTTTAATCATTCTCATGACTCTTCTCTCAATCTTCTGCAAATTATCAACAGCCTTCTTGAATTGTGGGCACCGGAACGGGACATAGTATCTAGCAGTGGTTGCACTAGAGCCAAATATAGAGGAAAAATCACCTCAGTACTCCTGCTCGAGATTTTCCTGTTTAGGCAGCCCAGGATCGCATAGGCTTTTTTGCCCCAGCATCACTCCAGGAGCTCATGTTCAGCTTATTAACCACCATGACTCCCAAATCTTTTTTAGAGTCACTGCCCCCATCCTGTAAGTAAGGCCTAGATTCCTTGATCCTGGATGTATACATTTACATTTAGCAGTATTACAACACAAATGGTTGGCTTGCTCTGAATGAGTGAAGGCTGAATGAGCAGCCTTTAACAACCTGAAAGAGGGTTCCAGGGAGGATGGAGATAGGCTGTTTTCAGTGGTGGCAGATGACAGAACAAGGAGCAACGGTCTCAAGTTGCAGTGGGGGAGGTCTAGGTTGGACACTGGGAAAAAGTTTTTCACTAGGAGGGTGGTGAAGCATTGGAATGGGTTACCTAGGGAGGTGGTGGCATCTCCATTTTAAGAGATTTTTAAGCTGAGGCTTGACAAAACCTTTGTTGGAATGATTTAGCTGAGTCCTGCTTTAAGCAGGGGGTTGGACTAGATGACCTCCTGAGGTTCCTTCCAATTCTAATATTCTATGATTCTATGAGTGACCCGTTGTCTTCGTTATTTACCACTCCAATTTGTATGTCATCTACAAACTTTCAGTGATGATTTTGTTTTCTTCAGTGTAGGCTCAAGAAGCAATCCCTGTGGGACCCCACTGCAAACACACCCATTTGATGGGTATAATTTATAATTACATTTTGAGATCTATAAGTTAGCCAGTTTTCAATCCATTTAATATGTGCCAGGTTAATTTTATATTTTTCTAGTTTTGTAATCAAAATGGCTTGTGTTACCAAGTGAAATACCTAATGGAAGTCTAAGCATATTACATCAACACTATTGCCTTTATTAATGAAATTTATTTTCTCATAAAAGAATAAATCAAGTTAGTTTGACAGGATCTACTTCCATAAACCCATGCTGAGGTGCATTCATTACATTGCCCTCCTTTAATTCTTTATTAATCATATCCCATTATTGTGGTAGTGCTCAGAGGTCCGGTTGGGATCAAGGTCCTGTTCTTCTTCGAGCGCTTGCTCATATTTATTCCATTCTATGTGTGTGCACGCCTCTGTGCATGGTTACTGGAATCTTTTTCTTCTTAGTAGTACCTGGGGGCTGGCTCTGGTGCTCCGTGGGGCCTCGCTCAGATGCTGTGGTATATGAGGTGCCACCAGCCATATGCCCCCTCCGTTTCTTTTTCCCACCACTGATGGTTGCTGGAACCTTGCCTCTTTTTGCTACCACGAGTGCTTCAGTCCCCTGTTCCTTATAGTTAGAGATTAGGTTAATTAGGTAGTTCTTTATTAGTTACATACTGTAATTAGTTAGACAGTTAGTGTTAAGTGTTAGTGCCTTTAGGGCTTTCTGCTGGGGAGCAGGGTATGCCCCACTCTCCGGGCTTCAACCCCTGCAATTTCTCAAAATTCTTAGTACTTTTTACTTCCTGAAGGAATTTTATGCAACTAGCAAACTTCATCCACTTGTTGCCCAATTTTTCCAAATCAATAATAAATCCCCTAATTAACTCAAATACCGCTCTCTCGGGTACCTCACTGTCTACTGCTCTCTCTCCACTTTGAGGACTTTTTGAAAAGTCTTAAGGCTAGATTGATATATCCTTACTCATGTGAATAGCACCTTGCTTCACGACTAGTTCTACTAAAGTCCATTGGGCTACTCATGGAGTAAGGCATTACTCAAAGTGGGTAAGTATATATCAATAAAAATCAATAAAAATCATAGAAGACAGTGAGGGACATTCCTAAATCATTAGCACTTTTCATAGGAAGATTAAATGTAGTTTAATTATTTTTTAAGGAATGATAGGACATGTCCCCTCACCCTGTGTTTTTAACTAGTTTCTTATTGGAATTTGGTCAAAGGAATCACTGTTAGGTAATAGTTTATTGACTTTTTCAAAGCAAGCTAAAAGGTTGGAGAACCCTGATTTTCCTTAAAGAAACCATGCTGACTTGACCCGACTGGGTTATACTTATCCAAGTGTTTTACTCTTTTAGTCTTAATTAGCCTCTCTTTTTGTGTCCTGGATTATCAGATGGGAACTTCTAGGAGTTCGGTTGTTATTCCTTTTCTATAATAATGAATGTCTAATGTCCAAAAATAACTGTTGTTTTTAAAGTTATGTTGCAGTTCCTGGTCAGCGTATCTGCTATTCCTTTCATGAAGAGCTTTCAGTGGATACTACTGGTCCTGTTGTTTCACTGACTTTGAGTTCCTCTAAATGCTCTGTGGCTTCCTTCGCAAAGGTTTAGGTACAGACAGTAAAGGCACAAATGCAAGTTAGGCAGACAATATCCATTGAAAGTCAATGCTTCTGAACGCCTCTTCTTGCCTTTGAAAATCGTCCCTTTTATTTCCATCAAGGCCACATTTCATCTTCCCAGGAAAAGTGCTCATGGTTTAGGAATGTTCCCCCTGTCTTCTCTGGTAAAGACTGTTGCAAAATATTTGCTTATGAAAATATTAGACTAGGCACAGGATAGGCAACGCAAGCTCCTCATTCTGCCTTTCCAATAGGCCTCAGCCAGACCAGGAGAGAAAGCTCTAGGATAGTTGTCTCCTTGCACATTTAATCTTTTTGTGTATACTGAGACAGGCCTATTTGTGAGGTTGAGATTTTTCCCCTTGGAACTGGAATGATACCATTAGCTTATTTCACCCTGTGGGATTGTTGGGAAAGTGATGCACAATTATCTGCCCCTTCCCATTTCCCCTTGGTTTACCCCCTCCCCACATGTTGTTCTCTGCGGTCACTGGCAGGAAGGCGAGTTCTGCACAGGTAGCTGGCTCTTGTCATCCACTCAGGCAGTGACAGATACATGCATGCGGATCCACACAGCAACATTTAGAGGCACAGTTTTTTGTGTGCCCTTTTGAAACCATGGCCTTTAGCATGCTTTCAGTACAATGCAGCAAAGTATGCCAAAGTAGACATTACTACTGTCTTGGTAAGGAACTAGTTCTAAGTGAATCTGAAAAGAAATTGTCTTTATTTGATTCATTGCCAGATACCGTGCAGCTGTGTTCATTGCATACTCTGTGCTTCTCTGCTCTTTCTCATACTGACATCCCTTTTCTAACCGTTCAGATAAATCAGTCTGTAGAAAGATACCCACTAGCCAAGGAGTTTATGTAGGACTGCATACAGTTGCACTCAGACAGAGAATTTTTAAGAACAAACCTCGGTCTTGAAAGCTCATTACCAGAGCTGCTGAAAGATTTTTTTGACTGTCTGTTTTTCTGTTGGAAAACACCATTTAATCAAAATCAAAACTTTCCATGGGAACGTGTCAATTTCAATGAAATATTGTTTTGAAAAAAAGTCAGAACATTCTATTTTGACATTTTCTGCATGGAACATGTCAATTTTTCATTTCAAAATGCATTTTATTTTATATGATAAATTATGTCACATAGTATAACATATTTAAAAGTCAAAATAAAAATAAAACATTTAGACTGACCCAAAATGAATACTTTTTTGGAAATTTGGTTTCATGGGAACATCAGAATTTGATGTTTTGTTTTGGAACAAACTTTGAAATCGTGGAAGTTCCAACAACACTGAAATTGCAGTTCCGGCACGGATGTGCTCATTACATGGACTTTCTAGCCAGATCCTCATCTGTTAGAAATGATGTACTGGGAAAATAGAACTAATTTATCCCAGTTTAGGATCTGGCCCTGTGTGCTGAACTGAAAAAAAAACAACCTAGGTCTGACATTTTCAAAAATAAGATCTCAAAGTTGGGCTACTAAGCCAATAGTTAGGCACATAAATAAGTAACCAGACTTTCTGAACTATTGAGCAATAAATGGCTTATGTTGACTTTAAGGACCAAGGAGATTAGGTACAATGGCTACTGAAGCCAAAGGGAATCTTTCCATTGACTTTTATGGGTACTGCTTCAGGCTCTAAATACAGATTTCGTCACTTATTTTTGAAAATTGTGGGCTGGTTCTCTAGGGCTATGCAGCGCAATGAGCTGGGTAGACATTTTCATGCAGCCATACAGTGCTGATTACTTATGCACATGAAAAGGGCAGCCTACCGATTATTTCAAGAGTGCTACTTTTCTCCCTTTGCCTATGTTTGTTTCTCTTTAAATGAATATCATAATATGAAATAATAACTTTTTCACCATGAAAGACATTTCTTTTGTAGCTTAAGTAAAGTGGCATGTTGTTTATCAACTTGGTTTTGTTTATTTTAATATTCTGAACAAAATATATGAAAGAAGCAGGCCTGACATTGGCACAGTAATTTAAAATCCATCACACATGGTCTTGACATTTTTTGTGTTTGATCCTTAATCTTTTTCCCCTCTCCTTCTAGTAAAATTCAAATGGAGTGGACTAAAATCAGCATTGTGTGAGGACTTCTCTCACATGTGATCTACAAGCTATAACCCTTCCCAGTGCTGTTTCATTCTCAATCAGCATTTGATACTAAGCTTCCATTGGCTTCGCAGGCTTCCGGAACTCTCAAAATCAAATTTTGTTTTCTGCTTCTGCTAATATCCCTCACGTTTGCTTGTCAAAACAGTTTGGGCTCTGATGATTTTCCAAATGAATTGGACTGGCTGGCTTGACAGCTACTAGAGGCAGTGATGGGTTCTGTGAAACAATAGATGACATGCCTTTTTTTATCTCACTAATGGCTGTGCTTCACAGAACTTTAATAAGGCCATGGAAGCATCCCAACATTTTTTATACTTCTTTCCCAGACAGAGCAATAACAATGTCACTTGGCTTTTCTGTTCTCAGTGACAGAGCTGAAGAAAAGTATAACAAACAAATGATGAAACATTCCTTCTCCCCCTCCTTCTCTTAATCTAAATTTGCAGAAATTATTTTACTGAGTCAAGCGTTCATCAACTACTTTAACTCCTATGGTCAAATCTATCCTCTTATGATTCCTTTCTCTTTTTACGCTAAGGAAATCAGTACCATAGACAAATGCTCATCTTCCTGTGAGAGAGTGAAAGCTTTTGTATGGGTTAATGATTTACAATCACCACTGTTGAAAACACTAAAAGGTGAGTTTTAGTTTACTGTCATGTTACAAGAGCACATTATTCAAATGCAGCTCAGTTTGATTTTCAGGATTTTTTCCCCTCTATGACTCTTTGTTTCAATAGCTAATTATTACAGATGAATTTGATCTCCACCTCCTCTTGTCTCATGTTAACACAGGATTCTATTGTGGTGCTTGTGACACCACAATCCATGCCTGCGAACATTTTCCTTAGTATGATCCTCCCTGCTTCCCTCTCCAAAAAGGAGAAATATTTAACCAGCCTTTCTAAGTCACTCTTCTCCTGTCCTCTCCTCCAACTCTGGTTACTGCTGTTGGGTCTGATTCCTAATTACACTAAGGCCATGTCTACATTTCCACTTGTGTCAGCAAAACTTATGTCACTCAAGGGTGTGAAAAAAACACACCTCAAGCAAGAAAAGCTTTGCTGACATAAGCGCTTGCGCGCATAGTGCTATGTTAGCGTTCAGACGCTCTCCCGCTGGCATAGCTACCACCGCTCATTTCGGTGGTTTTATTATGTTGACAGGAGAGCTCCGTCCTGTATAGCATAGCACGGCTACACGAGTGGTCTTACAGTGGCACAGCTGTGCTGTTGTAAGCTTGCTAGCGTAGACGTGGCCTAAGTCCGTTTTATACCTTTCTGGCAGCATAAAGGGGCCTTTGAAAGTGTGGAAGGAGCCCCTTGAGACTTGTTGGTGTAAAGCAGGCATAAGGGCTGTATCCTGGGGTCTGGGTAGGCTCCTGAACAGCTAAAGCACATGGTCAGTACAAAGGTGGTTTTGTCCTTCCCCTCCAGTTTTGCGTCAAGCACAGGAGATGAGAATCAGGCCTGTTGTGGTCCTTTTTAGGTCAGGAGGGCATTTTAGTGAGGAAACTGCTGATCTTGGACTGGTTTGCATGGGCCTTCAAAACTGAGCCTCATGGTTATAATGCAATTGCCAACACAGACACTCTGTATACATTGTACATTTCCTTTTGGCTACTGAGACTGCCTCTTCACTGGTACAGCATGCATAATCCCCACTGATGCAGAGTGCAGAAGTCCTGAAACCACTTATGAAACTTCATCCTGTGCAAGGCAGAGGTTGCATTAGTTCTGTGTCATTGGCTTGGTGTTCCAGCCAGGATATCTATCTGCCAAGAGATAACCCAGCATGACTCTTACCTATTGTTGCTCCTTTTTTTTAGCAATATAATTAACAATTATACCGCTAAATTAATTAATTATTAATTAATTAATTAATAATTATAACAGTATATTTGACGTGCACTATTGTAAATATTGCACATCATAAGGCTCAAGGAGCAGAAACGGTCACATAGGTGTATAGCATCTGCCTCATTTTGGATGCTACCATAGTAGAAATCATTTATTAATAATATAAACAAATAAAATAATCTGAACTGATTTGCAAAAATCAAGGGCTCCTGCTTTTTCTCCAGACTTGTTAATACTTAGACATTTTGTTTCCATTACTGTTTAAATAGCAAAGGCAACTCCAATTAAAGCTGAGAGGCAGGCTGTCTGATGTGAATACGTTTGATTGGGTCACATCATACAGCCGGTGAGTATTAGATGTGTGATATTACCCTTCCCCTTTCCACTGAATCTTCTGAGGGCAATGCCTGACAATGTCAATGTCACCAGGTCCCCAGTCACAGGGGCAAACTATCTATGCTAGGATTTCTAATCAGAATTTTATTATATGTTGGTATTTTGCAGTCAGATGCCTACTGGGGAAACTAGGAGTTTTTGCTTCTGGAACACTGACTCTTTTTTAAAAAAATATTATCTTTTATGGTACTAGAGGAATGAACATCTGTAGAGTTCCTAGCCACTGTTTAGTCAGATTTTCCTTTTTGATAGCACTGGGGTGAATTTTACCCATACTCAGGGGAAATAAAATCAGGTTTTTATAATTAATATTTCACTGCTTCTTATTATGTTTCCCTGAGGATTTCTCTCTTTCTTTTATAATGTGTCTCATTAACATTCTGTCTAGGATCAAAGCTTTCACCTATATGTAGTCCTACAAGCTGCAATGAGCACTATCCATGAAACACTCTTTATAATGCAAATGGAAGGGTCCTTGGGACCGTTCATATATTTGTATTCTTATGACCATAACAGAAATTCAATGATATTAGGGCTAAAGGAACTTAAATTGGTAAAGCCATATATTAATATTCCATGGGTGTTTTAGCGGTTGAGGTTTGGGTTTCAGAAATGATAGCTGAGCATAAATATATGAGAATTAAATGTATTTTTCAACAGAGCCAAAACAAGCATTTCAGATATTCTTGACATTTTGTCCTCCTCCTTCTGCATTTG
This sequence comes from Mesoclemmys tuberculata, assembly GCA_007922155.1. Taxonomy (NCBI): domain Eukaryota; kingdom Metazoa; phylum Chordata; order Testudines; family Chelidae; genus Mesoclemmys; species Mesoclemmys tuberculata. The sequence goes on from ML675641.1 coordinate 477,586, forward strand.
TTCAGAACTGAATAACCTCACCCATCTTTGTGAGAGCACAGAAGAAACAGCAGGCCCTTTGCCTTTGTGGAAGAGGATGGTTAGTTTTGAATTGTAATCTTAGGTGAAAGAACAAAAGTAAATATCATTTGGATCATGGTGTGGTTAATTGGCAAGTGTCTTTTCTTTCTCCCACTGCTCTTTATGTATTATGTATTCAGCTAGTCCATTTGTACTTAGTAAGGGCTGAATTCTGATCCTCTTTTTCACATTGGTTAACAACTTGCTCCACAGTGATTTCAGTGGTACTTCAAATGGAGTAAAGTACTATTCAGGCATTTGAATCTGGCCTTATATCTTATCTTTTAGAAGAGTTTATAATTTAGAAGCTAAACCTTGTTTGCCTTATTCATATATTCATAGATATTAAGTCCAGAGGGGACCATCATGATCATCTGGTCTGATCTCCTGCATAATATTGACCACAGAATTTCACCAAGAGACCCTGCCTACATCATTCCCATAACGTATTCACAAGAGTACTCCTTTTGACTCCAATGGATTGTGTGCATGCGTAAGGCAAGCTAGAGTCTGACCATGTGATGTGTCAGCACTTGTATTAAAGCTTTATTACTCAGAGGTTGAACTGATGCTTGGTAAAAATGTCCATTCTGCCTCAAAATGGACCAAAAGGATCTTGTCATGGGAGCAGAACTTTTTTTAATATTTAAACATTTCTCTTCAAATTAAAAAGCTGCAAAGAATCCTTCACCATCAACCTCTCCAATAAACCATACTTTAAAAGGTCTAAATACCAAAGTGTCGGAGCCTTAACCATGTTTTAATGGGTGCTTTTAAGTAACGATCAATTGTTTATACATAACTGTCTGTCAGTAAGTCTAATATTTTAGCATGTATTGTATCAGTCAGAGAGAGTCAGAACTTGGATTTTTAACCTTAGAGGGATTTCTCTCATTTGCTGTGGCGTGAGCAACATGTTCACACAAAAACAGCTGTCAAGAGATGAAGAAGAGTGGAAAGGCGGGTAAGAAGCTTGTTTCCTTTCTCTCCCCCAGGCCTGCTGGGGTTCTCTTACAAAACCTGTTCAAATTTGGGTGCATATTGAATTCACTGCTTCTGTTTGGGAGAGGAAGAAGGGTGTAGCCACAGCTTTTGGACAAGGGTTCCAGGATAGAGCATGGAGAGGAAGCAAGCTCTGTGAACAACCAAGAATCACAGGATTAGGGCCAGGATTTCCTGCAGCCCCTCACACTTCACATGGTCCCAAGGCTGTGGACTAAGCAACTTGGATCCATCTTTTAATCCCTGCCCTTATGGAGAACATTGGCTGGTCTGAGCCATCAAATTACTCAGTAATTTTTTCATATCTGCATGTTTTCACTTGGGAAGGGATGACATGGGCACCAGTGAAATCCAATGTCTTTATGAGAAGAGACTATCATTAGGTTAAGCCCCACGTTTGATCTATTATGTTATTATAATAATTTGATGAAGAATGGCCAATGGATTCTAAACGAACTATGTTTTAAATATTCTGCTGTTACAGAGAAATCAGAATTTAAAATATTGTGCTATTTCTGTAGGACCTTCAATATTTTGTTCTCTATTACTGCAAAGACAGCCAATGGACGAAGTATTAATAGGGGCGCTGGCTGGCTGACAGAGCAGACTTGTGGATTCCTTCCATGTCTATGACTCCCCTCTGTATGGACTTTGTACCCTTGCTGACCCTGCACCTGGATTTCTTGTGGGTGGAAGGCACGGGAAAGCAATGAGTAGATTCCCCTATTCCCAGAGCTATGCTGTGTAAATAAAAATGAAAAGAACAACCAATAAAGGAACCAAAAGAGCTATATTTATTTCAGCTCCATTGAAAACCCTAGGGGAAACATATCAGTGTTTGACAAATGTTAAAGGGAATACTTGGTAATGGAAGAAACTGAACGGGAAACTTTGTGGAAGCCTTTATAAATAAGGGAGAAGTTAAAAAGAAGAAAAAAAACATATTATAAAAAGCACTGTGCTTGGGGAACAAGACGGACACTGAGTAGACTTATGGCTGTGTTTTAGTTCACACAGATATGTGCCATAATCTCCTAGAGGAATGCTAAACATAAAATTTAAAAAGGGTGTCACGTTTCCCTGATCATCTCAGTGAAGCACTGCTTCCATTTTTCACTCTGCTAGTAAAGGCTTCAAATCCACACACTGGGCAGAATTCTGTTCTTTGTCTTGAACATCTTGTTTCTGGCATCTGTTCCTGGGAATATGGGGATAAAATAGCTCAGAATGTTTGTAAGCCAAAACCAGAGAAACATCTGAGAGCTTTTCTGGTTGAGTTCAGCAGCAGCAGAGGCTCTGGCAATGCTTTCTGAGCCGTTTGGGGTGATGGGAATGACTGCAGAGAGCTCTAAGTACATGGGAATAATGCTGACAAACCCATAAACAGTATTTAAAAATAAGTTATTTTCTTGCTCTCTTTCCCGTTTTTCCCATGGTGTCAAATAATCATATAAAGGTTCATTGAGCATAGTGTACACAGCAGAGTATCATTCTAGAACAGCAGGCAGTACTAACAAGATCACCCTCGCTGCCTGCCACACTTGCACTGTACAATTAATCCAAATATTTTGGTAAAATATTCTGTAAAACAAAAAGCAGCATGCAGCTCATTCTCTGAGCATTGAGATACTGACTTTTGCCTGTGGCCAGAGTTTGCACAGTGAAGTATCACTCGAGAGGA
>ML675641.1:480728-713530 GCA_007922155.1 Mesoclemmys tuberculata
AATCTGACCCCTTACTGGTAACCTAACCCAGGTAACATTTTCAGCCTAATTCTACCATCCTTACTTATCTTGGGCCAAGTTCTGAGATCTTTATTCATCATGAGTAGTCCCTTACTACTTGAGTAGTCCCACTGATTTCAAGCCACTTGATTTTAATGGGACTACTCCAGGAGTAAAGTTCTAATAGTGAGGAGGGGCATTGGAATCGGAGTAGTGCATTACTCCATTGATTCGTGGGACTGGTTAAACAATAAGGTGCTACTCCACATGAGTGTACTATTTGTAGTATTGGGGCAACAACATGAGCATAAGAAGGTGGCTTACCCCATGAGCTATAGAGCATCAAGCTAAACTAGCCCTGACTACAGGATGAGGCAGGGTTGAATCAGGTGAGCCTGGCACAAAAAAAGCAGGAAGGTGCAGTAAAGGGGATGCCCAAGCAACTGCAGCTAGGGCTATAGATTCTTGCAGGGATCAAGAAGGCACCTGTAGGGCACTGAGTTGGCAGAGGGAGCTGAAAAAGCAGGAGAGAGTGCGAGAAAACTCTCCAGGAAGGGAGGGTCTGAGAGAAGCTGTAAAAGCTAGCTGGCATTGAGAACTGTGAGTTTGTGTTTTGTGTTATTTTGGGTTAATCAGGAGACAGACATTGAAATGCCTAGGCCTTAGAAGGCTAGTATGTAGCAGAGGGCTAAATATGTGCGAACACTTCTGAGGATTGTTTGAATCCCCTTCGAACTGTGCGTTTTTAAAGGATCCCAAAAAGGGGGAAACAGAAGCCAGGTACAGCAGAGTGATTTCTGGCAATAAGGGGTGCTTGGCAGGAGATTATTTTGTTTGCAGAGGTGCAGTTGGTGGGATGCTGTGATCCCCCTCTCCCATCAAGGGGGGAGCTGAAGCCCGGGTAGAGTGGAGACTAGCTGCAGCAGGAAGCCTGAGAGAAGCGGAGACTTGCTTTTCTTCAGGGGCTGTTTTGAGAACTTGGGGGAAATTTGGGCAATCCCCTCATGACCTGCTGAACTTGTGCATAAATGTATAAGGTGTTATTTGTGTGAAATGCTTTATGGAATCTCTGTGGAAAATAGTTTGGTTCTGGGGGGTGTGTGTTGTAGCTGGGAAGGGTGCTTGGAAGTTTAAACGGAAAAAGAGAAAGGGGCCTGCCTGCGAGAGAGGCTGGCAAACTGGGCTCAGCTCTCTTGTTCCTGTCCAAGTGCTCCCAGTTGGGCCAATTAAAAGGGGTGGGTCTCCTCTGGGGCTATCAGAGGTCAGTAAGGAGTCAGGGCGGAGATGAGAACGGCCAGAGACAGAAGGGTTCCTGGAAGACGGCCAAAACCAGGAGAGTAGAAAGAGGGATTTTTCTGGCTGGTGCCCCTTGAGCCAGGGTCAGAGGGCTGAAAGCAGGAGGAGTGGCAGAGTAAGATATCTGCTGGCTGTAAGCCAGAACCAAGGGCCAAAAAGGGTTGAAGGCCGGGGAGCAGTTCAGGGGCTTATCTACTGGCATCTCCTTGCTGGAGAGCTGGACCCTGAGGAACAGTGAGAGAGCTGGGGAGAGTGAAGGATGCACCCCACAGAGAGGCTCTGGGAAGAGTGGGGCTGCACCCCAGATGTCCGGGTTGGGGTGGCAATCCTGGCCGAGCAGTGGAAGAGAACAGGTAAGGAGCCTGTGGTAGAAGACACTGGAGTGTGGTGAGAACAAGAACTATGTGCTCTTGGGTGACGTGGGACTTCTGTTAGGGACTATTTGCACAAGAATTCTTGTAATAATCTGGGCTCCAGAAGGGATACTGTTTAAGTAAGATTCTGAAGTGGAGCCTTTTGGGTTATCCAGGAGGGAAACTGAGGCGATGGGCTGCTTGCAGGGCTGCCAGGAGAGGCACCCAGGAGGAGGCCACTTGTTTGTTAATGAGTAGGGGCAGTATCATAGCTCTTTTAATTTAATCACATACATTGCCAGTCTGATACTAACTAGTACCTTGCTCTGTGAGTAATTTCACTGCTGTGTGTGGAAAGGGGGCAAAATCTGGCATTGTTTGCTTTCTGCAATTTAGGGTCAAATGTGGTGACTGATATGCAGATGCCCTCAGCATGGAATCCTAAATCAATGGAAGTGCTACGCGTGGTGTGCTTTCAGAATTGGGCCTGCAATCCCAAAAAGGAGGCTGGAAAATATATTGCTGAATGTATCTTTTAGCTTGGAAGGGTGAAAGAATCTTACAAATCTAGTTTTTATTTGCATTTTTCTTCACAAAATTCATTCACCATTCAACAAACTATGGCTTAAAGTTTAAAGGATTTTCTGTCTCTTCCCTGAGTGTTCATTTGACTGACATTTTAAGCTTCTTTTCTTTAGTCACTGTAGCACTAGAGATTGTAGTATTTATAGTTCCACTGTGGAGAACATCCATAAAATTGCCAGTAAATTAACAATAAGTAGCGACTAACATACTGTTTTTTATTAATGGTGAAGTATAAATAATACAGATAAATGAGGGAAAACAGATAATACAGAAACATTTTGTATTTGTTTTCAAGTGCAGAATTACGATTTATGGGCTGAATTCTGAGGTCTTTATGCAGAGAACTGTCAGTGAAATCATTTGGAATATGACTGAATAAAAATAGAAGAGACCTCAGGATTTGGCCTTGTAACATTATCATCAATGTAAGCACATCATACCTGCATATCATTTGTTAATATTACATTAATTAGGAGACTGTGATACTTGTTTTAATGGTATCTTTTAAAAAGTCCTTGCATACTTTAAATGAAGCAAAGGGACTGATCCTGCAGTTTGTCAGTGGCAGTTTTATGCCTGAGTTAGGATAGTAGGGTTATGGAGTGATGATGCTTGCAGAAAGTTTGTCCTGTCGTCTTATTTGTAGCACTGATACAAATGCACTGCACAAAATGGCTTGGGTCTCTGTCCTGGAGCCCTTACTCAAACAAAATGCCCTCACACATGTAATTCTATTGGGGCAAATCTTGCGGGCCCTTTACTCCCATGTATGGAGCTCCATGAGGATGTGGCCAGTCCTCAAGATAATCAGGCAGCATGGTAGCGAACACAGACTGGTTGTTCAACAATCAGGGCACAGTCTCAAAGGATGGGGGAGCACATTCCTTCCTCCAGCATCTCTATGTATCCTGACCATGATGTCCCCCCTTGATTATTTGGGCAGTAATATTGGTAGCATCAGCAACAGAGCAAAGGGCCTGGGGAGATAAAGGGGTCAGGGTTCTGCCCAAAATGCAAGCTGCTAGCTGTTTTTGTTCTCTCAAGGGTTTAGCTGCACTCCTGCCTCTGATTGGGAAGGGATGGTTTAGGTTTCTGTAATGAGCCCCTATCCTGACTAGCTAACAGCTCCATTTTAGAATTGTCATCCAGCTCCTCCATTGTGCAACTTGAACTATTTTCTTAAGTTTTGCAATGTGTTACTTTGTACATTGTTACATTTATAGTCAGACAGTCATTTCACCTAGTATCTTAAATCGATTTTGGTTGCTGTGCTTTGCTGTATTGAATTCTTCATCCCTTCTCCCCTCCCCATCCCCCCTTTTTTGTCCAAGCTGTCTACATTTCATTTTATCTCAAAATTTGTGCTCCCTCTGCGAAAGCGCCAGTTCCGATCCAGCCCTCTCCTCCATCATATCATATAGTTAGTTTCTCATCAAAAGATGGTGTTCCTACTTAAAAATGTTGCTTTTCTTTAAAATGTGGGATACTTTGTTTGTAGCCTTGAATTCTGTCTTGGGTTCTCCCTGTCTTGTCACAACCACTGAGTGCACTCTTTGTGGGCTTTCATTTGTCCTTCCTCTGCCCTACTGAAGCAAATTTTATATGGAATTTCAGTTTATTGAAATTGTGCTTTTCACATTAAAGCAGGATTCTATTCTGCATATTTGACAAGAAAATGAAATTAAGCAACCCAATGTGCACTGAAGTATAGTGGGGTAGTAAATAAAAATGCAAAATTGTAGTTCACCTTTATTTTAAATGTTACAGCTTCACAATTCTGTTTGCATAAAACAAAACATTGTCTGAGTGCTTTTTGTACCAAAATGAGCAAGATAACCCATTGTTAAAACAGCTGTAACATCATTCAGGATTTTCTAACCAGTCTAAACCAGTCGTATTGTAAACCTAGCATGAAATACATTGTGCTATGTGAAGAAGGTATAGTCTAAAAGTTGGATCTTGCAAACTAATGTGGCTAAGTCTTACCTGGAAAGTTTAGTTTCTCTTCCTGTTAAGTTCCTTTAGATGCAATTATTTATTCTTGTTTATATAACATTGTTACCCAAAAAGTGCTGTACATCTGTACAACATGTAGGGAGACCCGTTCTGTGCTTCAGACTGCTTCACAGTCTAAACAGACAGATGATATGGGGAAAAGAACAAAACATACAAGCTAAGTGGTGGAGTATGATGAGTGGTCTGGGTCTTGTTAATTTAAAATTATTATTATTAGACACATACATGAATGATTCCCAGCTGCCTCTCCACTGAGCCATTGTTTCCTTTTCCAGATGTTCTATTAAATGCTGTTGTTTTTACTATCCCGTCAGTTGTCTAGCAGCACTCCCCACTGAATGTAATGGGAAGCTCTGATCAAAAACTGTTGGTCCGACATGACTCACTGTTGCTCAGGGCCTGATGCTGTGAACGCTTACGTAAGTGGAGCTGCTTACATATAAAGTTACTTGTGTTACAAACTGTCCCAGCAACTCACCGGATGGTCACCAGTCTGTTGTGAGTGGACCCAGTTGCTGTGTCCATGTGCTTCCAAGCCAATTGGGTATGGTTAGTGTCTAGTTACTGGTTCTAGCTCTGGGGCCTTTAGGACACATTATTAGGCCCAGACCTCTTGTCTGATGCCTCTCTTTGGAACATGGGGTGCTGCCACCCACCTATCCTGGCTCCCAAAGTCAGTGCTGGAGACCTCCTCAGCTGTCCAGTCACTTACGTGTTTCCCCAGAGCTCCACCTGTGCTCTGGGCATCTAGCTGTCCTCTTCTGGGGACAGGGTGGCAGGAAAGCAAGGAGCACAGGCTTAGCAAAGGAATTTCTTAGCCACAGTGACTTTACTCTGCAAATGCTTGAGAGTTAAACATCTTTTAAAAACAAGTCCCAAGAAGCACCCTCCCAATATCTAATCTCTCCCTCGCCCCCTGTGAGTTTGAATCATAGACGATTAGGGTTGGAAGGGACCTCTGGAGGTCATCTAGTCCAAGCTCCTGCTCAAAGCAAGACCAACCCCAACTGAATCGTCCTAAATTAATGACTGGCTTAGACTGGTTAGAAAATCCTGAATGATGTTACAGCTGTTTTAACAACGGGTTATCTTGCTCATTTTGGAACGAAAAGCACTCAGACAATGTTTGCTTTTGGCAAACAGAATTGTGAAGCTGTAACATTTAAAATAAGTTTGTCCATGTTTCAGGCTGAGAAGAGTCCCTCCTGCCTTCTCTCTCCTACGTGTGCCGATTGTCCGCTCCCTCTCTCCCTCGGTGTCTGTGCCATGTGCTCCCACCGCTGGTTCTCAGCCTATTTACCACTGTGGGCTGCAGGTGCGGCTCTCTCTGTGTTATGTGGCCCGCATCCACACAATATATACACTGCCTGCACATCTACCCAAAAAACAAGGTTTCGTATTTGTTATGACAGCAATACGATTCAGATGGATATAGTCCCTTTCATTTCACCACTGGCAAATGTCTACCAAGACTATTTTAAATTACCCAAATAAATTAAAACATTAACCGTTACAATTAATTTATTGTCAGGGTGGCCTGGCAGAGCATGCTGCCAACCTCCCTTCTGTGCTGCTGCTAGCAGTGCGGTGGGGCTGAGCGCCTGGGGAGCGCAGCTGTTGAGAGCTGCCCAGCGCAGGTCTCCACCCCCTTTCTCCCAGCCAGGGACTTCCCCCAGCTCCTCCCCAGACAGCCCTCCCATCCATCCCTCCCAGCTTCCAATCTCCCCACCTCCAGCACTGGCCTGGCACACATACCTGCCCTGCAGAGACAGCATGCCTTCTTCATGGCAGAACGGCTCCCCAAGGGACTGCCCCCCCATGCACCCAGCCCTCTGATTCAGGGACTGCCCCCCTGATGCATCCAACCACCCTCCCCCCCCCACACACACACCTAGGGACTACCCCCTAGCAATGGCCTCCAGGACTGCACCCAAGTGCTCCATCCAGGGACTGTACTCCAGTATCTAGACTCCCATCCAGGGACTGTCCCCAGCCACCATTCCATCTCTGGGATTGCTCTTCAGGGAGATGCCAAACACCTTTGGTGGGCAGGACGGACAACTGTCTGGAATGCAGCATAATAGATTCATCTTGGGCAAGCCAGGCTGGTGCAGACACCCGGTATAATTTAATGCATAATTTGATAAAGACTTAATTCCACTTTGTCATAACATGCCTGAGTGTTTGCAGGATCAAACCCCTGGGTTTTTTATACTTAACTACATAGTTTAAAAAAAAAATTGCCTGTCTTCAGTTCTTACTTTATGAAACTTGCTTATCCTGGGATGTCGTCCTACAAGGACACCTCAGTCCTGGTTGAGCTAACGGCTCGATCCTGCCCCATATGAGGGATTTCAGTTCATTTAACAGCTGGAAGAAACTATAGCAGTCTTCGTGAAATTGATTAATTTAAAACACAGTATTGACAATGTAGCCAGTGGGCACGATTCTGCAAACATTCACTTACACCAGTAGTCCTTCTGCAGACTCTAATTCAGCAGGTTACACAAGCAGGGCTGACGCACTCTCCTGAATAGGGATTCCTTTCCAAATCAAGGCCTCTGAATGGGACCACTCCTTTCGGTAAAGGCTAGTTATGCAGAACCAAGATCAATGCCAGTAGTAGCTAGCAGCCAGAGTGGAGACTGAATTGTCTGGTGTGACCTGTTGGTGCTAGGGTAGCCACCTAAAAATACCAAAGACAGGGCAGGCTGCAAAAGGAGAGCAGATTCTCCCTAACTGGTGCCTAACACTACAGTAAACTCACCAACCAATCATGGGCAGTGCTTCTGATCGCTCACGCTGGTTATCGAGAAGCTAAAAACAAGAAGCTACACAGCCCCTTATTGCATTTCAGTCTCAGGCTCCCAATCTGCCACTAGGTCCAGTGAAGGGATAAGTTATTAAAACTCTGTTCCCTTTACCAAAACAGTTCTCCTGATCCCCAGGGGGTCAGCCACATTGCTAGATCAATATAAGTTTGGATCTTACCCAAAATATCATACTGGCAGCCAATCCTATAGTAACTAAAACTAAAGGCTTATTATAAAAGGAAAGAAGCCAACAAGGTGCGAGGTGTTTATATGATACATACAAATTATTTGAAAATCCATATATACGAGGTTTTCAGTAGAACGGGGGCATTTCCAGGCTTGTATAGTCCCTCTGGTGTACATGCAGTACCTGGATGGGTTGGAATCTTTTGTTTCACAGCTTCAGTTACAGATGGGTTCGTCCAGAGATAGGAATCAGGAATGAAGGCAACATGGGATGGAGCAGCTGCCTTTTATGTTTCTTTGTCATGTGGCTTGTGGAAAAATTCACAGAAACAAGATGGAGTCCAGGCAAGTCTTGGTGACTCAAAGAACCCAGGAGGTTACACCTTATTTTGCTGGGTTCATTGTACCTTTCAGTTCCCTTACTGAGCCATTAAGCAGGCTTATTGCTGTTGCCATCCTGTCTGGGGTGTTGCCCAGAAACACAGCGTAAATAAGTACGGTTATGTTTGATGTATCTGTAATTTACAATACAAATATGACACACAATATCATCATACTTAGCAAATTATAACCTTTCTAGTGGTACCTGACATGGGTTATTCCATAATCATTATTGTAATTTTGCAATAGTGATATTAAATAATTTTATAAAAAGTCACCCCTAATCCAGACAGTGTTATATCTGGTATAGCACAATGTACTATACAACAAAAATTGAGATTAGTGTGCAAATGGGGCTTTCGCATGACTGGGAAAACAGAAGGATCACATGTTAACCAAAAATATATTTAACAACACTGCAGCATCTTATAAAATTAAACAATTCATTTGTAGTACATTTACAGTGGCTTATTGGTTGCCATTACTGATATGAAACTTCCGAAAAGTCAAATTTTGATAATTTTTGTTGATTGTTTTTAAATTTTTGGATGAAGTGTTCTCTCATCAATGGGTAGTTTTATTACATGTGAGGCATGCCTTCTTGAAGAGAAATAATCTGAGCCATGGATACAAATTTTGGAACAAAAAGCTTAATGGAGATTCCCTCCCTCTCCCCCATGCTTCCTTCAACCTTTCCTTTTTCACTGTTGAAACCTATAAAAACAGTATTTGTTTTTTTCCATGTGTATTAAGCCTAGTTTCATTAGTTTAGCTTCTGTGCTGAGCAGGACTGTTCTGTTTAAGCTGTTCACAGACATATGTCTGGCACATTCGTTTAAAGCTCCTCTAGAAGAAATAAGACTGAGAGTTGGTTTAAGTTGTGAGTTTGTTCAGCAATATCTCCATTTGGAGAGTTTAATCATTAATTGTTAGGCCTTACTTATCGAGGTTCCATTATTTTAAAGATGTAAGCTTTCATAAATTACAGAAGTGGGTGAAGCTAAAAAGCTATATCACACGAGTGACGAATTTCATATGGAATATATTTAACCAAAAAGGATTCAGCGATATCCTAACTGGATCTTGCACCTACACAAGGACAGAAGGTAGTTATTCACCATATAATGTGTTATAGTGCTTACCTAACACAGATCTTCATAGGTAAAGAATTGGGCCATTGACTTCAGCGGGGCCAGGATTTCATCAAAGATATCAAATAGGATTTGAAATAGCACAAAATCAAATGAAGCTACGCTCATTGCTGTAGCATGTTGAATGACACAAGTGCTGCACTGTAAGCCAGAGGTCTGATTCTTCAGCCTTGCACTTGGATAAAAGAGTGAACAATTTTATTTGCTTGCAGTTTGTGCCCACTTCAGACTTGCTTTGCACAGGTGTATGTGACTACACAAGGTGCAAGGAGGTATTGAAAGATGCTCTGTGACACATACAGTGTAATGCTGCTGTCGTTCCAGGAGTGTGCTTATCTATAGGTGTGTCAATGTGTTTGATTCGTTTTCTCGTACCTAATTGGACAGCTTGTGTTTTTTAACCTATCAAGACATGTTAGGTAAGTACTGGTGCACAGATAAAGTGGCTCAATCCTAATCTGTGAAATATATTTTCATTATACCGGCTATGATATTTGAAATCCATGGTTTGCCTGCTTTTTAAATTCTTCTTGTGCTGTTGTTTCATACGTTAGCATGCTTTAAACATTTTAGATAGCTCTTTCAAAATTATTTAAAGATTTTGGGCTTTCTCATTTAATGTTTGAAAAATATGATTTACATAAAAAGTTATATTTTTATATTTCTTCACACACACATGCTGCATACCTGATAGAGCTATCCATTTAATAAATCAAGCCATGTGCTAAATTGTGGGACCATGGATAGGAATTTTAGCAGGGGTTATACCACAAGTACTATTTTAGAAATATCTTAAGAAAAGTTCATATAGTGTGAATATGTAGTGTTGCTATGTGCTGTTAAGTATTTGCCAAGTTCCGTCTTGGAGATGGTTTCATTTTGATAGTGGATGAAGGAATTCCTGTATCTCAATCTGTCAGTCTAAATACAGCCTTATTTCATACATAACAAAAATATTTGTGAAGCCCTTTCTGATCCTTTGGCTAAGAAATACTCTATAAACAAAAAATATTAGCTGCCAATAATTTTGTTGTTTGTTCAGAGCACTAGGCCTTTCAGGAGGTGCCACTGAAGTCTAAAATTACACTTGAAGTTCTTCCATCTTTATCTAACAAATGAGTCAATTGTATCTGAAATTGGTTTGTACCGATTTTATTTATTGGCTGGAAATGTTCTCTAATGTTTCTAATGGGTAGTATTAATAAGGGATCTAAAAACATTTCCAGACTCTTATTTCTGAGAATACAAATCTCTCAGGTCAGATGTATTCAATTTAGAATACAATTTCCTTGTAAAACAAAGTGCATAAGACGTGACTAGAATCATATGTAAATCAATGAGGCAGTATATATAATGAAGCAAGGGGAGCTAGCTATTCCACTTTAGAGTAATTCATTTGCAAATCTAAACCATGTAATGAACAAACATTTCCAGTGTTCACATGAAAAAATAACTCTTTATATAAAGCCTCTTAAAATGTCCTGAGGGGGGTGGTATATGGGGAGCGGACGCTCAGCCATCCTTTGAGCGTGAACTGTGAAGGAATGCACCAGCCCCTTAAGAGTAGCTGGGTTAGCTCAGTGCCAGAGCTCCTTATCTGGGGGAGCACTGATTCTGTAACTCACAACCTGTAGGTGAACTGCTGTCAATCCAGTGGAGCTGCATGTGGGAGCAGCAATCCATGCATCCATTGTGAGTTGCAGGATTGGGGCCTTGGACTATGAAAGATACACTCTCTTCTTTCTCTTGTGGACCATCAACCACAAACTGGCCCACTCTTTAAAGATTACATTGACTAACCGAGTCCAGTTCCTACATGAATAGGAAAGCAGAAGAGTGCTTTAGAAAGACAAATTCATCATGGGTGTAACTCCACTGCGATAATTGAAGTTGCCCCCAAGTTTGACGTAATGTGATCCTGTTCAGTTACAAAGTGACTGACATCTTATATTTTGTAGTCTCAATTAATTAATAATTTATTAATGGACTATTTCATAACACACGTAAGCTATAGTACTAGCATGTTGCTGGGATTCAAGGAAGATGATGTTTGGCTAATATACCAATGCTGAGTTTTAATAAACACTATTTTCTTTATTTTGGTATGAAATTGTTGAATAAATACATGACAGAGTATACTGTGTGTTGGCATAAGGCCAGCCTGCAGTCCTGATATCCTTGTTACAGTTCAAACCATAAATGGCTCTTTCTTACAAATCCCAGTTAACAGAGACCTTGAATTCAAGTCTGCTGGGACAACAGAATGCCTTTCCAGTGAAAGACCTTGCAGCACATAAGAAAATCTTAACAAATAAAGCCTGTGGGATTCATGTTGTGTTAAAGTCTGCAATGTTTACCCACTAAAGAGAATGTAGAAAAACCATATTGCAAAATAACATTTGAACCTGAGGAATTATGGTATAAAATAGCCTCATACATCAGATGTATCCATTGTAGATCAACCTAGGGTAAGTATAGCTATGGGAGAATTCTGTACCTGTAAACACTGACCCAGCAATTGCTTCAGTCCTAGGATCTAGGGAGTGGACCAGCTTATTTTTTGTGATACTTATATTCTAACTCAGGCTTTTGGCAGACTCACTGCATGATGTTGGGTATGTAGCTATAGTTTTAAAGAAAAGCAATGCTGCCATGGTCACATATAATGAATCAGAATGGAACGATGAACCAGCTCCTTCTGAAAACAGTCTCTTCTGTGACTTTTGGCAAATCATTTAAGTTTTCTGTGCTTTAGTTTTCCCATCTCTGAGATGGGAATCGTAATTTTTTTTTTTAAATAGATGTGGTTGGTTAATTTGACAGCACAAAAACCCTAGAAATGAAAACTTTAAAAAATAATAGTAAAAACATTTTAGACATGGTTGGAAAAGTTTGATTGAAAACAGATGTTCTCAATTTTGTTTTTCTGACCAGTGCTGCTTTGTACAGTCTTCAGACTGAAGGTACAGCTTGTTTTCTACCCTGAATTTGTTAGATCAGATATAACTTTTTTCTTTTCTCAGGGCCTGATTCTGCTATCCTGACTTACGCTGAATAGTACTTTTCTCCACAGTAGTAGAGATGGCAGAATCAAACTTTCAGTCCAGAATTGTATTGATTGAAGAAAGTTAATAGCAATCTGAATAAAAGCACATAACAGGATTAGAACCTAATGTCTTTGAAATGAAAAGCAGATTTCTTAAACCAGATTTTCAGAATCCACCTTTAAATTTGCATCTGCAAGTTTTGTGCCTGCAAGAACCACGTTTTATAGTCACAGATGACTTCTGAAGGCACAAATGAAGGAGTTGGATGTTATGTGTTTGCACTATTTTGGTGGGATGCTGCTGATTTAGATGCAAAATTACAGGCACAAAGGTAGAGATGGCCCTTGGGCCCCTTTGACACTTGAACCCTGGATCTACTATGCTATGCAATCTAAATTTCCCACTTGAGAATTTTGGGGTATTTTAGCCATTGGAACTGTCATATATTTTTCCCCATAGAGACAAGGTGGATGAAGTAATATCTTTTATTGGACCAACTTCTGTTAGTGAGACAAGCTTTCGAGCTACACAGAGCTCTCTTTCAGGTCTGGGAAATGTACTCAGGCCTTGTCTACACTAGCGCTTATGCTGGCAAAACTTTGGTTGCTTAGGGGTGTGGAGAAAAAAAAACACCACCCTGAGTGACTTAAGTTTTGCCAGCATAAGCGCTTGTGTGTAGTGTTATGTCAGTGGGAGATGGTCGACATAGCTACTGCTGCTCATTTAGTGGTTTTATTACTATTTATTTTATTTACTCTGTGCCACCACAATATACATTATAATAATGGATTTGGGGGTAGAATCCTGGCTCTGTTGAAAGTCAATGGGGGGGAAAAAAAAACCTCCTGTTGACTTCATGTCATTAGATTTCATGCACAGAATTTCAGCTTCAGAACTCTCTTCCTGACACGCAGATTTACACTTACTACAAGCACAGCCCAAGTTGATGTTTGATTGCCTGCCATCAGGACACAGCATGCTGTATTGTAGAATGCCATTCACGTTGACTTGAGTCTTAGACCAATTTTGCTGTCTATTACAGTGGTGTAACTCAAGGAACATCAATGGGTCTGGTTCTGACATTACTTTCACTTTTTACATCTGTGTAATTTCGATGGAGCTACTCCTGGTTCAAATCCATTTGAGAAGGGAGTTGGTTTAATAAAGGGATTCATGTTGCCTGCTGTGTCTGAGAACAGAATTTTGCCCTGTAAGTTTGAAATCCATTTCCAAAAAAACAGTAGTACATTTCCCATGTTTCGACCCTCAGGAGCCCTACCAGCTGAGTCATCAGTTTGAGTTTTCAAGGCATCGTATAGTTCTTGGTAATCTCAGCTAAAATTGTGTCTTTACAATTGGACTTTTTCCTCCTTTACTTCTTCGCTGTGAGTCAAAACATCCAGCTTCTTTTCCATGAAAGTCAGTGTGGCCTGAACTGGATGTCTTGAAACTAATAATTCTACTTTTTCTGGACTGGAGTTTGAATTACATTACTGAGCTCTTCCTAACAGATAGGAGACTAATTTCTCCTGTTTGTTCGTATAATATTTGTAATTTATAGTACACTTTATATTTTTCAGAGTGCTTTACAGACATTGATTAATTTTCAGATCATTCCTACTAGGTAGACAGGTATTAATCTCATTTGCACATAATTAAACCATGTCTCAGAGATTAAGTGACTTGCCCACAGCCATGGAGTGAGTAAATAGCAGAGCTAAAATTAGTACACAGAAGAATTACAGTGCTATGTTCAGGCCACTAGATCATACGTCCTCCCTGCTGCATAACCCTTAATCCTAATCTAGTGAATCTATACAGTCTTCATAGTAGTGCTTTGTGGTTTACTCTATTGAATTCTGTAGTATTTCCATTTTAATCTCCATCCATTTTGATACTGCTGTATTTGTCAATTCTTCAGTGTAGTCTCTAAAATTGTGTATACTTTTTCTAAGAAGCCAAAAAATCTGAAATCAGCTATAACTATTTTACCCTCAATAATTGCATATATGAAAACAATGTAATGTGTGTTGTATATCTCACAATAGCAGGTATCCATTCTCCAACTAGATTAATTTGTACTTGGGACAGAATCACCTTTTAGCTCAGAAATTCTCTTATCTGCTCTAATGCAAGCTTTAGTTCAGTCATCTGTGATCATAAACTTTGAGAGTGGTCATAGCACTTGTGTTGTTAGCTGTTTTGAACAAGATGCTTCCAATTATAAATTGGGCTCTTTGGCTCAGTGAATCTCTCTCCTTGTAGGAGGGGGAAACTCAATGAGAGATCATGAAGATGGGGTATTACAGACAATGCAAGAGTTGGCTAACAAAGTTAGGAGATCCTTTGGTACCAGTCACTAAGATCCTGTGGCTGCTCACGCTAACACTTTCTAAATTTGGACTGGAACTAAGGTGCACATTTTTAACAGTGAAGGTAATTAAGCATTGGAACAATTTACCAAAGATTGTGTTAGCCAGTCATGAAGACTCCATCTATTAAATCAAGACTGGATGGGTGTGGGCTTTCTTTTTTGGTTGGTTGGTTTTTTTTAAAGAGATGCTATAGTTCAAATAGGATTTATTTTGGGGAAGTCCTACCTTTTTATGCAAGAGGTCAGACTAGATGATCACAGTAGTTTGTTCTAGTCTTATCTGTAAATCTATAAATAGTCTGTATTGTCTTGTTAGTGTAACCATTTGCTATAAGACTACTGAAAAATGCAAACCTTTGCAATTACAGTAAACCTCAATTTATGAATCAGTATGACTTTATCTTCCTCGGAACATCATGCAACATAATATGACCTATTATGGTGTTGCTTTGGCTGTCTCTGTGTTGCACTTCTAAATATATATTCCAAAAATAGCTTCAATGAGTACAAATGGACCTGAACTATAAAACTTCAATCCAAATTTAGAATCCCCAAAGTTCAGAAAAGTTCACATCCAACGTTTTTGGTTTGACCCATTAAAGAGAGAGCTGCATGTTGTGAAATGAGGTTCCAGGTTTCGAAGTGGCATTCAACCACCTCCAAATGCAAGCTGTTTGGATCTTGGTTTGCTTTAAGGCTTATCTTAACACATAACTAATTTCCACTTGTGTGAATAAATATAGTTCCACACTTAGTCTGTGGAGTTGATTCTGATTTTACACTGGTTTTACACCTCAGTAAATGCTGACTTCAAAGGAGTTATTCTTGTTTACATAAATGTAACTGAGCAGAATCAAACCCTTTAATATTAGTCGTAGCATTTTTGTCTGAAAATATTGCTGAGATTAAACTCATACATACATTTTATTTTCATGTTTGCCTGGTAACACCACTTGCTTTTCATTACTAATTAGATTTTCCATGTGCAGAAGTTGACGTTTTTGTCATGATGTTTACCTCTGGATTGCTTTAATAATCTACTGTAATGATGGTGTATTTCATTGTGCTTCTGTCACTCCTTTGAATCAAGCCAAGCTTTCATTCTAATAGTGATTGAATCACAGATCAGCATCATCCACATTCCACTGCTTGTCAGTTCTGATAGGATGTATGTCATCTTACCCTTTGGGGTTTTTTGTCACTAAATACTTTTATTACTTGTGCTCTTTTGCTCTGACACACTTCTGCAAAATGGTTCTTAGGGTGACATGGTTTTCCTTGTCTTTCCATATGCCTTGCATTCTCCACTGTCATCTTCCTCAATGCTCTGAAGGTATCTTGGCATCCCATCCCCATTGTTCTTATAGTAAATAGCTTCTTTCTGGCTCCAGGCTGAACCACCTTGGCTTTTTTTGTGTATAAATGTGTATTGTACAGCTTATTAGTATCCGCTAATCTTTTTTTTTTTACAGATCTTACTAAAAATCATAGGTCAGAATTTTTATGAATTCATATTCAATTCCTATTGCTTTGCATATATCTCTGCAGTTCTACAGAGGTAGATGATGCTCATGTGGTAAGCTACCCCACACCCCCATGTCTCCCTCCTCCTGGGGAGCCGAGCCCAGCTGTGGCTACACCCCACCCTGTGCTGGACTCTGCACTTCCCACCTGCAAGACCTGCCCATCTGCTCTTGCTGGCGGGGAGCCAGTCCAGCTGCCATTCCCCTCCTCCCCCAGTTTAAATGGTAATCTGCTGTTTAAAACGTTTAAACAGCTATTACCAGTTAAACAGTTAAACAGTTAACCTTTCACATCCCTAGAGGTAACCAGGCACAGACGCACCAATCCATGTACAGACACCCATCTCAGAGAGGCGCTCCAAGCACCAGAAACCGCTCCTTCTCCACCCCGCAAAAAAACCAATGCATAGCACTACCCCCTATATAACAGGGCACTCAAATTGGGCTGGCCTACCCCTCCATCATGAGGGCAGCTGGGTCAAACCTAAGCAGAGTGAGGCCATGTAAGTGTGGGGCAGGTAATGGGAGCGAGAGGAGCTGGGCAGCCAGGATTGGGAGAAGCTGCCCTAGCTTGGGCCCGGAGGGTGGGAGCAGAGGGTATCAGTGAGTGGCCAGGATGGTGGTGGTTGAGGAGTTGAGGGTAAGTTGTTGGTGGGTTATGGGATGAGTGGGGAGTGTTGGGGGGGGGTACTTCAGGGTGAGGAGTTGGGGACCACCGGTGAATTTTGGGGACTGGGATGTTGGGTGAGTGGGAGCGGAGGCTGATGTGACTGAGGTGAGCAGGATGTATGTCAGAGCTGCTGGGCTGTGTTGGGGGCTGTTGGGATGAGTGGGGTTGGTGGAGGGACACTCAGCAGTACTTCTGGGGAAGGGACAGGGACATTCTGGGATCTGGGGGAGGGGGTCAGTATGTATGGGACGGGGGGCACTTTGCTGAGCAGCCACTATGTAGGAGCTCAGCAAACTGATTGTGGTGGAGAGGACAGCAGCTGCCACGCAGGTCGAGGTTAGGGAAGATTACGGGGGGAGCCACTTTCCATAGCTCAAAGGTGCCAAAATTCTTTAATCTGGACCTAGTGGTAATGGTTCATTTGTCTTATCACTCATAGTCTGTTTGACAATTCTGTCACAAACTTTGCCTTCTAGAAAATGTTCATGCTCTTAGAAGTTGGAGAACATTCAAAGGCTTATTGGAAACTGAGCAAACAATTAACTGCAAATGGTAAACATGTTTTTTTAGCAATATAAGAAAAAAGGCAGAAGGAGCAACTAAATGATCCTAGTATAAGTCCCCTTCAGGCTTAACAGTTCTATAATTGTTTGGATTAAAAAAAAAAAAAGAAAGTTCTCAAGCAGTTTAATAAAAATATGAATGTAATCTAGTTTCACGTTGTCATGTGCAGGAGCATCATAGATTAATGCATCTTTTTTTTTCGAGTGCAGTGAAATAGTACAGTATAATTCAGTTTTTCTCTCATGGAGAAGTCTCTCTCTACTGCATACATACCTATTTTTAGATGTGTATCCATGTTTTTTCAGTTCTCATTCCCTTCAAAATTAAATCTTCTGGCATGATCTTTGTTGTCAGTCATCTTTATTTTGCGGCTTTTGTTAATCCCTTTTCTAGGTGCCAGTAGCTTTACACACACAAATCATTATGCATACATACCCTTGACTTAGTTCCTTATTAGTGGAAATGCAGCACAGTTAATTTGTCAAGGAATCTCTGGCTCAGTTTAGGAATTGATTTTCTTTTCTTTTCTTTTTTTTTTTTTTTTTTAAGTTTTCTGTGTTTAGGGGTCTCTATATTTATAATGCCAGTGCTCTTGGGTTGGGTCGTCAGTAGTGGGATCGATTGCTGGAACCTCAGGATCTTCATAGCTGGGAAGTGAGGAAAAAAAATTTAAATACAGTAGTGATTGTAGAATGAGTTCTGAATCTGTGTGTTTGACAGTACATGATCTGGGGCAAGCATGTTCTGATGAAACCTGCCCCTCAAGTATATAATTTGTTAAGCATTTTGTGGCTCGACTGGGAAAGGTGATCTGTTACAGGTCTCCTCATCTCATTACACAGACGTTACTTTTCCAGTCAATTTCAGGCTTACATTTTCTGCTATTTTGTACTTCAAGAGTGAGCATTCAACATAAGAGCCCATTGAACATCCTTGACATGAGCAAACTCTCCTCCTCATACATTTGGCTCTTGTCAGAAGAGTTGTAATTCAGTGCTTTGAACTGAGTTCCTGGGTTCTGTTTACAACCTTACTAATGACTAAGGGCCTGGTCCAAGGCCTGTTGAAATAGGAGAGTGTTGTCACCGATTTCAGTTGAAATTGATTTGTGTCTCTCTGTATATCTTCATACAGGTCCTTAACATTTTGGGCCTTTGAACTTTATTGTACCGATTTGTTCATTTAAGAGCATTTGAATCGTTTATCGTAGTCTGAAGCTCTTGCCCCTGCAATGCTTAAGGCCTGTGTCAGCTCACACAGGAGGAATTCTGAAGCTGTTGCCCCATCAGCTAAGCCACTTGGTAACTGTCTAATTGAAAGTGTTCAGGTTTGACAGCAGCTGCCTATGGCTTAATGAATTCCTAACAAAAATCAATATTCTTCCTAAACTACATGTAGAAATATGCTGCAGAACAAATGCTGCTTTGAACAAAAATCCTCTTTGCAAACATTTTACTCATAGTCTCCATTTCCAGTATCCAAACAGGTTGGGCAAAGATTTTCAGATGTGCCAATGGCAACAGTGGATGTCCTTAAAAGTTGAGCTTTCTCTGTCCAAAATTGAACCAATTTCTTTTTCAGTGATTAGGGGAGATTGGGGCATTGATGTGAGTCAATCAGTTGGAACTCAGTTCAGACCAGACTGAGTTGAAAATTGTGGTTTTCAAGTGAGCAACTCAAAATTAAGGCAGAAAAAAAAATGTTGTGTCCTTTTTCGATGAAGGATTTGGCAATCATTTGTTGTTTGAGTACACAGTTTGGGGGGCTTGTTACATTCCCAGCTGCTTTTAGATAATTAAATAGCAGTGGTGACTTGTCCCCATCTGCAGCTGGGCCGAAGCTTGCAGCCTTTTCTTTCATACTCCTCAGTACTGCAAGCGATGCCTTTATCACCTCTGGATCAGACTTCTGAACACACTCTGCATGAGTCAACACATTAAATCCACTCGGAAGATGAAGCAAGTGAAGAATGTGGTGGCCCAATTGTTAAGTGGGTTATCTTGCTGTGTGAGTGTGATCTGTGCTTTGTGTTCTGGTTTGGCTTTCTGGTGGCTTCTGGATGGAGTTTAAAGTTTCAAAGGCTGAAGATTTTAGTGGCAAGGTACAAGATTAACTTCATTTTCCTTAAGCTCTTACGAGTAGGGCTACAACTTTGGCATGGAAATTTAATAAATTTTCTGGCAGAGGTGCAAGGAAAAAGCAAATCATACAAAGGTCACCAAATGTACTTTTCACTACATCAACATACCAAAGAGTGGAGGGGGTGCTGAAAGGTTAAGGTGTGGGAAAGGTTGGAGAACAAGCCATCCCACATTCATCCCCCAGTTGTATCTCTTGTCCCGTGGGGCTAAGCTTGCCCCACTCCGGGCATTGCAACCTGGCATCTGGGGTCACAGCATCATTCAGGTTAGGCCTGTATGCTCCTCCATAAATGGAGATGGAGGGGTGGATGGGCCAAATCTGAGTAGCGCAAGGATCTCATCCACCAGCTTGCAACACCACATGGTATGAGGTCCCAATTATGTGTGTTTTTACAGCCATTTCCAAGATTTCATGGACTTCATTCAAATTCAACATTTCTGTGACAAAATAATAGCCCTACTTATGAGAAGCTATGAGTTGAAGAAGAGATTCAATGCACAGGGCCAAGTCTTCATGTGGTATAAATTGGTATAGGTCTGCATAAATCCACTGATGATAAAAGAGCTGCAGCAATAGACACCAGCTGAGATTGTGGCCAGTGTTGTAGAATGGATTTTGTAATTATAGAAACTTTTTGCTGAGTATTTTCCTTTCTGCTTTTCATATCTTCGTGGACAAGTATATAAGCACCATCCAAACTTAAAAAAAAAAAAAAGAAAGGGGGGGGGGCTAAGAACCTCACAAGAAGTGAACATTTGATTTCTTTGGCGTTATATACCAGCAAATAACTTGTTCCTATTATTTTCAATGGAGAAAATTAACAAAGATCCAGTTTGCTTTCATATACCTTTATTAAACAGAATAAGGGAAGACAAATCCAGATTGTGTTAGTGATTGCTTTCGACCTCTGATGCCCCCTTTGGGTGAATGGGGTGTAAGTGTGAATCCACCTCAGTTTCCCCTTAGTTTCATCCAGTCATCATTTAGTCCTTTCCTGTGAGTTCTGCTCTCCTGGCAGGTTGTTTAATGGTCTTTCCCATCTTTGAGCAGAAACGATTCTAGTGAGAGAAGGGGGGCTGTTAATCTTAGTAAAGGGTTAGCTGTCTTGGGGTTCAGACCTCTTTTCTCTGCAGGTTTAACAGTCCTGTTGCTGTGGTTGTACACGAACCTACCCCATCTTCTGGGCTCCAGTCCAGGGATCCTGTCTGAAACATTTGGAACTCCGTTTCTCCCAATTCCTTACCTCTTCCCTGGACTGCTGCCTACCACATCTCCCCTGGAGGATGCTGTCCAAAATCACGGTCTGGGATTCTCCCTCCGAGAGGATCTGGTTTCCTAGACAACTTCTAACCACTTTGTTGCTGAAGGCTCCTGCTCTCAGTGCTGTTCTCAGTGCTGCTCTGTGGTAGTGACATTGCCTGTCTGACTTGCAAGCCTTTTATCTCTGGTGGCCCTACAACAACTGCAATCAGCCCCAGTTTAGCAGGCAGTCAGTTTCCCTATTAATCCTAATCCTCCTTCCTAGACAGCCTGGAGTCTGTACACCCCATAACCGTATGATACTGCAAATGCAAAAAATCTGTCAAAAGAATATTAAGGTTGCAAAATCAAACACTGAAAAGCTAGCAAATGACAGAATTAAGGTTGCTGGTTGGCTCTTAATTCAGCCCGTTCATGCCTATGTATTTTGGTACAATCTTTACTGATACGATCTCATACTGTTTTTTCCACATGACCCCTGCCTCAATCAGAGTGAAGGATGGATGGTGCTTAATAAGCACCCATTCGATATTTTGTTTACTCCTCACTGTTCAGTATTTGATTCTAGACCTTATTTCTTGTGTTGTATTTAGTCAAACCCTTCACTGAAGACAGAATTATAGAAAAGGCTGCAAGGAATTTAACGATGCTGATCATTAAAGTATTTGTGCTTCACAAACATGAATTTGTTTTTACCACATCGATATGGAAAAGGGGGGCATTATAGCCATTTTCACATGGAGAATTGAAGCACAGAGATTTAGACCAAAAGTGTCCACTAATTAGGGTTGCCCAACTTGAGATGCTTAGGACCTGTTTTTTTTTTAGGGTACTGAGCATTATAAAACATTTCATATGTTTAAAGCTCAGCTCCCATTGACTTCAGTTACAGCTGTGAATGCTCAGCATTTCTGCAAAGCAGGCCCCAGGGTCTCAAGTTAGGCACCTAGAAAATTAGGAACGCACAACAAGCGTGGTTTATGTGACTTGATGAGGTGCATCACAGGAGCTCTGTGACAGGTGCAGGGATATAATCCAGTTTTCGAGGGCTGCATTCAGTAGCTTTAACTATGAGGCCCTCCTTTCTCTTCTTGTAGTCCCCTGCCTCATTTAACTACACACCTTCCAACTTCTACAACAAATGGACTGCAGTTACAGAGAAAGTCCTGCTGTTCTCAGTGCTGGGGCATGTCCAGTGTGCATAGAATCTTTGGAGCATTTTGCAGTAAAAATCTGACGTCTTCATTGATCATGTGCAAACTGCAATTTTTCAAATTATACTGTGGCCAGATTTGGGTGGACTTTCACAGGGACAGCAAAAATCACATCCTTGACAAATTTCAAGCCCCTGCTCCAAGGCATATGTGTAGCGAGATTTCTGGTACACGTAGCGAGATGGACACCGACGTGAGGAAGACAGCAGTTTATTATTGCCGGCAACAGGCCCAGCGGAATTATTTCCAAAGGCTGAGCCCCGAATATACTGGGGCTTCACCTTATATACATTTAGGAGTACATGAATACTCCTACATGATAATACTACTACATTCTACATAACATGATTGGCTTACACTTCTGATAAGAGAATTTCCATACATTAGGGGTGTGTGAGAGGATGCGCAGTACGGTTTTCTTTGTCTGGGGTTTTAGGCTCTTGGGTAACTTCTTAGGAATGTATAGGAGTATGCGCAAAGGGGTTGTTTTTGTCCAAGGCTGTGGGCCTCCTTTAGCTTATCTTAGCCCTCAGGATGGATGCTGGCCCCTTGCTCCTCGTGACACGGACTGATAATGGTATCTTACATTACTTAGAACAGGTTTTTCTTTCTTGGAACGGGTTTTGGCAGGTTTATCAGTCAGGTAGAGTTGAAGTGGAAGACAACTCATGTGTTTTGGCTTGAGTGGAAAAATCCATGGGCTTTTGCTTGCCTCATATGGATGCCACAGCTTCTCAAAGAAAAAGTCACCAGAATTTTTTAATATGGGCAAACATTTTCCCCTAGCCTTGTTTCTGAAAACAACTCTTTTGGCAGAAATTTTTCAAGAACCTTCAGCCTGAGTCAAACATGTAGCATAGAAAATTTCAGCCTAAATTGTTAATGTTTAGTAATATTATAAGTAACTGAGAAAAGGGTCTTCTGATGGGAAATATCAGGCAATCTTCAGTAGCAGTACTGCCAGCATGAAAGGTAATTTACATAGAACATCTTCTAAACAAATACATTTTAAATGCTTCAGTGAGATTCCTACGAGTTGGGATGTAACTCTTATGGTGTTGGGTCATGCAGTGGAGATTCTTTACAAACATATTAGGATTATTATATAATAAAAGTGGTCCACAGTGTAACTCTTTCTTTCCATACATTCATCTCATATTGATGAGAAAAGTACTTTCTATGTGGAGTGGGATATAAACCCACCCCCACTTAATCTTGTAGTGATGCTCTGAAAATGTTTTATAGATTGTATAAAGCTTATATGGTTTCATATTTAATTTTCTTTGCTTTTTTTTTCTTCTTGTCTTGTCTTAGTCTCCAAAGGTACTTGATGATCTCCACCTTTGGATCTGTGCTTTGGTTGATACCTGTTATGGTATTTTCAATGCTGCTGTCCCTCGCTTGCGATGCCTGCCTAGGATGATAGGGATGGTTTAAAAAAACGCTATGTTTAGGCCACAAAGCCCTTCTGAAGCCAAAGTCAGTAGTTCTTCTCTGACCTGAGAGGATCTGATCTATCCTTTCTTAATTGAGTAGATGCCTAAAGCCATGTGCTTTCCCAGGGTAGACATTCCTAGGTATTGGGATGCTCTCGGGGAAGTGCTTGTTTTCCTGTCCTCAAAGCTTGCATTGCCTGTTGTTGAGGAGGAAAAACTAATCAGAGGTGTGTGTGGGGGGGAAAGTTCAGAAAGGAATTGTTTTACTGTACCAGACTAGTGGTCAGTCTAATTCACTGACCCATAGGGAAAGTTTCTTCCCACTCCTCCTGTAATGCTGTGAAGCAGGAAGGTTTTATCCCTTATATAACTCTGGAGGTTCTCATTATTGAGATACACTGCTAATCCTTTTATGAATATTATTAAATGTTTGGCCTTGGTACTTCATGGCAATTCCACAGACTAATTATGCATTGGTGAGTAAAAGGGGGTGGGGGAGAATTAATTCTTTCTCATCTCTAAACTTGTTGACTAGCACTTTCATGGATTGTCCCTTGTTGGATGGTGCCTGCAGCTGTACACATCATGCACAATGAATACCATTACTGGGGTTGGCCAATTTGCCCTGGGCCACCTGCATGAGAGGGCCTCCAAAGCGAGTGGCATTGTGACCTGGTGTTCTGGGATTCAGTGGCATACCAGGAGGGGGGCATGTACCCAGGCGCTGGCCTGTGGGAGGGCACTGGCCAGGCTTCCCCCCAAACAGCCATCCCCTGTTGCAGGCAGCCAAGGCATCCTCCCGGCCCCTCTGCCCCTGCACTGGCAGAAAGATGGAGCTGTGGGGACCAGAGCCCCTCACGGCCCCTCCCTGCCCCCAGGCAACTCCTACCATCCCCCACAGCGGGGGGAGAGTGGGAAATGGGTCCAAAGCCCCATCCACCCCCATGGGGTGCTGCCAATGCTGCTGCCACCAATGGGGGGAAGTGAGGGAGAGTGGGGCACGGGCCCAAAGACGCCCCCCTTGTGCAGCGCGGCCACCAAATGGAGGGGGTGTGGCGCCAGTGAAAGTTTGGCACTGGAGACCCACGGTATACCACTGCCGAGTTTCAACCTAATGCCTTGCCGAAGGGCTAAGAAATTTAAATCCTGAATATGAGGATTTATAATGGACTTGAAACTTCAGATTGTTGCTGGAGTTCCAGTGTCTAGTCACATACTGGTTCACGTTAAGGAGACAATAACAATTATTTGTTTTTTACAGCCACATAATATGGCATGACAAACAATGCTTATAAATATGGAATCAGGACCGTAAAGCATGTGCTTTATGTTTGTAGGGTGAGATTTTTCTGAAGTGCCCCTGTGAGTTAGGTGCACAAGTCGAATTGTTATCTAATGAGATTTGTGTTCCTAGTAAATCAGGTGCTTTTGAAAATCCTTCCAGCAGTGTATTGTATCACAAACCAAAATTCCATTATAAATGACTCTTCATGATCACAGTAAAAAATTAGTTTCTCAAATAGTTAACGGATCTAAGATATTTTAAGAGCGCTCAGTGAGGACAACTGAAAACTTGATTTATTTAGCAAATAAAAGCAATATAAGGCATGATTCTTCAGTGCTTTAAATCATTTGTAGTTATTTATACCAGTTATATGCTCCCTTTGCAAAGATTTAAATGACAATGCAAGGTTCTCTGCAATGGAGAATTGGGGCCAAGACATCTTTCAAATATAGCATGGTTTTGGAGTTGAGCTTTGGTTGCATACCCTGACAGGGAGGCATAAATTTAGGGCTCAACTTGTGCTCATTTTATGCACAGAAATTGGAGACCAAACAGTGGAATGATCCAGATGCATATGAAAGTAGCAGTGCACGAAGATTCTAGATGGTGATTTTTATTAAAGAGAATATTCCTATGTCTAAAGTATGAAGTGATGAAGTCTCATGCAATTGATTGATGCTCAGCTCCGTGGGGACCCCAATCCTGATAGAAGCCTTTGGACATTACTGTAATAGAAATTACTATAATAATAAATTTATGACTGGTGATGGGTCAGTGTTTAGAATGTAGATGAATATGCAAAACAACCAACAGAGACTTATTGTAGTCAGGACTGTCCAAGTTTGCCATGTATACTGATCTCTGCTCTTGTCAACATAATTTTGCATTCTGATGGTGGGCGTTTAGCTTGTTTTAAATAGTAGCAATCTTCTCTTGACACATTTTGTGTATTTCCCTTTGTTGTTTCTTATCTCGTAAGTCTTCAGAAGGCTCTGGTTTTTAAGTGGAATAGTTTCAGGACTATATTTTATTAGTCTGATCTGGATGTTTACTCTTTCTGTTTGGCAGCAGCTTACTATGTATTAGATTGTTTTATCCTTTTAGTAATTCCAATTAAACGTTTTCATTGAAGTATTATTAAAATTAAAGTAATGTAGAACACGAGTAAGTAGGCAGGAGAGGCCGTCCAATACAGAAATTTGGCTTAGCCGCAGGCTTCATAGGATGGCTGCCGAGTAGTGATGCAGATCATCAGACACGTGGTGGAGGAGAGCACAACTAGAAGATTGCAGGGTGGCCTACAACACTTAGCTACCATTGATGTTCAGCCAACTGATTGCTGCATCAATCTAGATATCAACTTGAGATGTGTACAAAATGATAAGAATTGTATTTTAGTTTTAATCTTAATTTAGAATCACAGATCAGGGTTGGAAGGGACATCAGGAGGTCATCTAGTTCAACCCCTTGCTCAATGCAAGACCAACCCCAACTAAATCATCCCAGCCAAGGTTTTTTTCAAACCAGGGATTACGAAAAACTCATAAAAACCTCTAAGGATGGAGATTCTAGCACCTCCTTACATAACCCATTCCAGTGCTTTACCACCCTCCTAGTGACAAAGCATTTCTTAATATCCAGCCTAGACCTCCCCCACTGAACTTGAGACCATAGCTCCTAGATCTGTCATCTACTACCACTGAGAACTGCCTAGCACCATCCTTCTTAGAACCCTCTTACAGATAGTTAAAGGCTGCTTTCAAATCCCCCCCCCCGTTCTTCTCTGCTGCAGACTAAACAAGCCTAGTTCCCTCAGCCTCTCCTCATAAATCATGTACTCCAGCCCCCTAATCATTTTTGTTACCCTCCACTGGACTCTCTCCAACATGTCCACATCCTTTTTGTAGTGGGGGGCCCAGAATTGAACACAATACTCCAAATGCAGTCTAACCAGTGCCAAAGAGAGGGGAATAATCATGTCCCTCGATCTGCTAGCAATGCTTCTCCTAATGCAGCCCAATATGCCATTAGCCTTCTTGGCAACCAGGGCACACTGCTGGCTCATATCCAGCTTCTTATCCACTGTTACTTCCAGGTCCTTTTCTGCAGAACTGCTGCCTAGCCAGTCGGTCCCCAGTCTGCGGCAGTGCATATTCCGACTGTAGTTTATAAGTCAATCACCAGCATGACGATTCATATCTTTCTGAGGTCTGACATCTTCTGTTTGTGGTACATTATCAAGTATTAATAAGATGGATAGTATGGACTGCTTTGATGCTCTTTGGACAGATATCCTTGTACTTGAGAGGGATGTGCCATTGCAGCAAACTCTTCAAATGTTCTCTCTAGCTACGAGCATAACCTTTGTCTTGCTGAGATTTAATTTGAGCCAGTTTTTCCTCATCCAGCTGTTGATCTCAGCCATTCACTAGGGCCCATTGGGAAGTCAGCTGGATTTAAGTACATGCTTACGTGCCCTTCTGAAAAGGGATGGACTGAAATGTGTGCTTAAATAATTTCCTGAATCAGAGTCTAGGAGAAGAAAACAATGGTTTTTTCATGGGTTACACATGACAGACTATAGAATGAAATCATTAGTATACCAGGTCTGAAAATTTTCAATCTGGAAATCTCTCTCTTTGGACAGCAAATGGTGTGAGACACTGAATTTTAAAATGCTGTACTTCTGCAATAAATACAAACAGTGACATTTTTGAAATAATGCTACAGAATCATTTTGTTTGATGGGAACAGCACGTCATTATAAATTCTTTTTTTCTACCAGTGGGGATGTTGTTTCTTTTGCAAAAGCTAAATTGCAATACATTTGTTAAATGTACCATAAAAATAATGTTACCCAGGGTTTTTTTGTTTTCTCCTTGCAGTAGTCCAATTTGATGAATGTCCTGACTAGCTCTGGAGAATTTGTATTGAATTTAGCTGGAACTTACAAGAAACATTGTAAGGAGCTCAAGAATGGCTTTGAATTATGGATTAATCCATGTGAGGAATTAACAGGTTTATAGACTACTAGAGCAGATCTACACTGCACTTAGTCAATCTAACGTCGTTCAGGGGTGTGAAAAAGACACACAACTGAGCGATGCAAGTTACAGAGACCTACACGCTGTCCACACCCGGGTTCTGTGAGCAGGAGATGCTCTTTTACCAATATACCTTCCGCCTCAAAGTGATGGAGTAATTATGCCGATGGGAGAGTGCTCTCCCATCAGCATACAGCATCTTCACCAGATGTTACAGCAGCTCAGCTGCATCAGTGCAGCTGTGCTGGTGTGGTGCTTCTGGTGTAGACCTGCCCTTCGAGAGGATGCAAATATAATTTAACTTCTTTTATTTGTGTTGTATCCATTATTATATCAGGTCACTTAAGGAGATTAAAATGAATTATTATCTCAAACGGGTACCAAATAAACTTTCTTCAACTTTACCAGCCCTACGCTATCATTAATATTCTCGAATTAAAACTCAAATAAAAAAAGACAGCACAAGAAACGAGTGTTGCACTGCACCCCAAAAATCTCCAAGCATGGGAGCTGCCATACTGCATGAGGAAGCAGTGGGCCGATGGCCAAGAATTCTCTGACACACATTCTATGCTGTTCAGAATTGGGGACAGACACCAGGTGTTTCCTGACAGATTGCGACTAGTGGATCCTGGAAAGATGGGTGATCTCTGAGAGAGCAGGTGCCAGGCCATTCAGGACTTTATGGATCAACACTGTGACTTTCACAGGGAAGTGGAGTAGGACCAACTGTGTAGTACAGGTGTTCTATATTCATGTCAGCTACTCTGTTTAATAGCTAGGATCAGCATTCTGTTGATACTTCTTACACATAAGCTATTCGAGACAGGGGCCATGTTCTATCCGAGCTCACTGGAGTTCTTATCCTGAGTGGAGCACTTATATGCCATGAAAGCATAAATATTAAATACCTGCTGAAGCTTCTGGTCTCCTTTGCGGATAGCTCTAAGCAATGTTTTATTAATATCCAGACTAGAGGTGACAAGGGCACACACAGCTATGATCAGGTCTGCATCTGAAAGGAAAGTCAAGATCATTGAATTCAGTTCAAGTCAATAGGACACCAGGGAGGTGTGGATATCTGGGGCCTGTATAGCAGTTATGTGTTGTAATGATCCCTAAAACCAGCAAAAAAGTGGTCCCGGTGGTTGGAAAGTATAATCTTCAGAGGTTCATGAGTCCCATGGAAACAAGTGCCTCTACCCTGATGGAAGTTAAGATAGACCATGAACTCACCCTGAAGGTGACATGCCACAGGTGGTATCACCATACCTTACATGCAAAAGATGATAGATAAACAACTTTCCTTTAATCTTTAATTCATGATTAAAGCATAACCAAGTTTGTAATACTGGTATACTAAGGTTGGTGTATTTTTTTAAAAGTGGATTGGGCAAAAATAACAACAGTAAAATTCTGTAAATTGACAGCCAGAGAGAACATATTTTACTGTTTAGAAAAATTCCTGTTAGTGATTTGTTACTGAAGTGCAGCCATGATTCCATCTAATATTTAATATCTAAAGAACAACACAAACATAGGGGCATGAACTAAAGCTCATTGAATTGATTTCAATGGGCTTTAGATCAGATCCTGACAAATTGTATTATCTTACTATTGTAAGCCTTGATCTACTTCTCTTCTAGCCCTCTATTGTTTGAATTATTGTCCTCCTGTGTGTCACTTCCAAATTTATACGGCAAGATCTTTGCAGTTGGGATGGCAGGCCTGTTTCTCCACTAGCTTGAATCTCACTTGGGCTATGTACACGCTGGGGGACGGCAGCAAATTCGCCGCTGTCAGATCAATTTTTTTCCAGCTCGGTTGAGCGGCAGCAAAGACACGCTCAATCGATCCGGAAATCCACTATTAAAACAACCTCCAAAAAAAATGTAGTGCTGCATTGACGGGAACACATTTCCCATTGGCACAGCGCAGTGGAGACGCTCGCTAAAGGGAAGTTACAAAGTCGATAGGAGTTAGACAAGCTACTCTGTAACTCCCTTCGACTGTCACCAACCTGCCCTTGGTTATTTACACTTTAACAGGGCTACCACATACTTAACATCCTTTCATGGCCAGAGGTCCGTGCACAACACCCTTCCTCTACTCTCTCGCTTCCTTTTATGAGCTCTATACTATCACTCCTACGAGTAAAACCACCCTCCGCTTGTGGAATGCTTTAATGACCTCAAACACTTCTACATAGACTTTAATGTCTTAAAAGTAAAGTTCATCATTGCAACCAAGAGTTCATGCTTCTCTCTGGCTCTTCTGCCACCTACAGAGTTCTTCTCCTGGCAGCCCCTGTTCTTCACAGTGTTCCCAATCCGTAGACATTTTTATCTGGAGCTCAGCCATCTGGCTCTAGGTTCCTTGTTCTACCAGTATCCTGGGTTTCTTCCCCATCCAACTATAATCCCCCAGGACAACTTCTTCTCTTCATTACAAGGCCATTTATTCCAGCTTTTGGGAAAGGGGTCTTCTGACTCCCTCTACTCATAAAAGGACAGTATATACCCCATGACACCTATGAAAGATCAGTGCAAAGAATGTGTGAAGGGTCACCATTCTGACCTGGTAGCTTTTGGCACTCACTTGTCAGAGATGTATACGACTCTACTAGGTGCAAGAACATGGAGAATCAGATTGTCTCTTTACACTTTTTTTTTTTCTTGTAAAGCACTCAGATCACTTCTGGGTGTTTAGAAAAAATTAATATTAATAAACATACAAAGAGAGTCCCAGATTGCCACCTTTCAGACTGTAGGTTCTTCATAGAATCTGAGTGGGAGAATATGTACTCACAAAACCACTTGCTGGGTCAGTTCTGTGAATTGGTAAGACCACAAAATAGATTGCTAGGGGCTTTTTACAATAAAATCCGTTTGCAACTTATATTTTAGAGTGGTCTCCGTCATGGGATCTTTACCATAAAGTGGCTGACGACATTGGCAGGCTACAAAATGACACACTCTCAATGTTGCATAATTTTAATTGACTAATTTGTCTATTCAATTTGTGGTGCAAATCCAGCAGTTTCTGGATCTTTAGACTTCTTAGTTAATAGAAGAGAAGGCATCAGCATGACGCTAAGACAGACAAAAAGTAATGCTACAGGCTGTGCTAAATTAACTTCAGCGCATTAATTTAAGGGGCACTGAATAACTACTGCACAGAAAACTAGTATGAAATTGGATATGGTTGGTTAACTATGGCTATGTAATTTCTCATTTCCAGTTTACTGGTCTTAGTGAAGATTTACCTTCAGTGCTCAGTCAAGAGAAAAACTAAAAGTATTAATGCTTTGATGGAAAAGATGTATTCTCTTAGCAATTGCATTTCTTCATTAGCTTTTTATTGAAGAGTTTCATTATTTGCTGAAGAGAATTAGTTTAGAGTAAAGAAAATTCATTCATTAACAGTTCACTTTCTTTGGTAGCAGAGATTATATTTTGCAATTTTCTTTCAGCATCTATAATCTTTTAATAGCTGTTTGTTCCAGACAATTACACAGTAATTACCACGTTTTAAGAAAAATACATTTTAATGAAAGCATTGGCTTCATCCTACTTCCACTGAAGTCCACGGGAGTTCTGCTGTGAACTTCAATAGGAACTGGAATTTATATTGATAACCGTTTCTTTTTTTTCCTGCCAAATTCTCTGGAACTCATCTAAAACTGTGGGAAAATATTCTGCTCTCAGTTACACCAGTCTAAATCCAGAATATCTCCATTGAATTAATGGATTTACATTTGAGTAAACCCGGAATAAATGAGAGCAGAATTTGACCCAGTAGGATTTATGTTTTCTTATCGGCAAGGAGATATAATACATAATTGGATCTGCCACTAGAACTTTCCCAGTATTAGTTTCCTTTCCTGTCCATGAACAGACACAGTTGGATTGTATAAGTCTCTGATGGCTATAAAACAAAAGGTGTTGTCTCCAGGAAGAGTCCTGTTCCCTTGGCAAGGTCCCTTCAACCTGCTTTATATAATAAAATTTAAAAATAGAGAGAGATGGGAACAGTCGCTTGTTACTCATGGCGTATTTTCTAATGCTTTGTTCAGGACTAATTTTAGCTGTCCCAAATGTTGGCACTTCTACCACAAGAATAACTGTTTGTTTGTAGCATTGGGTCTTGAAGAAGGAATTATTTGTAATACACTGTGTCGTTGGTACAGCAGGTGCCAGCTCATGCCAAAGCCTCCAGCCAACTCACTTGTCTATTAGTATAGGTCAAAGTGATTGTCAAATGGTTAAGAATGTATTTGGTATTTAAATTTCATGAAAACTAACGGGATGTTACAATCCTTGTTTTCAGTTGTCTAGATCCTGTTATAATGTAATAGCAAATATTTACATTGTATATATCTCTGTAACTAAATAACCTATCAAACAAGAAAGAAGCCTTAGGTAATGCAAATGAAAAACTTCAGCAGGAAAATGCTAACGCTATGTCTATACTACAGATAATGTTGGCATAATTTAGTTGCTCGGGAAGGGGGTGAATAATGCCCCACCCCAAACGACATAAGTTGCACCGAGGTAGGCAGTGCTGTGGATGGTGCAATGTTGGCAGGAGAGCTTCTCCCGCTGATACAGCTACCGCCGTATCCAGAAGTAGCTTTATTATGCCAGCGGAAGAGTTCTAGAGCATCTTCATCAGATATGCTACAGCAGTAGTTACAGCGGCACAGCTGTACAGTGGCCAATGCCAGGGGCTTCAGAGGCAATAAACAGAACAGGTAGTCATCAAATTCTTGCACATTTAAAGACAAGTGGTCATTCTGTGTGATGAACAGAGATTAAAGACTCTAAATGTGCTCCTCTCTCTCTACCAATCGAAGGAAGAGGCACCGGGGTAATGACCCTGTCAGCTTGTTTTTATGAGAAAAAGCAATAAGAGTGGATTCAAGGAGAGATCCTGCATCTCAAGACTGTTTGGCTTCAAACAGGGTGGAATAACTGAATGAGACTGCAGAGATCCTCAGAGTTGTAGTTTACTATAGAATTGACTTTTTGTGTGAGATCTAAGGTACAAATTGAGCTGGTGAGTGACTGGTCTCTTGGGACTGGGAGTAACCTGGAATATTTGTGATTTTTGGTGTAAGTGACCATTTTATCACAGTCCAGCTTGCCTGAGGGGCAAGATAGACTGGAGTGTCTAAGGGGACTGTGTATGACTTTATTATAAAACTATTGTATACTTGAAGTTCACATTTGATACTTTGTTGGTGAGATCTAATTATAGAACATACCACCGTTTTGGGGTGTCTGCCATGCTTTTGACAGTCCGCCCTTAGGTAAGCAGTCAGGGTCATGAGCCATTTGAGACAGCCTGACAAATGTATACGAAGAATTTCACAGAAGATACAGAAAAAGTGCCTTCTCCAAAGAGCTTACTGTGACACAGCTAGACTGTAAACAGGGAAGAGGAATACAAAGGAATTGATAGAGCAAGGAAGGACAAGCGATAGCAATAAAATCGCTCAAATGACACCTCTTGGTGGTGCCATTGAGGGGGATATTTTTAATATATTAAACAGCTATTGACTCACTCTGCTGTAGCATTTAGAAAACTGAACCAGGAGAAAAGGGGAAAGAGGGTCTCTACTAGGTGGGGGCCCTTAGAATTAAATCCTACAAGCACTTATTCATACTGTTCACTTACTTGAATAGTCCCATAATCATCATTAGTGCTGTGGGGTACTTTGTATGCTTCCAGGTTAATTGAACTGATTAACTTTAGGGATGAGTGTTCATTTGGAGAGGTTCTTTAACCTGGCCTTTTCACACACTTGTTTTCTTGTGAGTTTTCCAAGTAATAGTGATTATGATTTGCTTTTGATACTGAACGACATCAAGATCAAGGGAATGTACTGAAATAATTTTGCAGGCAAGTTCTGAAGAGAAACGTAGTTAAGGGTGAATCCAGGAATTTTTTGATTAGGTTCCTTTTTGACACTTTGGCTGATTTCTATATTCTTTGGACCTTTCTTCACCATGACTCACCTGGGTGTATTCCACATACATCATAAATTAAGCATATGCTGCCAGCATGATGTATTAGTTATGAGTCAAGAGCTATTATCCCTCACTGTGTAAAACTACAACACTTTTGGGAAGTTTAAATCATTCATACTTGAAAAATGAATACAAAATTTAATTCTGATTTGAACACGTCACTTGAAATTACCTTGTTTCTTAATTAGACTTCTGAAAATCTAATGTTAGATTTGTTATCATTTAAAATTATCGCAATCTGCTGCTTCTTGTTTTAGTTTGAAATCATAATCGATGCCACGATGTCAGTAATTACTCACGCTGTTTTAGAAAGAGGCATGAAGCAATAGCAAGAAAAAGTATAATGTCAGATACAGATTTTTCTGTGGTTGTGTCAGAAACTGCTTTTTCATAGTACGTTTATTTACACTTTTTACTGTATACACTTTAGAAAAGGGGAAAATCAAGCACTGTCACTAACTCTTCTAGAAGGTTAGATAAATGGTTTAAATATAGGCTTGAATCATTCAGGAATAGAAAGAAGGGTCCTCTAGCCAGTTGCAGGTCAAACCAGTGATCAAGTTCCGTTCCTTTTCCCTCCTTTCAATTCTAAAAATAATATATCTCCACTCTAAGGCCTGGTCTACACTAGGAATTTTCTTCAGTAAAGCTATGACTTTCAGTGACAAATTCACACCTCTGGGAGATTTAACTATACCAACTTAATCCTCCCCCCACCCCAATCCCTTGTGTAGATAGTGCTAGGTCAGACTAGCTACCATCTCTTAGGGAAGTGAATTAGGTATGTTGATGGGAGAATTCCTCCAGTCAGCATAAGTAGTGGTCTTGCCCAAGTTGCAAGACCATGGAGAATTAGGTTCCTCATTTTTGGGCATAGCTGCACTTAAGACCATAGGTGCGGAAGTAGAGGGGTCGAAAAGAGAAGGTGTAGAATCAGATACCTAGTTTGTTGACCAAGGATCAGTGACTTTCAAGCTATTAGACCCATAACCTGCTCTCTGCAGTAAAGTCCATTTCATGGCCCTTGTCCAATTGTCCAAAGTCTTCCAAGGGATTGATGACCTGAGAGGTCATCTCTTTCTTTGTGAGTATGATCTCCTACAATAGCAAGATTCCACTGGAACAAAGAAAGAGAAGGAAGAAAGGTTGTAGTTGTTTGTGGCATTTTTGTCAAATACTTTAGAGGTGCTCAGATGATATGTGATAGTAAATACATTTAATTTAACTAAAACCTCTACTAGAGAGGGAAAAGGGAGAATATAGAGAAGTCAAGAATCCTATGTGACAAATTGTAGTCATGTCATTAATAGACTTCTGGAAGGCACTAGAATGTTATGAAGGCTGAGTAGCATTAGGAAGCGCAAGCTCCCTCTCTAGATTGAAGATATGATGTCATCTGACAAAGCTATGAAGCACATTGTCACTGTCCATACGTAAAATGGGAGAGAAGATAAAATATGGGCATTGGTCTTGGATCATGAAGATAAAAAACAGAACAACTAAATGGATGAGAGCAAATCCATTGGGGTGGGGAGCTCTTCAACATGCTGGACTAGATTGTGAACTCTTTATTGCCACTGTTAAATAATGACTAATGTGAGTAGTGTTGTTATAAGTGAGCCTACTGTGAGTTCAACTGTAAAAACGGAGAGTTTATAATGTGTCACAATAACCTATAGCAACAAATGCTGACGGTTAAAGGTGCAAAAGCGAGACACTAAATTAGTTCAAATAAAAAGGCCTATTGAAGTACCGGTAATTCAAGGATTGTGTTAAGATCGCCTCTGGTAAATAAGAAAAATGTGGAACTGGGAATCAATTCAATAAAATTGGTGTGTCAGCAACTAAGCTTAATTGACAGACAAAATAACAAGGGGATGGCTCCTCTGCCCATCACTTCCCTGTTGGGAGCCTTAAAAGGCTTTTGAAGAAAAATTGGGAAGCAAGTGACCAAACCAGGCCAGAGAGAGAAACCAGGCTGACCTTTCTGATCTTTCTGTGTGTTTTGCAGCACTGCTGAGAGCTTTTCACCAGAAAGAGGCAGCTAAAAGCAAAGCCCTGAACAGTCCTTGCACTGGTATTAGTTTGTCAGGTCTCAGAGTGGCAAAGAGATGAAACCGTGCCTATGCTTTTCCAGCTGTGAGATGCAAGTGAAAATCTATCTTTGCTGTTCTTTTTTTCTCCCCCTTTGTGTGGTCTTCTGGGACATGGGATTGGACTTCAATAACAGCTCCAGCCCATCTCCGCTAACTCTCTCTTTCCCCAAAAACGACAGTTATTACCAGCTGAAAGAGAACGGGCACATTGGATGATAAAAGGAAAGATTTACTTACTACTCTACATTTCAAATGCTTGAACTGTTGTTCGTTCTTTCCTGTATCTTTAATCAAAATTAAAAAGATTTGTAATGGTATGATTAGTATGGTACTAAGCAGGCTGAGGTCTCTATATACTAAGCCCTGAACCGTTTTTAATGCTTTTTAATGTTGAATAGCTTCAGGGTTATGTTAACATCTTTTGACTCTTTGGGCCCATATATTTCATCTAAATTAATACAACAGTATCCCCATTGAAATCAGAGGTTTACAATCTGGCCTTGTGAAAACCATGAAGCAGCTAGTAGGTATGTCAGGAACAGAGGGTCTAACACCTGAAAGATTAACTGCCTTTATGACAGAATGGAGACCTTCATGTCAGAGGAAATAAGCTATCCAGTTAATACTGAAAATTAGGGGAAAAAAACTTTCTCTCTGGTCAGATTGTTCCATTATAGGGTATCTTGCATCTACTGAAGTGTCAGGCATTGGTCAGTGTGAAAGACAGGATGTTGGAGTAGATGGATCACTGATCTGATCTGATATGTCAATATCTATATTTTTACTGTGGAATTGTAACATTCAGATGCAAATATCCTTAAGTATCAAATCAAAGATTTGTGTATAATATAAAATAAAAAACCCCATGAAAATTCTTTCTCCTGTTTCAGAAAGGCAATCTGCCTTGTCATATAATATGTAAAGCAGTCTTATATGGCTTGCAGAGGCATTTTGTTCCTTGACATTGCCTGTTTGATAAGAAAATCAATGCAGCGAAATAGGCATGAGAAAGAATGACATGTCATTTACTGGTCTGAGTAAGAAAAACTTGTGTTCATGTGGTGTGAGAGAGAGAGAGGACAGGGGAAGGGAAATATGCTTCTGTGCTGTATTGTATTAACTGAAGCAACTATTCAACTCTTGAGATATTCCCAAAGTGTATAGATTTAAAAAGTTCTCAAAATACCTACTGGAAAAGCATACCAACTATTAGTTTAAAATGATTTTAAAAAACAGTGTGATGTAACATGCTTTGTAAAATAGCTGTTGGGCCACATCTTAATAGGTGAGATTTAATTATAATAGTTTGTTTTAACATACTTTAATTTAAACTGAATTGTGTTTGATATATCTGAAAATGTATATATTCTAAAATACAAATTTGACATTATTTCAGTGGAAAGGCTGTATTTTTAAAGCCCACCTTAACCAAATTTAGTTTAATTTCATTAGGATATTTAATTTGTCACAAAAAGGGACTTTGATATATGATGACTGACACAGTAATGAAATGAAGCTGTATTTGACCTAAATCATTTGTATATATTTTAATGATTTGTCATTTTTCTTCTTTGTCATGTAATTTTTTTCTGTCAGTGCTGTGCTATGACCGCTGCACTATAGATTCAGCATGTGGCATGTGGGTGCCAAAGGGCAGGATTTTTTAGATTCCTGTTCTGTTAACTTGTATTTAATTAAGAGACACAGAACATTTCTGCTTCCCTGTACTCTGGGTATTGGAAAGGAAATTAGTGGTGGTCAAAACTCAGAATTTTTGTTCTGCTGGAAATTGTCATTTCAGAATTTCCAAATGGGAATAAAGCTGAAAATGAAACTTCTGTGCTGTCTGTCACCATGGCATTCCAACTAGCTATTTTGTTCAAAACCTTTGCTATTAGTAAGGTCAAAGTGTTTCATTTTGACTTTACTGTTTCAACTGTTATATATATAGTGTGTGTGTGTATATTAATTATTTAAATATAAAAGTCAAAACAAAGGACTTTGATCTTAGAAAAATGTTTCAGTAGTTCTTCATTTAAAATTGACAAAATCAATACATTTCCATAAAATGTTTTAATTTTGTGGAGCTGGCATTTTCTGATGGAAAAATATTCTACCTGAAATGTTTTCACCAGCTCTATTTATTTCATGCATCATGATGCTGATGTTAGTCACCTGGATTTTTAAGATGACCTGGACAATCATAGTTTGTGCTAATGGGTCTTTGCTTGGCTCCAGAGACCAATTTGGGAAGAACAAAATGTACACAGAGCTATTTTCCTAGCTGTGTTGATTTAGCTGCGCGTTGTTTCCATGACTAGTGCTGTGCTTCCAGCTCCTCAACATGATTCTTAAAGACGTGGACACCCGCTCTTATGGTGTGGCGCCATGCGATACATCAACTTACAGTTGCTCAAAGGATGAGTCATAAATGTTCATTTTGCTTTGGTATTGTTTCAGGAGGTCTCTGAAGCATTCCATCTGTTCTGTACACTTCCGGCTTCCGGGGCTTAATAAGGAATATACAACTTTTTTATCAAAGCAAGTCTAAGGCACATGAATTACATGGCCAGTGCATCTTGATTGGGTGCAGATCAAATGAGCCTCAATGCTGACCAAACCAGCTTTTGATGGTTTAACATGATAGAAACCTGATCTTGCCATTTGACGCTCAGCAATCTTTGTAGGTGTCACAAACTGTTAAGCTTTTTAATGTGCCTTTGATAGAGCCATGTTCGCACCCATAGAACAATGTCATGAGAACAACAGTATTATAGACTTTAACTTTTGCCTCTAGACAGATTTCATGTTGATTTTAGATTTGATGATGGAGGCAACCATGTGCAGTGCTTGTTTTCTTAATTCATATATCCTCTTCAGGGTTGATTGTCAGTTCATTGTTCAACGTGGTGCTAAAATGAGTAAACTATTTGACAGCTTGGAGAATTGTATCTTCAAGCTTATTGACTAGCCTTGGTAAATTTGTTGAGGAACTCACTGTTCACAGCCTCAGTTTTCATTCAGCTGGTGGTAAGGCCAAAGTTACAAGCCACCACAGATAAGCCGTAGTGCTGCTTCAGTGTGCGCCATCAAGGCACAATCATCAATGTAGAGTAGTTCCTGGATCAGTGCTTCTGCCACTTTTGTGTTCGCATGTAGATGGGAAGGACTGAAGAGCTTACTAGTGCGGAAGCATAAAAAGACGTCATTTGAAGAACTTCGTCTAGCATCGCAACAAAAGAATTGACCAAACAGGCTAAGATCACCCCATTCGTGGTTAGAAATGGGTCTGTTAGATCACAATCAATGCTAATTCTTCCTGCCATGCCTTTCATGGAATTGCTGAATGATAATAAATTTGTTGGGCTATCCAAATTTAGTGACCGATATCCAGAGGATGGGGCAGTTCACTGTGTTGAATGCCTTGGTGAGATCGAGAAACACCTGTGTACAAAGGTTGGTGCTGTTAATGACATTTTTCCTGTAATTGTCAGATGATGAAAATCACGTCAACATTGCTGTGCTGAGCATGAAAACATCACTGTGACTCAGAACATTGTCAATGATTTGGGTCAGGAGCCAGTTCAAAAGGATCTTTGCAAGAATCTTGCTGGCCACAGAGAGCAAAGATTCCACAGTAGTTACCACTGTCAGTCTGAGCCTTTAAGCATATATAGTGATAACACTGGCATCTTTCTGTTGTTGCAATATGATTTCTTAAAGCCAAACATGTAAGAAATTAAAAAAGCAGTTAATGAGAAGATTTCCTCCGTACTTAAAACTTAAGCTGAAATAGCATTGGGACTGGAGATTTGTTCTTTTTCATTTCTTGAACAACCTTCAATGTCTCAGCTCGTGTGGATGGATCTGCAAGTGCGTTAGATGTGGGCAATTTGCAGACATTATCCAGTGCCTCCTCAGAAACAGTAGAGATAAGATTAAGTAGCTCACTAAAATGTTCATGCCAACATTGGTGGAGTTGCAATGCAATCTGTGGTTAGAGATTCACCATCAGCACTTGTTAGCAGTATAAAGGCAGACCGGGTAGGGCAGTGCACAGCTTTGACCACATCATAAAAACCTTTGGAGTCATGCCTATCATAAAGGGCCTGCAGTTTATCCACCTTACAGTCAAACCACATATCTTGTCTTCTTTTTGACTCAGACTGGGGTCAGCGAAGAGCACGGCATGTGCTTCTTGCTTGACATCAAGGAGATGCAATATTTCAGGATCATTATCACGAAGTCAGTCTGCATGAAGGTGTTTTTGTATACCCAACACAATAAAAAATGGCGCTATAGATCAAGGATGCTCAATTAGATCTATCCACAAGCCAATTTGAGAATTTTTATGACAAGAAGTGGGCCATTTGCGCAGAATGCTGAGGAAAAAAAAAAATCAAAACTTCAGCTGCCAATGAAGACCTTGATTGCAACATAAATATTAGTGTTTCTATCTTTTAACAAAGTTTATAAATCAACATAATTGTCTGTGTTTCTGAAAAACTCTATGGGAGAAGCTACAGAAGGTCAGCCATGTTAGTCCGTGTCCAGCAAAAACAATGAGAGTCCTGTAGCACCTTAAAGACCTAACAAATTTCTGCGGGCATAAGCTTTCGTGGCGGCAACGCACTTTGTATAATGAGAGAGAGAGAGAACACGGATGATTGCTGGCAAGCTTTGTGCAATGTGGTTTTTAGGTCAGGGCAAGGCATGTACACTGCTGAAGATGCTCATCTGTCAGGAAATTGTGGTGGTGATTTTTTTGGTAGAAAACCCAGATTTGCACAGGTACGTTGATCCGAACATCATTAAAAATAGATGGTCAGATTCTAGCTATTTGGAAACCAATCGGCATATTGAGTCCAGAAATCACTAAGTCCGACTTCTCTGGATTTTGCCTTCGAGGCATTTGAGCTCTCAAGCTTCATCAATTGGCTCAAGAACGTTCTTTGCTTCAGAAGGGCAAGGTCCATTGGCACAGACAACAAATGGATCACAGACAAATAAAAGCAAATCCTTTGGAATTTGAAAATTCTCAAATCACATTTTAAAATTTTCAATCTGAATGTTTAGGAATTTTTGCATCATTTTTCATTGATGTTTCATCTTTAGCAACACCACACAATGTAGGAAAGTACATCTTTCCTGTGAAGTCTATCTGAAGGATTTCAAGATTCCTCTGAAAGACAGACTTTTCCAAACAGATCTTCAACACTGCTTGCATGGCTTTGGAGCTGCCAGTTGTGGGAATTCAAGTGACCAATAATATTGCACAGGAAAACTACTAGTGACCATAGTGGGGACCTCATTCAGAAATTCCAGGAACTCAAACCACAAGACCAAAAAGGCATATAAGAAATTCTGTTTCTTTTTGAAGTGTGTGACCTGTCCATGCCTAGGGTAGACACTTGAAAAATTCCAAGGTCATGGCAGGCTGTAAAAGGAGAGCAGATTTTCCCAGCACTGGTGGGTGACACTAAAGTCAGACTTCCCAACCAGTCACAAACCGTGCTTCTGATTCCCCACACTGGTTGTCAAGAAGTCAAAATACAAATATACACAGCCCCCTTTACTGCATTTCAGTCTCTGTCTCCCAATCAGCCACTAGGTCCAGTAAAGAGACCAGTTATTTAAAACTCAATGATCTTTACCAAAAAGGTTCCCTCTGATCCCAAAGGATCAGCCACAGTACCAGATATGTTTGGATCTTACCCAAAATACCATGCTACCAGTCAATCCTTTTTAGTAACTAAAACTAAAGGTTTATTATAAAAAGAAAAGAACAAACAATAAGAGAAATGTTAAAGGATTAAAGCAATCAGATACATACAA
This sequence comes from Mesoclemmys tuberculata, assembly GCA_007922155.1. Lineage (NCBI taxonomy): Eukaryota > Metazoa > Chordata > Testudines > Chelidae > Mesoclemmys > Mesoclemmys tuberculata. Next base: position 522,032 of record ML675641.1, read on the forward strand.
ATGATTTGAAAGTCCATATACATCAGGTTTCTAGTAGAAATGTGGCATTTGCAGGCTTATATAGTCCCTCTGGTGTACATCCAGTACCTGGATGGGTCTCAGTCCTTTGTTTCACAGCTTCAGTTCAGTTGTAGATGGGTTGATCCAGAGATAGATGACAGACTAAAGACTGAAAGACCAAATGGATCTCAGGCAGCTGCCTTTTATGTCCTTTGGTCTATGCCAGGCTGCTTGTGGAAATTTACAGCAACAAAATGGAGTCCAGAGTCACATGAGCAAGTCCTGGTGACTCATCAAGTATATTGCTGGCTTCTCCCCCCTCGGCCCCTTGTACCTGTGAATTTCTTAATGGACCGTTAAGCAGGCTATTGCTGCAGCCATCCTGTCTGGGGTGTTGCCCAGACACAGCGCAATTTGAAATACAGATATATCAACCATATCCATAACTTCCATTACACACACAACACATGGACATAAACATCATCATCAAGGGCACAGTATAGCCCTTCTAACAGTACCTGCCACAGCATATCTCACATGAATTATGATTTTTGACATAATGATGTTAAACAATATAATGCCCCCGCCCCTACCATCCAGCCAGTGTGACAAAGTGCACCCAACCTCTCTAACACATGCCCTCACTTAATGAGTGAACGTTGCTGTGGTGCAACATGTAACTCTATTTGGCTGAAACACCTTGTAAAAGAGCTTTAAAAAGACAAAGTTGCAAGTCTGAAGTTGTGTATATGTAGTTCACTAATGTTATCACAGTACTCATTGCTTTTTTCAAGTTCCCAGATAAATTACTGCACGGTAATTTGCACAGGACTGCACAGAAATTTGCGCAGGACTGCACAGAATAGTCTGGTGAATGATGCAGGGAAGAGTATTTAATGAAGGGTATGTCACTGCCAAATGTTTCTAGCAAAGTCCTTCTCTTTCTCTGTCATGGAGGGATCTCCATCTGTAACAAGCAAGTTTACTTTCCTCAGATCTAAACTATTTTTTTCAAAAAAGCCTTTTACATTTGCAAAAATATCTCTCCTGTGGTGTAGGTTTCTAATGGTATTAAGCATAAAAATTCTTCCATGAAAATTTCACCATCATAAATTTTAACAGTGATAGTTGGGGAGTGTCACTTAAATCACTTGATTCGTCCACTGTAAGTTACATGTATTTGGCATAGTTTACATTGGAACAGTAACTGTTTGCTGACAAACAGTCCTCATGAATTTCCTTTAATCCTCACACTGCTATGGAATCAGACGGGAACTTGCTTCACACAGTTCAGGGTCAGCTTTGTTTTTATCTCTGAAAAAGAGCTCCTCCAGCATTTCCATATGAAGCAGCGGTTGTTTTTTCCTGTACAGTTGCTCATGTTGTGAGAATGACGTTTGAAGTGAGATACGAAAACTTCAATTTTTCAATTTTGCCACGTCTTACAACACTGTCAAGAGGATAGGCCTTGTTGAAGTTACTGTGCTTTGATTCAAAGTGGCATCTCACGTTGATGACTTTGGAGTCTGATACAGTGATTTGGCAAATTAAATACAAAGGTTTTGCATTTAAATGAGGTGGCATAATAAAAGAAAATCCACTGTCCAGTTTGGGTCAAAACCTCAGTTTTCGTAGTCAATTTTGCAAATGTTTACTCCCGCTCTCATTCATTTTTGGCTCCATTTCCATCACTAATGAAAAAATGGGTGGCATCCTAGCTCAATCATAACCGATGCGATTATGAGAACTTAAGATCCTGTAAGTTACTTACTGAGGAAATAGAGGTAAATGATAGGCTTCACATCACTGTTTCATGATTTTAATTATAAACATTTTTTCAAGGTGAGCTGGCAGGCCACACAGGAAGCCGTGGCAGGCCACATTTGGCCCATGGGCTGCCTATTCAATATCACTGTCATCCTTCCTCATGTGAGAAGTTCCATTGAGTTTGGTGACATTAAACCGCACATTCATTAATGAAAGTCTTTGATTAGGACAGTTACACACAGCTAGGGTTATATTTCAGGTTCCCAAAATAAAGGACATTGGGGAGATGGGGAGGAGGGAGCTATAAAGTGGCACATGTGGGAGTGCTTGAAGGGTGTGTGCACAGTCAGGAGTATCTGGGAGATGCTGGAAGGGATATCTGGGGGTATGGGTGGGATGCCTGGGGGTTATTGGAGGGGATAATTGTGGCTGGACTGCTCACTGGAGGTGTGGAGCAGTGTTACTGTCACGGGGGCAGGGCATCTGGCACAAGCCCAGGACCCAGTGCCGGCCATTAGTGAGCACCTCCCTGTGGGGCCCCGTTCCAGGGCTGGGAGCGAGCTGCAGGGGAATGGACAATGGGCTACGGATACAGGGGAGGGACCCATCTGGAAGCGGATCAATCAGGGCTTTTTCTGAGCTGCACCATCTGCTCTGCAAAAACCCTGGATTTGGATTCTTATTTCAAAAATCCACCTGGAGGGAGAGCGGACAAGCAAAAAAGATCTGGGCGTGGTGTGGTCGCCCTGCACACCGCCTAATATTGCAAGTGGTATTTGAAAATAAAATAAAAAAACCCAAGCTTGCTATTTCTTGTCAATCTTGGTGCAAGTGTCTGGTCTATGCCCCTGTCTCTCTCCGGTCTCCTGGGAGTGACCCCTTTAGTGGGCTGGGCACCAAGGACTCTCACAGTTCCACGGGGGGTAGCCCTCTGGCATCCAAGACTGGGCCTTCAGCATCCAGTGTTCCCTCTTTCTCTCTACGGCTCTGTGCAGTGAATCCAACTAAGCTAGGCTGCTGGACGAGGCTTGTGCTGTGCCTTTCAGGGCACAATGCTCTGTATTTACAGGGTATTTAAAGCGACGCAGGTAGCATTTGCAAAACAGCATAACCATTTATTGGTCACCTGGCTACGGAACCTGGAAGTCCTTAGGTTAGCACGGAGAAAGGAAGGTTAAGACCTAGTCCAAGTCTCTTCTGCTTAGCCAGAGCCCAGAGAAGTGGTAGTGAACTGCCTTGTTCAGGATCCGTCTCTTTCTGACAGACTTCATCTGATCCCAGGACTCCTTCCAGCAGCCAGCTCTTATCCACACCCCCGTCACACTCTCAGCTCTCCAGTCCTTAGTTCTCCAGCAGGGCCATGTTGTTCAGCTTCCCTGCTGAGAGGTGGAGAAATCCTATCTCCCTTGGGGTCATTGGTTGTTAGGTGTCAATGTCCTAGTGGCTGGAATTGCCATTGTTTTTGTGGGTTCTCCATTGATACGCAGTTGGCCTCAGCCAGTCTTTTTTACAAGGTCCTACTCAGGCTCAGCAAAACGACATTCACACCTATGTCTCTTCGACTGCCCTGAGAGCCAACAGTCCACCCCACACATTAGCTAGCCTTACAAAATATGCGGGAAACTGAGGGACATGCATATAAGTCATAAAAATATTACAGAAAATTCCCACTTCATCACAGCAAGCAACACGTAAAATTGAAGTGTACTTTTTCTGATTGGACAACAGCACAGGGTAGGATGCCCAATGTAAATCTGTTGGAGAAATACACGTCATGGGCTTGAGACCAGATCTGGCATCACTGTCAGGTGTGTCTGTGTATCACCAGCTCTGCACTTGGCATTTTGTTGCTTGAGTCAAAGCAGATGAGTTGTGCCCAATCAGTGAGGTGAGCCTGAGCGTCTAATTGTTTTTCCCTTAACTGAATGATGGGCCATGTAACAATTAGAGCCAAAGAAATAAGATGATTCATAAAAAGCTACGTGCAAGAAGCATTAGGCATCATAAGTGTTTAACGCAATGACGTCCTGCAGTGAATCTTCAGCATCACAGTCTATGCATTTATAGCGATGGTAACCAAAATTAAGTTACGTTAAATTCATTTGAATTAAAATACTGTATTTTCTCTTTAAATTTTTTCACTTTCTGTTAATAGCCCATTGGTGCAAGGAATTGAGAATTTCTGAGTGCTAGGGAAAAGCTTTAATTTATTGTTTTACTTTTATTGGACCTCCAATGAGCCCTCAAAAGTAAATCCATTAACCGTTCATTGGTTTAAAAAAACAGTACTTCATCTTTTCCCTTTCACTCTTTCATCTGCTCATGCAAGAGCTAAATCGCTGTCTGTTGTATTTTCTGTCCGTGCTTCCAAGCGTTAGTGGGTTTTTTTGTTTGTTTTTTTGTTTTTTTAAAGGAAATTCACTCCAATTCCATTTATTGCCCTGCCACATTTGGTTCTTGAGGAAGAGCTTGTTCTCATCAGTTTCCATAGACACATACTACAGGTATAAACAGAACAACTCAGTCTTTCTGCACATCCGATGAAAAACTGCAATATAGGTTCAAAACAATAACTTTAAAGGATCAGTCTTACTGTACAGCTGGCAGTTTAGGCAATCAGAACATTTCCATATTTTGTTTCATTTTTCAGTTAAAAGCTGGCATCAATTTTCTTTGAAGCATTGCATATTTTCCCCTTTTGACACATGTGACTCTTGCACAGGTGTTCAGGGCTGAGCTGGGGAAGGGTGCACCAGGAACGCCCCCCTCTTGCTCACACCCCCATGTGGGGATCAGTTACAATCACTGGCCACCCCAAAAAAGATGAGGAGGGAAAGAGCTGGCCAGCTGCAGAAGAGAGCCCACATTACCCTTGTAATACACATGGAAAGTGTTTTATGTGCCCCACTCTGTGGCTAGTCCACAAGAAATAAATGCTAATGCTTCCAGATAATGGATTTAGTCCATTATTATTAACACTGTTTTATTAAACAGTTGTTTTTCAGTAGTACCCAAAGGCCAACCCCTTTGTGCTTGCCTCTCAACAAACAGATAAGAAACAGATAGCAGAGATCTGTGGTTTGGTGCTGAAGGAGTAGGATTCAAACCTGGCTACCTCCCTGTGTGAGAGTGGTACAGTGCATGTGCCTTCCCTGCATGTTGAGAGTTCCAGGAAGCTTTCAAACAGCATCCCTCAAACTTCCAGACTCACTGGGTTCTGCAGGAGATGAGGAGGAAACCTCTGTTCTTCATAGTTACCGAGTGCTCCTTCAAACTCCAGAGAGAACTGTGTACCTAGCTGAGAATCTTATGAGAGATTATTGAGATGTCCTGAGTTTAAGACACTTTATTGAGATGTAATGTATACTAGGACTTGCATTTTCAGCAGTACCTCCTCTGAGCAGTGCTGGGAATAGTCCTTCTCCTCGAGGAGTTTAATTCACAAATATTGAGGCTGCAGTACTTGGGGGATAATTTTACTGCTAATTTTGTTGTTAGAATTGTAAATGTAGCAGTTTCACTGAATAGAATCATAGAATATTAGGGTTGGAAGGGACCTCAGGAGGTCATCTAGTCCAACCCCCTGCCCAAAGCAGGACTATCCTCAGCTAAATCATCCCGGCGAGGGTTTTGTCAAGCCTCAATCATAGAATTGTAAGACTGGAAGGGACCTCGAAAGGTCATTTAGTCCAGTGGCCTGCACTTACGGCATGACTGATTATTATCTAGACCATCCCTGATAGGTATTTGTGTAACTTGCTCTTAAAAATATCCAGTGATGGAGATTCCACAACCTCCTTAGGCAATTTATTCCCGTGCTTAACTCTCCTGTCAATTGAGAATTTTTTCCTAATGTCCAACCTACACTGCCCTTGCTATAGTTTAAGCTCATTGCTTTGTGTCCTATTCTCATAGGTTAAGGAGAACAATTTTTCTCCCTCATCCTTGTAACAACCTTTTATGTACTTGAAAACTGTTATCACGTCTCCCCTCAGTCTTCTCTTTTTCAGATTAAACAAACCCCATTTATTTTTTCAGTCTTCCCTCATAGGTCAAGTTTTTGAGACTTATTATTTTTGTTCCTCTTCTCTGGACTTTCTCTAATTTGTCCACATCTTTCCTGATGTGGCACCCAGAACTGAACCTAATACTCCAGTTGAGGCCTAATCAGTGCAGAGTAGAGAGGAAGAATAACTTCTAGTGTCTTGCTGACAACACTAGTGCTAACGTGTCTCAGAATGTTTTGCTTTTTTTCCAACTGTGTGACACGGTAGACTCGTTTAGCTTGTGATCCACTGTGACCCCCAGATCCCTTTCGGCAGTACTCCTTCCTAGGCAGTCACTTCCCATTTTCTGTGTGTGCAACTGATTGATTGTTCTGTCTTAAGTGGAGTTCTTTGCATTTGTCCTTGTTGAATTTCATCCTGTTTACTTCAGACCACTTCTTCAGTTTCTCCAGATCAATTTGATTTTAATCCTATCCTCCAAAGCACTTGCAACCCCTGCCAGCATGATATCGTCCTCAAACTTTATAAGTGTACGCTCTTTGCCATTATCTAAATCATGATGCAGATATTGAACAGAACCAGACCCAGAAATGATCCCTGCAGGACCCCACTCGATATGCCCTTCCAGCTTGACTGTGAACCATTGATAACTACTCTCTGGGAATGGTTTTCTAGCCAGTTATGCACTGACTTTATAATAGCTTCATCTAGGTTATGTTTCCCTAGTTGTTTATGAGAAGATCATGTGAGACCATATCAAAAGCCTTACTAAAGTCATGATATACGAAATCTACTACTTCCGTGCTATCCACAAGGCTTGTTCCCCGTCAAAGAAAGCTATAAGGTTGGTTTGACATGATTTGTTCTTGACAAATCCATGCTGACTGTTACTTATCACTTTTTATCTTCCAGGTGTTGCAAATTGATTGCTTAATACTTTGCTCCCATATCATTCCGGATACTTTTCTGGATACAGTGGCAACTTATACAAAAGTATTTGCCCTTTTTCAGTCCTCCAGAATCTCTCCCATCTTCCATGGGTTTTTGGAGATAATTGCGAATTGCTCAGATACCTCCTCGGTTCTCTCCTTGAGTATTCCAGGATGTATTACATCAGTCCCTGGTGACTTGACCTCCATCTTGTCTGAGTAACTTTTAACTTGTTGTTTCCCTATTTTAGCTTCACATCTTACCTCATTTTCACTGGCATTCACTATTTTAGACGTCCAATCGCTACTAACCATTTGGTGAAAACTGAAACAGTCATTTAAGAACTTCTGCCATTTTCACATTTTCTGTTTATTTTTTTTCTCCCCCTCATTGAAAATGGGCCTATTCTGTGTTTGGTCTTCCTCTTGTTTCTAATGTATTTGTAGAATGTTTTCTTGTTACCCTTTATGTCTCTAGCTAATTTAATCTCATTTTGTGCCTCAGCCTTTCTAATTTTGTCTCTACATACTTGTGTTATTTATATATATTAATCCTTTATGATTTGACCTAGATTCCACTTTTTGTTGGACCCTCTTTTGAGTTTCAGATCATTGAAGATCTCCTGGTTAAGCCAGGGTGGCCTCTTGTGATATGTCCTTTCTTTCCTATGCAGTGGGATAGATTGCTCTTGTGCCCTTAATAATGTCTCTTTTAAAAATTGCCAACTCTCTTGAACTGTTTTTCCCCTTAGACTTGTTTCCCATGGGATCTTACCTTCCAACTCCCTGAGTTTGCTAAAGTCTGCCTTCTTGAAATCCATTATCTTTATTGTTCTGTTTTCCCTCCTACCATTCCTTTGAATCCTGAATTCTACCACTTCATGATCATAAGTAGCCAATATAATGTAGCCATTAGGATTAAAAATTCTGTCACCTGCTAGCATAAGAAATCAGTAGTGGTAAATTTTAAAGAAAATCTTCTCACATTTTTACAGGAGTTAAAGCTTCCAGGTAAAACTTTAAAAAGCATCTGAGTCCCATTTTGAAAAGTGTTTTTGGAAAATGAGATTTAGACTCTAACTATAGAGGAATTCCTAGCTGTCTAATCTGTCAGTCTGTTTGTCCAAGCTTTTACAGCAACTCATCACCATATGATATGAAACACTGAAATCAGACGATTAGAAATATACTATATGTGAACATAAGTTGCCAACAGTAACTCTAATGTATAAGCTTCAACAAATACAATAATAAAAATGTTTTACCATTTATTTAGCAAAGGATTCAAAGTACATGACAATCTGTGTACATATAGCATTACTGGAATGCAGCTATGAATTGTTTAAGTGGTTTCCTGAATTGTGAGGAGAATAACCAGGGTATCCTGGTAGATTTCCCAAACTGAAAGGTCCTTTATTTTTTATGTAGTTATTTTTTTAAATAACACCATTAATGTAATTCCCATTTTTTGTGTATCATTCAAAGAAAAATACATTAATCATAATGAATGAAACAGGACTCAAAATAGATATTTTAACATAATATAAATAGGAAAAAAATAATATTCATGAGTGTCTTACTCTTCCCTATAATATTGTGTGCTGTTACCTTTTACAGTAATGTTGAAGCAATTTTAATTGTTTTGGGTTTGTTTAAATTTCTTGATGGAACAAGGGTTGGGTTGTAAAATACACAGTGGAATTCCTTAAAAATAAAACCTTCAACATGGGACTGTCAAAGTAGGTCAGTTCTTCTGGCCTAAATACATTACTTTATCAATTGCCCTTTCGGAGACTCCAGTTAGAGATGTGTATTTCAAGTGTAGATTTGAGTGTATTTCTAAATAGAATGACACAACTGGAGGGCTTATTGTTTCTATGATGCATTTATAATGTACATTCTGATGAGAATTCAGGCCGCTATCTGTAATACAGAAAAGCTCCTTTTTAAAGGCCTGATGCAATTCCCATTAAAATCCATGGGCATCTTTACATTGATTCAACTGGGAGATGGATTGGGCCCCAAGTGCACAGCTACATCTAATTTGGAGGAGGTCAGCCTGGGAAAAGCTTTCCTGATGTAGTAAATGTATACTTGTGGTTCATACAAAAGAGCTGAAGAGAAGCAAATTGTGCCCATGTCAGGTTGGAATGACAGATGTGAAATACTTTACCAAGGCTGCAAAGCAAGTGATAAATGGCATAATAAAGAGAAAATAGTTAAAAAAAAAAAAAAAAAAAAAAAAAGCCATGAGATTAAACCCTAAATCTAATTTATTTAGTTGATGTGGGGTTGGCAGTGCTTTGAGGCTGGTTTATATTTTTCAGAGGAAGTGGAATAGGAAGGAGTTGGTGCATATGTCTTAAAAAAACCATTGTTTCTATTTTTGCAGACTTTTGCATAGTCTAAAAAACCTTTTAATCTCAAGAATTTTGAGATACCCCATTGGTGATCTATGAAATGTCAAATCTATGAACAGGTGCTATATATATCTGTTCTGACTGATCAAAAGGAGATCTGCTTCTTTGTCTGCTGGCTTTATGAATAACCCAATATTCTCACTTAACTGTTTCACTGCTTTTTGTTTAAAAACAAAATAGCACCAAAAAGAGCATATCTGGAACTGTGAAAGAAATAAAAGGAGAGGGCAATGCCATGGAGTGATGGACACAATCCATTAACAGATTGATCAAGATGGCAGGAGTGGTCAAATGAAAAGTAGAAGTTTTGTTGGGAGTTGAATTGTTATGGGTTAGGTGTTGGTTTTCTTTTCATTGTTGCACTTTTGTTTTGTGACAAAGATACGTAGGGGCTGACCAGAAGCCCATGGAAGCTGTGAAGAATGGAAGCCCTTCTACTGGCTTCAGAGGGCTTTGGACCATACCTCAGGAGCTTAGTGGGTTTTGTATACATTGATAGAAATTGAAAGAAATAATTTAAAAGTTTGCTTTAACAAAAGAATAATAGTTCTCAAGTATACTGAATCACACTTTATATCTTTGAAGTGCTTTACAATAATTAGGTCCCTGATCTTGCTAACATTTATGCACCTACTTAACCATAACCACCAAGTAGCCCCATTGACTTCAGATAAGCATGTCAATACAATGTTTACAGCATTGGGGGCTCAGATTGCAAGCTCAGTGAAGTCTTTTGTTTGTTTGCTTGTTTGTACAGCGCATAGCTCAATGGGCTCTCAGTCCTGAATGGGGCTTCCAGTGCTTAATTATTCATAATGTTTATATTATATATCTCCTTTGTGCATATGTATTGTGGGTAATACAAAACTCAAGTAATGTAAATGAGCCAGAATCTTCTATAGTCCCGCTGCACTTCGCTGAACTTCAGTCTCCATCAGGCTCTTTCGTGACATGATTGCATGCTACTGTGACTATCATAAAACACAACATTGGCCCATCTACAGTTGTAGGAAAAGATCTGCCTTATGATTGTGTTTGTGGGAAAGTGAACCAGTGCTAATGTGCATGACTGAGACCTTCATTAATACAATTCCCTAGAGCACTACTGCTACTGTGTTACTCAATCAAGGTTTTTTTCAAATAAGGGAATGGGAAGGGCTTTGGTGCCTGCTATGTCTGATGCAAGCACAAGGTACTTTCTGTAACAAAAACAAAAGTTAAAACTTTGAAAGCTACTCATAGATTATTCTGCTTACTGTATGTCAAGACATGTATCGTAAAAGAAACTCTCTCCACTAATGTCAGCCTTTTTGAAATTTGGGTCCAGTGGAATATATTGAAACATACTGATGATTACCTTGCTCTGAGTGCTGACCCTTGCCTTAATTTGTGGTAAAAGAGATGCCAAGATATTTTCAAATAATGATAAGTTAAAAAAAGAAAAAATAGGTCAGCAGACCACATACATAGTGTCTGAATAAAATCTTCAATTAAAGATTCAATTCTACTGCTTGAAATTCAGCATATTCAGTGCAGTGCATGTGAACGTGAATATGTAATAGGGGCCTGATTAAGCTCCACTGAAGTCAATGGGAATCTTTCAGTTGACATCAGTGAGGTTGGGGTGGCTTCTCATTAAGAGTCGGTGGAGCTAACCTCACAAATATGACCCAGCTGTGTCACACTATATATGCTGTCCCTTATGCTTAGGCCTGTTCCATCTGTGGCTTGTCACTGGTCTGTGGACGTAGGGGCAAAGGTGTCTTTACTTGTAAATTTGACATATTTAACCTCGGAGTTACTGAAAAACAATTTCATTTGTTTAGACTAATTTTTTCTTAGTAGGGATCTTATGAGACTCATATGAGAGAGGTGTGAGATGAGTAGTGATCAATGGCTCCATGTCTAGCTGGCAGCCAGTCACAAGTGGACTGCCCCACGGGTCGGTCCTGGGGCTGCTTTTGTTCAACATCTTCATTAATGATCTGGAGAATGGGGTACATTGCACCCTCAGCAAGTTTGCAGATGACACTCAGCCAGGGGGAGTGGTAGATACCCTGGAAGGGAGGGATAGGACACAGAAGGACCTAAACAAATTGGAGGATTGTGCCAAAATAAATCTGATGAGGTACAACAAGGACAAGTGCAGATTCCTGAACTTAGGACGGAAGAATCCCATGCACAGCTACAGACTGGGGACCGACGAGCTAGGCAGCAGTTCTTCAGAAAAGGATCTGGGGGTTACAGTGGATAAGAAGCTGGATATGAGTCAGCAGTGTGGCCTGGTTGCCAAGAAGGCTAATGGCATATTGGGCTGCATTAGTAAGAGCATTGCCAGCAGATCGCGGGAAGTGATTAATCCCCTCTATTCCGCATTGATGAGGCCGCATTTGGAGTATTGCATCCAGTTTTGGGCCCCCCACTACAAAGAGGATGTGGACAAGTTGGAGAGAGTCCAGTGGAGGACAACAAAAGTGATAAGGTGTGGTAATTGTTTTACCACAATGGGGTCATTCACGGAGTCCGAATCCTGAAGTGACGAAACCGACAACTTCTCGTGGTGAATCGACCCCGCGTTCAGCACACGGGGGGCTTTTATTACGGGCGTGTTGCCAAGCAGATTACACCATGCATACATTATCTTACACCATTTAGGAGCAGCCACATCATGTTCTGTTGTGAACCAATCACTCGACGCCCCAAGGGCGCTGGCAGCCTGCCCACTCCCTATACATTCCTTTGGCAAAGCAGCAGCTTAGTTTCCCATATATGGTAATGAAACACAAACACAGGCAACAGATAAACAGGTTACATTAGCTACATTGATTATATGACGACTCTACCAAATCTAAATTATATTAAAGGCTAAGGATATAAATCACATTTTAATATATAGCAACAATAAGGGGGCTGGAGCAGAAGACTTATGAGGAAAGGCTGAAAGAACTAGGCCTGTTTAGTCTGCAGAAGAGAAGAATGAGGGGGGATTTGATAGCAGCCTTTAACTACCTGGAAGGAGGTTCCAGGGAGGAGGGAGCTAGGCTGTTTTTAGTGGTGGCAGATGACAGAACAAGGAGCAACGGTCTCAAGTTGCAGTGAGGGAGGTCTAGGTTGGACATTAGGAAAAAGTTTTTCACTAGGAGGGTGGTGAAGCACTGGAATGAGTTACCTAGGGAGGTGGTGTTATCTCCATCTTTAGAGGTTTTTAAGCTGAGGCATGACAAAACCTTTTCTGGGATGATTTAGCTGAGGACAGTCCTGCATTGGTTGGACTAGATGACCTCCTGAGGTCCCTTCCAACTCTAATATTCTAGGATTCTATGGTGTAATGATTTCATGAAAAAGCTTATTGGAGACTGAAGTTCACCCCCTTGCAGAAGGACCATAGAAGACCTTTGGATCATTTACATTATTTAAGCTTTTTATTACCCATGGTATTGTCCTTTTAGTTGCATGGGAGTATCTGGTCTGTAGCCCATGCTTTCTCCTTCCATGAATGCCTAAATTGCAACTGGAATAGGTCCAACTTCCCCTCCCTTACTCCCTGGGGTGATTATGAAGGCAAGATTTCTACATAGTATAGGATATCAAAGTACATTGCTTCCATTTAAAATAATCTCATTTTGTACCCCACATAAGAAAGAACAGGGATGTGTGTGGGTTACTTAATTTTTTTTTTTTTTTTATGTCTAGCCCACTCTTATTCACAGGAAATTAAATACCTAAGAACTTGGCATTATGGAGCTAGTTGCAAATGTAGGATTTTTATGTGCTTGTTGTTTTATTTCCTTTTCTTTTACATTATAGCACGTTACTATTTTCCATCCAGTATTTTGATTTTCCTTAAAATAGATTCCTGTTGCATAGACACTACCATTCTGTGTTCTTCAAGAAATCACAATAGAAAATGTTAAATTTGCTTTCTTCAGTTAGGAGGCCATTGCACCTTATGTAATACTCTAGAGATTTATAAATAATCTGCAATTTGTAAATCAGTTTGCTGATGGGTGGAATAACGTTTTCTGACAATGCTTTGAGCTGGAAATCCAAGATTGAAAGCAAAAAAAAGGGTTCCAGTCCTCCAAAGTCCTGAACATCTCCTGAGTAGTATTGAGCACCATCAGCTCCAATATTCTTCATTCAGTGCATCAGGCCTTAAATGCATACACATTTCCATGCACTTCTGGAAAATGTATGTGTTCTTCTTTTCCTCTAAGATAAAAACTTGGTTTGGTTGAAATCAGTTATCCATCATTTTTATCAAATTTAGATTGTTTTGTGGTTTGTTAGATCAACCTAAGTCAATTAACTCGGCATAGCAAGATTGAGAATGACTCTGTTTTCCAGTGATTAGGGCACTCACCTAGGATGAGGGAAATCCGCTTTGACGTCCCTCTTCCAATGGCTATTTAAATATTTTATACAAAGTGGAATAGCTCCTGTGGAGACAAGGGGTTAAAAACTCCTGTCTTGGTTCGTTTTTATTCCTCGCTTCAAGCGGGGTTGGGGGGACTGGAGAAGAGAGGGTGAAGGAGGGAGGAAGTTTTTGTTTTCTTTTCCTTTTTATCACTTACTTTAGAAGTAAGGGATAAATTTGCAATTCTTACTATGCACTATATAAAGTTTACATTTGAGGCTTCCAACAAATGACTAATACTAATATTAATAAAACTCTTAGTACCAAAGCTGTTTGACCTTGGACCCTTTCTAAATCGCAATAATTATTGGCTCCAAGAATATTTTAGAGTTTTATTGGACCAATTATCCATTAAATTTCACACACAGTCATACAACATACTCAGGTTTGACTTATTGAGGGGTCCACACTGTCTCAATCCCACCCGTGGTGCCAATGGGGCGAATGAATCCAATAACGATAACGCTTATTTAGCAGGAGGGGGAAGGATAGGCTGACAGACAGACACAAAAGGGAATCCTTTGAAGTCACAGGAGCTCCATTGAGCAACGCAGCTACAAAGGCTCATGAGTTAGGAAGGGGGAGAGGTAGCCATGTGGCTGCAGTCACTTCACCTGTCCGTTGAGTCACTAGGTTCAGACAGGCCCCCCCTGCTATTCAGCCGAGCAACTTGTGGATGGATGAGGGCAGCTGAAACTTGTCTTAGTCCAAGACTTGGTCAACGGCTCATAAATTTATCATTCACCATTCATTTGTACAATAACACACATTCTCTGTTCAATTCAAATCCACTATTTATTGGGGGTTTTTCTTTCTATCACAAGTTGTCTCCCCTCATCCTTTTACAATTCCTTAAACTTAAAACTTAACACTTATGATTTAAACAGCTAATCATACTAACACAAATACACTAAACATATACTTAAAGACTTACTTACAACTAAATAATATTTGATTAATACTTACCACATAGATGGATGAACTCGGTTGCAACAAAAACAATAAAAGTTTATGGCCAAATTTTCTTACTCTTTATGTTGCATTCCCGGGTTTTCGTCTAGGTGGAACCTATATCGCATTCACACCCAGGTTACTGGTTTTCATCCAGGTGGAACCTCTATCGCATTCACACCCAGGTTACCAGCTCTAATGCCCTATCTTACTTTTTTGAGCAGTGAGCTGAGGAGAGGCAAGATGGCTGATCAGGCCAACTTTGCGATGCAGTTGTGGTGCACCCCTTGTGATGCATGACTCGTCCAATTTGCCTCTCTTCTGACCACCTTATATCTCCACCCAAGCATATTGCTTGCTTAAACCAATTGTGACGTTTTGGCTATTGTCCAACCAGCGAGTCCCACACCTATGAAGGAACGTTTTGCCCTCCAGTGGCTAGTTACAAGCTTTGGGGTGACCTCTGTTGCTGGACAGATTCTCTGTTTTTGGACTGTCAACAGGCCTCATCCTGTTGACCAGCTTTGATTTCCTGATCACCAAACTTTCGGAAACAGCTTGTTTTTTGTGACATTTGCCATTGTTGCTTGAGTACCCTCTATGTTGGTATGCAATTACTCAAAAATGACCTCGGGGCACATATACATCACAGGCTCTATAGAAGTCTCTCACAACAGCTCCAACAGGAGAAATTTGGAAAACAGTCACCCAAAAATGCCCTATAGCCCGGTGTTAGGACACTCACCTGGAGACAGGAGACCTTGGTTCAAGTCTCTCTTCCACATCAGGCAGAGGGGGGCTTTGAACCTGTCTCTCCCACATCCTGAATGAATGCTCTGATCCCAGGGCTACTGGGTAAAAGGTGACCAACCCCCTGTCTCTGCTTCTGTGGAGTTTGAACAAGCAGTTGACATCTGATTGGGTGGAAGAATGCTGGCTTCAAGGATCCTGCCAGGACTTAGGTACTGGGCATTGGGAATTCTGATTTCATGCATTCCCAATGGCAGGAATTTGGACTGTTACAGTATGGCAGTTGAGCAGGGGTTTTGAGGATCCCTTTGTGGATCTAGCCTTTAAATGCCTAAGACTTTTTGAAAATGGGGCGTAGTCCTCAGTCACTTAGATTCACATAGGCTCTTGGTGTTGTGATGCTCAGCATGACAATGCCTAACTTTTCACCACAAGAGCAACACTGTGATTCACAAAGCCTGAGCTAGGCACCTCCGTACACAAAGGCTGGGGAGAGAGAGGCACCTTTAAGACTGTGATTCTCAAAAGCCAGCATACCGCCGACGGACTCCGGTCGTTAGCAGGTGGAATTGACTGTGGGACCACTGAAGCTCAGTGGGTGAGCCTCTATTGCATGAGCTAAAAGGTACGTGGTCGTTAGCTAAGGCTGTAGAAGACTCATCAGTCTTTAGCTGGGCTAGGTGCCACTAGAGGGGACAGAGTGCCCCACCAGGCAGGCCTGGGTTGCGTGACTTATGGCACTTCCCTCAGAGGTGGAAACTTCCTGTTCAGATCTCCTCTTCTCATCAAAAGGCAGGGGGACTTGAACTGGGGGATGACCTTACCCTCTGTGCTCAAGATTATGAGAGAGACCTCTTTACACAAAGCAGCTGGGAAGTGGAGAACTTACCTGAAGGACCAATCTGGTAGGCATATTCATTGGATCCCCATATATGAGCTGGGCTGGTGAACACCTATCTGTCTTCCCTGGTTTGTGAATTGCACAAGGACTTAGGTAGGAGATAGTCATCTGAACACCTAGGGAGAGGCAGCAGTGCACACTTGCAGAGGCAGAAACATAGATGCCAAGGAATTCTTGGTGCCTACAAGATTTCGTGGGAATTGTATGAATCACAGTGGTCTCAAAACTGGGATTTAGTGCTTTAATCTGGAAGTTGGGCACCAAAGTGACTTTGTGAATCTAGGCCTTAGGCACTTTTGAACATTTTATTTCAATTCTGTACTTTTAAAATACTGCAGCAAACTAGAACTTTTGAGTGCAGTGGTCAAAAGCCATTGGATTATTAGGAAGGACCCCCTTGAACCTTATCAGTTTTGTTAAAAAGTTATAAAGTGGATGTGGTAAACTGCAGTGCTTGTAGGAAATTGGAGAGGTTAGTGTCAGTGTGGGGATGTGTTGCATTTGTTTTCCTGTTTGGTGGTGTTGCTTTTGACGTAATTGTAAGGATAAAACCTTGAAAAAACTTGATGTCCAACTTTTACGTTTTTCTGAAAATATCAAGAAAGCCAAGACAGCAGCATTTCAGCCTGCAGCTCACATGAGCTATTCATTACTATAGCTAACTAAATTGCCCCACAGGTGGGGCCGCTAGGAATTGTAGTAGGAGATGAAACCTCTCTCCTTAGGATGTTTTGTGTCTTGGTGATGTCACTTATCTGTGCATTTAATAATTACAACAAATAATAAAATTTGGCTTTTATATTTCTCTTTTCATCATCAAAGCCCTATGAAGACATTCAGTAGTTAATCATCAGGCACCCTTTTTGCAATAGATATCTTCCCCTGGGTGTAAACTGACAAGCAGGAAAGTGAAGATAACAGTGAGTCAGTGTCAGGGTTAGGACTAGAATTTGGGATTTCCCAGTTCCTGTGACTAATCCATTCAGGCTTCATGATATTTATTTTAGAAAACAAACAAACGAATATCCAGTTTTCTTAGACTGCTTTGGCAAATAATATCTGAGTTTCTGCTGCCCTGACATCATAAGCAATTTTTCTTATGGGATTGTTGCAAGGAAGACCATTGGGAGCTATCAGCTGTTGTCCTGTTTTATTGCCTGGCACAAAGCTGCCTCATAAAAAGAAAATTGCTTTTCTGCAGTACAGCAGAGGTCAGTGTCATTAGCCATCTCTTCAGTGTAGTGACAGGGACAACTGCAGCGACCTTCAATATTCAGTTTGTTTTACAATATGCAGAATATAATGGCAGACTTTTCTTCCCCTGATCCCATTTTATGAATTTTTCACAAATTCAGAAAACAGTCATGAGTTACAAATATAAGAGAAAAAACTGATAGGAAAAAGGTGGAGAAAAAAGTATGTTTTAATTTATTTAAAAAAATTAAAATAAATCGTCATAAACAAAGGGCAGAAGACCAGATCTTCAGCTGCTGTAAATGGACATCCATCAGTTGACTTCAGGATATGGTCCGAAGTGTCTGTACTCAGATTGGACACTCACTTCAGACTAAATAGATTGTGTAATTTATTATATAGGTGAAAAGTAGAAAAAATTCTTACAAATTGCAATGAATAGAATTGATTGCACAGGTAAGGCCAGATCCTCCCCTTAGCACCAAGTCCAAGTGACCAGCTTTGTGAAAAGAAAGTTCTGTGGGGACAAGAAAGGAAGGAATCCAGCACTAACCAGTTCTTGAGGCTGTAATAGCCTCTGTGTGGGGAAAATGACCAGTTCCTTGGTGCAGCAGTGAATCTCTCTCTGATTCTGATCCCACCTCCATTCTCATCCCATACGCAAAGCCCACTGTGCAGAAATGTAGAGAGAACTCCTGCATGTAGGGGTGCAGACTTCCTGTATAGGCTCACTAAATCATGATGTCCTTGCTGTTGGCAGAACCACTAATTCACTGCAAGCAACGGCAGTGAAGGAAGGTAGACTTACCATATGGACATTAAAAATGTAAGTAAAAGAAGATTCAGGGTTTCAAATGTGATGAATTACATCAAAACTCTGGAACAAAGGAGTTCCCTAAAAAGTCACCCTCAGGGTAGAATTACCCACCTTTCCAGCCAGCTATTTACTCTACACTCTCCATTCTAGTATGGAAAATGCAATTCTTCCCCATTTCCCCTCCAAGATTCCTCTTGGGCAAATATAAATGTCTCATCATCATACAGAAAAGCAAATTTCAGATTATTACACACGACTCCTTAATTTATTGGAACAAGATGGCCATATCTATGTATCTAAAGTACTCAGCCCTGCAAATAGTTACACACATGCTTCACTTCACTCACCCAAGAAGTTCCATTTCATCCAGTTCTGTCTGTAAAGAATGTGCATAACTAAATTTACAGGTGTGGGGCCCAATGCCATAATCCTGACCCTTTCCCCTAGAAAGGAAAAGGTCATAATCCCAATAAGGGGAAAGTGCATAATTATCGAAGTGAAAGCGGATTCTGTCTGCTTGTAGGAATATTACGAAGGCTATAGAATATGCTCAAAGAAGGGGGCAATTCAGTTTAAAAAGCTTTCTCAAAGATGCCCATCAGTATCTCCCCCTTGCACTTCCCATCAGCCTGTCAGTCAATACAGTTAACAGAATTTTCCAGATTATCTACTTTACCCTTTCATCAATGCACCACATGATGCTGTAAAATCACCAGATTTTTCCATTAGGACTAGGTGGTAGAGTTGCTATTCAGTTTGTCAGTTCTTGATCTCATGATTAATATTCCTAGGAGAGTGTGAATCCAGAGTTTGCCAAACCTCGAGAATCTAATGAGGTAGCTGCTGGTTTACAGAACTTGGAGGCAGTCTCTCACCTTCTAAAACAGAGGTATTGGAACTTATTACAGTAATGTGACTACTCACATAATAGGTCTTTGAGAGGAAGGCTGTTAGGCTGCCCAATAATTTCAAAAGAACATAATCCTTTGAAAATAATAATTCCACATTATTGTTTAAAGGTTTTATTCTTCTCATTTATGCTAGCATGAATTGGGAATAACTCCCCCTGAAACCAGGGGAGTTGCTTTCAATTTATGCTGAGATAACTGAGAGCAAAATTTTCCCCTATAGTGTTTATTTTATAGATGATAATGACACTTAACCGTTTCAAGAGGATTTATCCTACACATTGTGATTAAATATTTTTTATAATAAAATTTTAAATGCTTCCCTCCTGCACACTAAATACAGTTAATTAAAATTTAAGAAACTTCTCCTATTTATAAAAATGAAAAACTGAAGTTTTTGACCACCCTAAAGTTACCTCCCAGTCTAGGGTATAATCTTGCTTCCTTCGGTTTATTTTATGCTAATATCTCTCTCCAAAGTGACACCATGTCTCCAGTTGGAAGTGGAGCAATTTAGGATATGTCTACACTGCAAAATAAAGGTGTGTCCTTAACTTACATTAGCTAACTAGGTTAAAATAGCAATGAAGACATGGCAACTTAGTTCCCTATAGTTCAAGTCTATAGGGAAGTCTGTGGCTGAACTTGAGCTGCTATCCCAAGTTAAAAGTCAAGTTGCTGCCATCACTGTTACATAAACCCAAACTGGCTAATGCAGGTTAGCAAAGCTGAGATAAGAACACCTTTTTTTTTTTTTTGGTGGTAGCACAGGGCACAGTTTATTTTACAGACCGTTAGTGTAACTTGCACAAAGGAGAGCAAAACGATCCCTGAAAAGGGGGGCAAAAGTTCAAAATGCCAAACATGATAATTTTACGTTTGGCAATTTGCACCACAGAGCTAAAATGTTTACTGACGTGCCGTTTTAAACTGCTATGTTGTGCATATGAAACAGGCACCTATTCCTCTTACCTATTAAATAAAGAGCAAGATGTTTTAAAGATGAGAAATACTATTTAATCTTGGAGCATTCGGGTTATATGCTGGGTTATATAGTTTAGTTGCTTTCTCAAACAAGCAGGAGTCAAATGAATCTCCCAAAATGAAATTGGGGATTAAAGACCTAGATACGCAAACGTTAACAATGGGCACCTGGAGAAATAAATCAGGCATGTAGCAGTTCTATTGCCAAAGATCTTTCACTTGCTGAATTCTCAGTCTGGTGTTAGCAGTATGATTTGTATTGCTGTTAACTGGGTTGCACGCCATGGCAATCAATGACACAGCACTAGGGGTGGGTAATATCAGGAGGAAGAGCCTGGAGCCATCAGCAGCAGACTGAGGAGCAGAAGAGGCTATGCTGGCCAATGGAAGCAGGAACCTCCCAACATCTCCCCAAACCAGGAGGGGACTCAGTGCTGGAAGTAGCTGTCAGCACAGCAGATGCTTTCCAGCCTTTAGGGACATACAGTAAGACACTAAAACAGATAACAAAAGGTTTGGGCTTTTGCTTTTATTTGGGATGGGTGGCAGGAGGGTGAAGTGTTGCAGTAGCAGCCATGATAAGACTATTTACTGGGGTAGCTGGACAGGTGAAAGGCGGGGTGGCAGGGAAAGATGTGTTTTGTTTAGAGTGTGTTGAGGAGAGGAAAAGGATCCAGTGCAGAAGACATGGTCCCTAGACATCAGCTTTGAACTTTGTGCTTGGATGCTGTTTGCCAGTTGTTCTCTGTCTTGCCTGTGTACAATGTGAACTCCTTGAGCAGGGACTTGTCTTCCTATATGTATGTGCATTGCCTAGCAGGACAGGGCTGCCATCCTGATTGTGACCTTTGGGCACTACTGGAAGGTAAACTTGAATCATTATGATTAGAATGATCCATGCTTGTTTACTTATGACTGAAACTAATGTAGAAAATTGACTGAGAGGTCTACTTTATCGGTTTTCTGTTCACTTACAACATACAGTTCTCTCGAGCTGGCTTTTCACTGTCTTCCTGAAGAAACAATAGGGCAAATTTTTATCTCAGTCATACCAATGTAATCTTGAGTAAGTCAATGGAGATCAGAATGTTGCCCATAAACTTTTTCTTTTTCATTAGGAAACATACTATTACTCAGCGTGAGTCCTCTTGAATGGTGCTAGATACAGTGAAAAACGAGGTGCTCCATTCACTGAAGATCACAACATGCGCGGTAGCGCTGCAAGCTTCGCCATGTGCCCTGCTGACGTGCCTCAGTGCTGAAAACAGAGGACTGCATTAAAGCATTTGAATGCAGTTCAGCTTTGATGCCCTTTCAGGCTTCGACGTTTGCGCTTAAACTGCCAGCAAAGACACCTGTTGTAATAGACTCAGGGCTTGTCTACGTGGTCCCAGAATGCAGACTATGGTGGTGTAAGTTACAGTGCACCCTAAAGTGTTGCACCATACCTGCTCTGTGTAGACCCTGCTAATGTGAACAAAAACATATCTAGCTCTTGTTAACGTGGTCCCTTTTCATTTGCACTAGCAGGGGCTATATAGGGAAGTTACAGTATGTCATTCCAGTAACTCTTTTTAGTGTTTGCTGTAGTTCACATTGCTATAGTCTACTCTCTGGGGCTGTATAGACAAGCCCTAGGGCTTCATTTGCATAGGCCATAGAAGACCTCACTTAAGGAAGTGACATTTGGCAACGCACAGCCTAAGGTAGATGTGACCCAGTAACTGAGATGAAAGTTTCTGCAGATCATGATGAGACCTGGGAATCATCTGATCCTTCACAAGACTTTTCTGTCTTTTCTGATGATTTTTTCATTCTGATAATACAATTCAAGTATCTCATGAATCTTTTATTGGCAGGTAATAAATGAACTATAACAGAATGTTGCCTTTCAGTTTTGCTGGATGTGTCTCAATTCTTGCATTATGAGAGAGGATCAATAGGAGCACCTAATTTTGTATGCTTCTGTCATGTCCCCTTATTTGCTTCCTCTCGAATTCAGCCTCCTCTGACTCAGTACTTGGTTTTTTTTTTAAAAAAAAATAGAATCTAAGCTATTTCACTGTCTCACCCTCTTTGAAAAGACTTCCCCCTTTCCCTTTTAATCTCTTTTCACGCTTGCTGTAATTTATAGTCAGTACAGAGACAGCTACTGTGGATTTTGCTTTTCAGGCCAGCTGTATTCTAGTAGCAAATATAATAATGTTAGTGGGATTCCCTCTGAGATTTTTCCACTTATCCAGAATGCCTTAGTCAATTCTCAGAGAACCCTTCATCCAGTTCTCTGGGATCCAAAAAACTCAGTTTGACTCCAGATCGTCACTCAGGTTACTTTATTAGGCATGTAACAGCTCTTTGCCCTTGCTAGCCATGCCCAGACAAGGGGCTTTAGGTTTGGGGCATATCACAACTCTAATTCACATCATATGCTACGCATTTGACTTTATATACATCTTTCTTAGCGGCTAACATTTTATACTAGTTTCATGTAAGGACCAATTGGTATGCATATTGCGTAAGGCAGCTTATCATTTCAAGGTGTTTCTGCCTACTTTATTTATTATAAACATACCCATAATAAGTTCCAGAGGGGTAGCTGTGTTAGTCTGTATACAGCAAAAACAACAAGAGTCCTTTGGCACTTTAAAGACTAGCAAGTGCCAAGTGAGTTACAGCCCACAAAAGCTTATGTCTGCAGAGATTTGTTAGTCTTTAAAGTGCAGGACTCTTGTTGTTTATACCCATAATTGTTAGCTTAATTAGTTTCTGCCTCCTTTATTTACTATAATCATACACAATAGTTGTTTCAGCAAGTAGTTGTTTGGGGTTGTCTTGTCTTAACTTGGGCCTTGCTCATATCAGCTCAGTTATCCCTACAATTAGTTTTGCTCATCCTAAGAAGTATATTTTACTGTAGTTGTTTTTCACATTTCAGTGTGATGCAGGTGGGTACAGGATCTCATTTTTGGGGATCATTGTGACAGAATGTCATGCTGTAGAGCCATACGACTCACCCTGGCAACCTGACCGGGTGAGTCTCCTTGGATCCAAATTGGGAATATAAAAGACTGAGCCTTTCCTAGGCAAAAGGAGAGAGGAAGTTGTGCAGGTAGAAACCCTAGAAACAGCCAGCTGAAGAGGGCGCTTAGGATGAGGTTAATGTTTATCACTTACATTAAAGTTACAAGAGGACCCCGTCAATGGCCCATTGCATGCATGCTGAGTTGAGAGAGGAGTGGGGATCCATGTACGCTTGTTAATTAATCTTTGTTTTTTAAACTCCATTTATATATTGCAGGTGATGGAAGTCAAAGGACAAATGATCCATGTGCCCGAGTCAAATTCTATTTTGTTTCTGGGTTCCCCTTGTGTGGACAAGCTGGATGAACTGATGGGCCGAGGACTGCATCTTTCTGACATACCTATCCACGATGCTACCCGTGATGTCATATTGGTTGGGGAACAGGCAAAGGCCCAAGATGGCTTGAAGAAACGAATGGATAAATTGAAGGCAACATTAGAGCGAACACACCAAGCTCTGGAAGAGGAGAAAAAGAAGACAGTGGATCTTCTTATTTCTATTTTCCCAGTAGATGTGGCTCAACAGTTGTGGCAGGGGCAGCAAGTTCAGGCTAGGAAGTTTGACGATGTCACCATGCTCTTCTCAGACATTGTTGGCTTCACAGCTGTCTGTGCCCAGTGCACCCCCATGCAGGTGATCAGTATGCTGAATGAGCTGTACACTCGATTTGACCATCAGTGTGGATTCCTGGATATCTATAAGGTAAGGTACTTCAGTCCATAAATCAGAGACAGCAAATATTTTTAAATTGCCCCCAGACCTTACTTCCTAAATTGCAAAAACAATTTTAATAAAAAGGTAGTTGGAAAGCTTTTGTTTGTGAAGAATTTTTGTTTTTGGTGGAAAAATTTGAAATAAAAAATAGCTTGATTGAAAACAGAAATATTTTTGATTCTGAAATGCTATTGCATTACCTCATGGGAGCTATAACTTAGGTGCCTCATCCTTCCATTTTTCTCTGTGGCTGGACTTCCTGGTCAGACTATCTGTCCCATGATGC
Organism: Mesoclemmys tuberculata; assembly: GCA_007922155.1. Lineage (NCBI taxonomy): Eukaryota > Metazoa > Chordata > Testudines > Chelidae > Mesoclemmys > Mesoclemmys tuberculata. The sequence continues at coordinate 546,159 of ML675641.1, forward strand.
ACCACAGTCTCACCTTTTCTGAGAGGAGATGGTACATCATGACAGATACATGGCTATCGGGTATCATGGCTGAAGAAGTCTGACTGGGTATATTACTCCATAGAGGAAAATGAGGCACTGGAATGACAGCTTCCATGAAGTACTGCAGTAGTCTTTCAGTGTCAATATACTTTGTTTTTGGGCCAAAAATTGATTTTTTTGGGGGGAGGGGGGTTCAGTTTTTCAACAACTAAAAATGTCCATAGAAAGCTGATATTTTCACAATTCTTGTTTATTTGAAAACCAATTTTTTTTTTGCAGAAAACGTTTAAATTGATTTTGTTTACCAGCCCTATTTTTCAGCCTCTGTTAGTTTAAAAAAGGAGAAATAACTCTCTTATTTGGAGATCCACATGTGCACCCTTTAAGAAAATATTGTAGGAGAATTCTGCTTTAAGGATGGTTTATTCACAACTTGTGTTTTGTGATTTAATAAAGGGCCCAGAGCTTCATCTTCAGCTGGTGTAAATCAGTGTAACTTCATTGCAGCCAATGGGAATATACCAGCTTAAACCAGCTGAGAATGAGGAAAATACCCTTGTTAGTAATTAATTAGAATCTTTTTTTCTTTTTTTTTTAAAAGCAAACTTGGTTAATGAGTTCTATGCCATTCACGCTTGCTTCTGAGATCTTTTACATTTGAACGATGCCTATTGTATTTCTGGGATCTCAAACTCCACCTCTGTGGTTTATTTGTTCCAGGTCATGTTCAAAATTAAAAGGATGCATTTTCTGTTTCTGATTCCAATGTAATAAATTGGAAATCTCATGAACAGCTGACGTTATAAGATTGTCTCCAGTGAAGGGTTTATAAATCTGCTAGGACTGCTCAATCTCAGTTGATTTCATCAATAGGGCTAAAATCTAGTTGAAAACAGCTCATGAGATTTCAGTACCACTGAATAAGAACGGCTATACTAGGTCAAACCAATGGCCCATCTAGTCCAGTTTCCTGTCTTCTGACAGTGGCCAATGACAAGTGCTTCAGAGGGAATGAATAGAATAGGTAATCAACAAGTAATCCATCCCATTGGCCATTCCCAGCTTCTGGCAAACAGCAGTCCCCGCCTATCCTGGCTAAAAATGGATGGACCTGTTCTCCGTGAACTTACCTAGTTCTTTTTTTAACCCCATTATTCATTTTAAACCTGCTGCCTATTAATTTCATTTGGTGACTCCTAGCTCTTGTGTTAGGAGAAGGAGTAAACAGCACTTCCTTATTTACTTTCTCCAACCCGTCATGATTTTATAGACCTCTATCGTATCCCCCCCCTTAGTTGTCTCTTTTCCAAGCTGAAAAGTCCCAGTGTTATTAATCTTGCCTAATAAGGAAGCTTTTCCATATTCCTAATCATTTTTGTTGCTCTTTTCTGTACTTTTTCCAATTCCAATATATCTTTTTTTTTTAGATGGGTTATCCAGATCTGCATGCAGTATTCAAGATGTGAGCATATGATGGATTTATAAAGAGGCAATATGCTATTTTCTGTTTTACTATCTATCGCTTTCCTAATGATTCCCAACATTCTCTTAGCTTTTTTGACTGCAGTGAGTGGATGTTTTCAGAGAACTATCCACAATCACTCCAAGATGTTGGAGTCTAAATTTAGACCCCCATCGTTTTATATGTATAGTTGGAATTATGTTTTCCAACGTGCATTACTTTGCATTTATCAACATGGAATTTCATCTGCCATTTTGTTGCCAGTCACACAGTTTTGTGAGATCCCTTTGCAACTCTTTGCGTTCTGTTTTGGGTTTAACTATCTTAAGTAATTTTGTATCATCTGCAAATTTTGCCACCTCACTCTTTTCCAGACCATTTATGAATATGTTGAAAAGTGCTGGTCCCAGTATAGACCCCTGGGGGACACCACTATTTACCTCTCTCCATTCTGAAAACTGAGCATTTATTCCTGCTTTTTGTTTCCTATCTTTTAACCATTACTGAACTAGGAGAGGACCTTCCTCTTATCCCATGACCAGTTACTTTGTTTAAGAGCCTCTGGTGAGGGACCTTGTCAAAGGTTTTCTGAAAATCTAAACACACCATATCCCCTGGATCACCCTTGTCCATATGCTTGTTGACCCCCTCAAAGAATTCTAGTATATTGGTGAGGCATGATTTCCCTTTACAGAAATCATGTTCTCTCTTCCCATAGGTTTCTGCAATTTCACATTTGAGTTCCTTCAGAACTCTTGGGTGGATACCATCTGGTCCTGGTGACTTACTGCTGTTTAATTTACCAATTTGTTCCAAAACCCCCTCTAATGACATCCTAGTCTGGGACATTTCCTCAGATTTATCACCTAACAAGAATGTCTCAGGTTTGGGAATCTCCCTCTCATCCTCAGCTGTGAAGACCGATGCTCAGAATTCATTTAGTTTCTCCACAATAGCCTTATCTTCGAGTGCTCCTTTAGCATCTCAATTGCCCAGTTGCCCCATTGGTGGTTTAGCTGGCTTCCTGCTTCTGATGGACTTAAAAACTTGTTGCTGTTACTTTGAGTCTTTGTCTAGCTGTTCCTCAAATTCTGGTATGGCTTTCCTAATTATATGTTTATACTTCACTTGCCAGAGTTTATACTCCTTTCTATTTTCCTTAATAGGATTCAACTTCCACTTTTTCAAAGATGCCTTCTTGCCTCTGCATTTTTTTACTTTGTTGTTTAGCCAAAGTGGAATTTTTTGGTCCTGTTATGTTTTTTAATTTGGGGCATACATTTAAATTGAGCCTCTATTATGGTGTCTTTAAAAAGTTTCCATGCATCTTGCAGGGATTTCACTTTTGGCCCTGTACCTTTGAATTTCTCTTTAACTAACTTCCTCATTTCTGTGTTGTTTCCCTTTCTGAAATTAAATGGTATCATGGTGGGCTGCTTTGTTTGAGACAGTCCCAACACTTAAATCCCTTTTGTGAATCCAGGCCTAAAAGACTACATTGGGCCCAGACGCCACAATGGTATACAGGAGTCAAGGAGTCTTTCATTAATACTGTGGCAAACAGCCGGCTTCTCCCTAGTGGGTCTTGCATTTTTGCCTCTCTTAGTGGGCCAGGGCATGGTCAGTTACCCCATCTTCCCAGGGAGGGGGGTAGGGACCCGGGCCTGCCCGCTTCTCCGGGTCGCAGCCCAGGGGCCCTCTGAGAGAGGCAAAAGTGCGAGACCCACTAGGGAGAAGCCGGCCGTTGGCAATACATGGCATTAGAAGTGGGATTGATCGCACAGTGGACTTAAACCAGGGTGGTTTTAGCACACCCTACTCCCAAGATGGAGGAGTTGGTAAAAGCCCTGGTGCAAGCCACAGCCGCCCAGCAGGAGGCTACCCGAGTCCAGGCGGCTGCCCAGCAGGCGGTCGTAAGGCAACAGCAGGAGACTAACCGCCTGCTGATGAGCCAAGCTGCCCAGGACCGCACCCTACTCCAGGAGGTGGTAGGCCAGTTGAAAGTCCTAGTAGGGTGAGGTGGAAGCTACGGCAGGGCGTAGACTATCCGTGCTGGCAACTGGCTGCAGAAGTTGATGCCGGAGGATGATATAGAGGCATACCTCCTGGCCTGTGAAAGAACAGCCCTGAGGGAAGCCTGGCCCCGAGATCAGTGGGCCAGCATTCTTGCCCCTTTCCTAGGAGGAGAGGCCCAGAAGGCCTATTATGATATGGCGGTGGAAGCTACTGCGGACTCCCCCCAGCTGAAGGCGGAAATCCTAGCCAGATCTGGAGTGACTGTAGCCATGCGAGCCCCGAGATTTCATGAGTGGCGGCACAGCAAGGGTAAAGCACCACGGTCGCAGCTGTTTGATCTGATCCATCTGACCCAGAAGTGGCTGCGCCTGGAGGTCCTCAGCACCGAGAAGATGCTGGAACTCCTGGTGATGGACTGGTTTATGAGGGGGCTACCATCAGACCTCCATGCCTGGGTTGGTCAGAATGACCCCTCCACATACAACGAGTTGGTAGCCCGGGTTGAGAGACAGCTGGCAGCCCATGAGCTGGCCCCAACCCTCTGAGAGAAGACATGGTGGGCACAGAAGCCAGTCCCCAAACCCAGTTCCTCGATTGCTGGGGGACCCAGGAAAATGGGAACCGAGCACAAGGGTTCTGAGGAGTGGCCTGACACCGGGAAAGGGCCGGGGAACTCAGGGAGCAAGGACATGGGGGGGTGACCAGATAGTCCAAGGCAGAAGGGGGAAGCCAGCCTAAGGTACCACTGCTATGAATGCGGGGAACTGATGCAGATAGCAGCCCAGTGCCCCAACAGGGAGGAGCCCATGCAGTGCAATCTAGGGGATTATGGGGGGTGCTGTGGTCTCCTTGGTTTGATAGGGGTTGTAACAGATCCCCATAGATATACAAGGCCAGTAAAAATGAACGGCATCGATACCATGGCCCTAGTAGATTTGGGGAGTGCAGTGATGCTGGTCTCTGGGAAATTGATAGGGTGAGACCAGCTAACCCAGGCCAAACGCACAGGGGTGACCTGTGTACACGGGACTGTAAATCTGTACCCCCCAATCCCAGTACAGATCAAGATCCAGGGGAATGCCACCTGGGTGATGGCAGGGGTGGTCCCAAGGCTCTCCTACCCAGTATTGATTGGTAGGGATTTTCCAGGGTTCAAGAACCTATTCCCACCCATGGAGTATGGGCTGGCAGCGAACTCCAGGTGAAGACCAAGGCACAGGCAACCAGCCCTGCACCTGTGTTTCCGGAATGCGCCCAAGATCTACTCTCATCCCCCGGAAGACCCCAGAAATCCCAGCGGGAAAGAAGGGCAGATAAAAGGTTAGGCACCCGGATACTGGCTGGGAACCGGAAAGCTGCCCTGGTAGGTAGACGAACCCGGTTGGGGGGCCAGGAGACCACTCAAACTAGTGAAGACCTAGGGGTGGTACCCAGCACTAGTAGGTGCAACCCTGGAGATGAAAATGAGGTTGGGTCCATAGAGGTAGGCCAGCTAGGTCCCCTATGGGGAAATTTTGGGCAGGACCAGGCCATGGACCCATTATACACGAATGTGAGAAAAGAGGTAGTAGAGATTGATGGCGTTCCAGTGGAAGGAAAGACTAAGGGCCCAGGGCCCTATTACATCTTGAAACGGGACCTGCTGTACTGTGTGACCCCAATACGGAGGGGAGGAAGTAGAGCAACTCTTGGTGCCACGGAAGCACATAAAGGCAGTTCTTGAACTGGCCCATAGTCATTTATTTGGGGGACACCTAGGAGCAGATAAGACCCTGGACCGAATTATGAGAAGGTTCTACTGGCCAGGAATACAGGCAGAGGTCCAGCGATACTGCCTCTCCTGCCCGGAGTGCCAATTGCACAGCCCCCGGCCTCACTTGCGAGCCCCGTTAGTGCCCCTGCCCATTATTGAAGTTCCCTTTGAAAGGATCGCCATGGATCTGGTGGAGCCACTAGAACGATCAGCACGCGGTCATCGAAGTGTGCTAGTCATTGTGGACTATGCCACCCGGTACCCCAAAGCCATTCCCCTAAGAAACCCCCCATTCAAGGCAATTGTGAAGACACTAATTACCTGAATTGGCAACACTAATTTCCTTCTATTGACTCTGGCTAGTCTATAGGGAATAAAGCCCGTATCATTCTAGCACTTACATAGCGCCCTTCCAGAACTTCCCTACTGCCCTCTGACCTTGCTATACCACAATACGAAAATTAGAAGTAGATCTGTGGATTCTTATTGTTTGGTCCATGTTGTCACAAACAAGAGACACCCAAGCCTGATACTTGCTAATTCTGCTATCCCTCTGAAATACTGTTTGTTTTTTGTTTTTTTAATATTTCTAAGATAATAGCTAGCGAGCCTCTTATTTTCTTTTGTTTCTGTGAAGTAGCTTAATAAAATTATATCAGTAAATCACTAGCTATTCTGAAGTTTAAAGGTTTTAAGGTCCAGTAGTGCAATCCTCATTAATGTTCATGAACACTATTCCCTCCCCCATCCCTCCTGGACTGCTAGTGAGTTTAGGAAGCGGTAACATGAAAGGGAGATGTAAGGGCTAGGTTGTGCCGTGTCCCATCACAATGTGACAAAGTGAGGGTTTCAAGATTCAAGCCCGCCAACCTCCAGGTGAATAGTCAGCCTCATCATCACTATCTGAACAATGTGAATAAGATTCCAAGAAGTTGGCTGTGGGCCCGATTCTGATTCTGGCTGCAGTGGTGTAAATTGGGAGGAACTTAACTGAAATGTTGTGGTATGTGCATATAAATCTGTGAGGTGTTTAGTGGCACATAAACTTCCTGTTATCTCCTTGGAAGGCACATGCCTCCCTAGTGGGAACAAGATCTGCACCTCATAAACAAGTTTAGGGTTGGACATGTATCCTATGTGCACCCAATCATTCTCCCCCCGAAGCACAGCGTCTTCCAGCTCTGCCTTCTGGGGCAGTCTCACCAGGCCCCACTCTTTATCATAGGGTTTTGTCCAAGTGGCATGATCTGGCCCTAAATTAACTGAATTAGGGGGGGAAAAAAGATAAATATGTAACTTTGCCCTTCAGCTTTTTATCTATATTGCTTTTGGGATAATAAATCCGTTACTCACAGAAATAACAATCTGCACTGAAAATGATTTCCGTTAGCAGCTTAGTTAAGCACATGCCAGTGAGATTACATTGCTATGCAAAGGAAAGGCTCAGTTTCTCTTTGCTTCTATGGCCTGAGCAGAGCAGTGGGAGCACCAGCTCCCTAGCCTTAAACTAATTAATATACTAGCCATTAGGATGAGAACACCCTAACATATGAGGGTGAAGAAGTTGAAATGAGGTAAAAGAGGGAGAGCATGAGCTGCCACAGCTTGAGTTAAAAAGCAGGGATTTTAGCCCATCTCTGTAAAATATTTATAGCCTTTTGGATAGAGCACTGACAGGGATATGTAACAATGACCAGTGAGTCATGTGTAGGTGCAACTCCACTTAAGTGAATAATTTATGTCAATTTCTGCCAGAGATAGATTTGATATTTTTATTTAGCCTGGGATTATCAGTTCTGATAAATTATCTGTCAAATTAATTTATGAAATCCATAGAGAAAATGCAGTGATTGAAAATGTTATGATGAGCTTATTTTTGATCTGAAAGATAAATCAGCAGTTTTCGAACAGAGGTCTGTGGACGTCTGATGGCCTGAAGAGCACTAGATGGTGATCTGTATGGTTAGGGCTGTCCCTTTTGGTTTCCAGCTGCTAAATCACATTAAAAGGCATCTAAAATTATTCATTACTTTCCTAATGTTAAGTAATTGGTGTAGTTGCTATGGAGATTTTATGTAATCAGAGAGAAAATAGTTCATTTGATCACACATGGAGAGGAGATTGGGTCGTGGACCATCTATAAAGTTGTCATGAAAACAGTGGAAAAAGCTTGAGAACCCTTCAGCTAAATGATTATAATAACAAAACTGACAACATATCCTCTGCAATCACTGTCACACAGACTTGAATATTAGGGGCTTGACCTGTGGAGAAGCTCAAAATAATGTTTACTACCTTTTAACTGTGTCACTTTCCATGATGAATTATTTTATGGTAGTTAAAAGTAAGTATTGTCCTGTCCAGTGCACTAAGGTAGTACATTGATGAGGAGACCAAGAAAAGATTGTTATAAACAGAGGAAATGCTTCAAAAAATAAAATAAAATAAAAATAATGAATATTCTATATAAATTTCTAAACAAAAATCATTTACTGTTTGCAGCCCTCCTCTATCTGGTTTTCACCAAAATGGTAAAATATTGTAATTTCTGCCAAATATTTGCAGAAAGGGACTCTGTAGTCACCAGTATTGGTGCCTGAAACCTGATTTTAAGTATTATGCTCATCTAACAGGGAATAGAAACATACCATGTGACTTGTGTGCAATCAAAACAGCTCAGAACAAGAATAATTTGTAGAGATTAGTTGGTGAGTACTTTTGAATAGCAAATTTAGGGAAATTTACATCTGTTTGTAAAACAGAAAATGAGGCAAAATTCATCAGATAAATTACTTCTTATCTGTTATCCACCCAGCTCTACTCTTGAAGTGTGTTGGGTTCAGAACCTCAGCGTGAGACAGTGCTTCTGACCTTGGACTAAGAAAGGGAAAGTAACCAAAAAGCAGTAGTAATTTGAGATCCTTGGATACAAAATATGAAATAATGGCAAAGGGCTTAGCAACAATTTAATAGCTTTCTTTCACAACTCCCCTGTGATGTAAATATTAAGTATTTATTATTATCTCACTTAGCAGATGAGACATACAGCTATCAAGGGCTTCAAAGTGTATATGCACAAGTTGATGCAAAAAAAAAAAAAAAACCACGACAGACTCTAGGTACATGCAAACTCTGGTCAGTGAACATGTGCAAATAGATGTTTGCATACAAATGCACACAGAAGGTATTTGTACATACTTTTTGAAGGCTTACTCCCAAGTGACTTCTAGAAAACCACACAAGAACTCTGTAGCAGAGCCAAGACTAGACCAGAGGGGGAAGATACTCAGTTGATATAAATTGTCACAGCTCCTTGATCACCATTGCCTATAGTCTGGGCATTTTTCTTTTTGCTTTGCGTGGCTTTCCATACTATATGCACTGGACCACAATGCCTGCATTCTTTGTCAGTCTCTCTGTCCGGCTCCTTTGGCTTGAGCCTGTATACTTGTTTTGATTTGTACTTGTTTTGACTTGTACTGTCATTGTTTTGATCCTTTCCTTGGCCAGTTCAGCTGCCCATGTTATCTGGAGGCATTTATCTAGGGTTAGATCTGTTTGTCTCAATAATCTCTCCCGGAAGCTGACATCATGTATCTGACAAACGAGCTCATCTCTAATTAAGGAATCTTTAATATCTCCAAAGTTACATGGGGATGCCAGAGTCCTCAGCTCTGCAACATAAATACCTATTCCAACTTTTGCTTCTTGGTTTCAGGTAAAAACACTCTCTCTCTATAGTCTCATTCTGTCTGAGGCAACAGTATTTACCAAACACATTAGCCCTGGTCTACCCTTACGCAGAGTAGCTTGCGTAACTCCCATCAACTGCTGTGCTTCCCTTCTGCGTGGCGTCTTCACTGCACTGCATCGACAGGAATGCAGCGCTACACCACTTGAGGAGATGGTTTACCATCATTGACTTCTGAATCGATTGAGCGGCTCTTCACTGACTGCTGAATCGATCCAGATAAGTCAATCTGACAGTGGCGACTTTGCCGCTGTCTGTATAGACGTGCCCTCTGTTCCAGTGGTTTGGGCATTAATCCTGGCAAAAATGTCTCATTCACTTCTTGTCCTTTTCTTCCAGTGACAGTGAAAAACCTTTCCCTTCATTTTCTTTTCTTTATCCTGCTGTGATCATCTCTGTATAGAGGCTCAATTCTTGCTTCCACTGAGAATCCTAAGAAATATCAAAGGTGCAGCAAGCCCAGTGGCTATGATAAGATGGTACTCAGCTGTTTTGAAAATGGTCACTTATTTAGATGTCGAAGCATGGAGTTTTGGAGCCTAACTTCAAGCATCAATTTTTTGGAAAATCATGTTTTTTGTTTAGTTTAGTTTTGATTTTTCTTGTGGAGTTGTGCATCTAGGTTTTAACTTCATTTGCGGGATAAGTAGAAAATCCCAACCCCCTCTTTAAGGGAGCTCATTGACCCTTAGTAGAGGGCAGGACTGTCTCTATTCCTGTGCCCATGTGCAATCTTAACTAATGATCCCCATAACAGACTCACTGAGAATCATGATGTTGAGATTTTCTGAGGCTTTACATTTAATAAGTTATGAGTCCTAACCTGCTGTAAATCTTCTTGACACATATGGCCACTATTTAGGGTACATAGATACCTTCTCTCTTTTCCCAAGTATAGGAACTCATTTGCTATGAGCTTTGCCCCCTGACCCCTACCGAAAATCTTACAATCCCGGTACCTATGTTAAGAAACCATTAATGTACTCAAGGAACCACTTAGTAGGAGGCTAGCGGCACACTGGTGCTGTTATGCAGGACAGCAGATTGTCTTGAGCAGCCTCTGTCCCCACTGCTCCCATTGGAGGGCTGTGCTGGAACCTCAGTCCCCTGATGGGTAGAAATCTTCTAATTTCCAGAATAAATTTCTTCATGGCCAGTGGAGGAAGGGTGAAGCACTAATTGTTTAACTGACATAGGGTTGGGATCTATAAGAAGTTATGTAGTGGTTAAGGAAAGGGCTGGAAGCCATGAGTACACGCCATTATATGACCTTGATAAAGTCATTTAGCTTCTCGATACCTAAGTTTACCCGTCTGTAGAATGAAGAAAAAAATACAGACCTCAGGACTATTATGAGACTTAAAGTATATAAACTCCATTGACATCCTTTCATGAATAATACTCCAGGTGTGCAAAATAATACAATATTTTAATATTATTTTCTTTATCAGATGAATTAGTGCAGGATTGGAGGACAAGAGTGCAGTAGTAATTTATCCCATACTGTTAATCAGTTAATGCATAATCATTAAAGACAGTGGGAATTTTGCCATTGACTTGAATGGGAGCAGTATCTGGAGCATTCACCCATATCCAAGCTTTGTTGAGCAACCCTTTATTTTGTCATTGTGGCCACCTGACATTAAACAAATGTTTTACAAGCTATTGTGTCATAGGCAGTTTTTGCTATCCAACATCTATATAGTTCTTTATTTGCCGTGTGAGCTTTGCCTATGGAGCAATATTAGCAATATGTGAACCATATTGAACCATGTGAACATGTCATTTCAGGACTGTATTGTGTAAATCTATTTTGACACCATATAAATTAATTCTTACAGCATGTCTCTGTTTTTACTAGAAAGATTAAAAAATTCCCTTTTAATGCGAGGTACAAAACTTACGTTATATGACTTGATCCTTTGCCTTTCTTGTGGAAAATAGCTGTCTATGGATTAATGCAGTACTAGTCAGAATTCCCTTTATACTGACTACTGGGAGTAGAGTGAAGGAACAGGTCCAGGACTGTTTAGAAAGACTGGACATACACAAGTCCATGGGGCCAGATGCAATGCACCCGAGGGTGCTGAGGGAGTTAGCTGATGTGATTTCAGAGCCATTGGCTATTGTCTTTGAAAGCTCGTGGCAACAGGGGGAGGTCCCAGATGACTAGAAAAAGGCAAATCTAGTGCCCATCTTCAAGAAAGGGAAGAAAGAGGATCCAGGGAACTATAGGCAGGTCAGCCTCACCTCAATCCCTGGAAAAATCATGGAGCAGGTCCTCAAGGAATCCATTTTAAGGCACTTAAAAGAGAGGAAGGTGATCAGGAGCAGTCAACATGGATTCACCAAGGGCAAGTCATGCCTCACCAAACTGATTGCTTTCTATGAAGAGGTGACTGGTTCTGTGGATAAGGGGAAAGCGGTGTACGTTATATACCTTAACTTTAGAAAAGCTTTTGATACCGTCTCCCACAGTATTCTGATCAGTAAGTTAAAGTATGGACTGGATGAATGGACTATAAAATGGATAGAGAATTGGCTAGAGCAATGGTCTCAACGAGTAGTTCCATGTCTAGCTGGCAGCCAGTCACAAGTGGAGTGCCCCAGGGGTCGTTCCTGGGGCCGGTTTTGTTCAACTTCTTCATTAATGATCTAGAAGAGGGGGTAGATTGCACCCTCAGCAAGTTTGCATATGACACTAAGCTAGGGGGAGTGGTAGATACTCTGGAAGGGAGGGATAGGATATTGAAGGGAAGGACCTAAACAAATTGGAGGACTGGGCCAAAAGAAATCTGATGAGGTTCAACAAGGACAAGTGCAGAGTCCCGCACATAGGACGGAAGAATCCCATGCACAGCTACAGACTGGGGACCGACGAGCTAGGCAGAAGTTCTACAGAAAAGGATCTGGGGTTACAGTGGATAAGAAGCTGGATATGAGACAGCAGTGTGGCCTGGTTGCCAAGAAGGCTAATGGCATATTGGGCTGCATTAGTAAGAGCATTGCCAGCAGATTGCGGGAAGTGATTATTCCCCTCTGTTCGGCATTGGTGAGGCCACATTTGGAGTATTGTGTCCAGTTTTGGGCCCCCCACTACAAAAAGGTTGTGGACAAGTTGGAGAGAGTCCAGCGGAGGGCAACAAAAATGATTAGGGGGCTGGAGCAGAAGACTTATGAGGAGAGGCTGAAAGAACTAGGCCTGTTTAGTCTGCAGAAGAGAAGAATGAGAGGGGATTTGATAGCAGCCTTTAACTACCTGAAAGGGGGTTCCAGATAGGATGGAGCTAGGCTGTTTTCAGTGGTGGCCAATGACAGAACAAGGAGCAACAGTCTCAAGTTGCAGTTGGGGAGTCTAGGTTGGACATTAGGAAAAAGTTTTTCACTAGGAGGGTGGTGAAGCATTGGAATGGGTTACCTAGGGAGGTGGTGGCATGTCCATCTTTAGAGGTTTTTAAGCTGCGGCTTGAGAAAACCTGTGCCGGGATGATTTAGCTGAGGATAGTCCTGCTTTGAGCAGGGGGTTGGACTAGATGACTTTCTGAGATCCCTTCCAACTCTAATATTCTATGATCAGATAGCAAGTGCTAAAATTGGTACATTTTTAATGAGGATATAGTTGCATATATAAGACAGAGCTCTTAATATTGGGACATCTGATCACCCTAAGTAAGAGGCTGTAGAAAGAAGTTTGAATAAGAGCTTTCCTGCAATATTCCTGAGTTTGAAAATATGTAGCATCATTAAACCCCTTTTTTTTAAAAAAAATGCTCCTAACCTTAGGCATAATAAGAGCAGTTGCTTCATAATTAGGCTCTGAGGAAAGGAGCTGGGATTTGTAGAAGAGACAGATTTCAAAAGAAGAGCTTTACTATATGAACTGATTTCCAAAATCCACTGGATAGCAACTTGGAATCCATTCCTGCTCATTTGGGACTAGTTCTCCATCTGCCAAACATCTGTGTTCTGCTCACATTCCTTTTATGGGTGAATTTTCAAAAGCTGAATCTGGCACTATTTCAGCTTTGCTGAGCTACTTTAAAAAGCACCTTTCATAGTGGAGATGAAAGAAGCTGAGTAGACTGTAGAGAGAGGTGGGATCAGGAAGAGAATACTGGGTCAGTTTGAACACTGCCTTATTCTCAAATCCTACTCTGCAAAGATCTATGAAGTGTGGCCACATTGTGCTCTTGGTTACATCCATATGACACCAATGGAGTGAGCTACTTTGCACTAATATAACTGGGAGCAAATGTTTAGCTCTGGATGGTTATGTTTAGTAAAACAGGTGAACTGAGTGTTGGATACCAAAAGCAGTAAGGATTTTGGGAACTGAGCATGGTACTGTTACTGGAAAAAAAAAAAACTCTCTGGATATTAACAATAAATACTACATTGTAATCTTTTTGCTGTTGCACCGTACCTTTTTCGGAGCAGGCAGGCACAGTCCATAGTGTGAGTTATCTAGAATTAGTGCTGAACAAGGAATAAGCAGGTCACCTGGAAGCTCCTTTAGATTTAGACTGAGGCCTAGACTTCCCAGCCATAGAGCCTGCTGATCTCCAAAGTCTAAGGGGCTCTTTAACTTCAGTGTAGACATTTTGGCTTAGGTTGCATCCTGAGCTCTGGGACCCTCCCACCTTACAGGATCCTAGCGCCCAGTCTTCAGCCCAAGCTTGGACGTCTACACCACAGTTAAACAGCCCCTTAGCCCAAGCCCCGTGAGCCTGAGTCAGATGGCACAGGCCAGCCATGGGTGTCTGATTGATTGCCATGTAGACACACCCTCAGTGACCGGATAGCTATGGTAATTACAGAGCTGTACAGAAATACACCATTTAGCCAAAATTCTTCTCTTCAGTATCTGAAATCTCAGAGGCTTTGAGGTAGGATCTGAAGACAAAGGAATGGCTCCTTGTTGGGAGTAATGATTTTTATCAAATCTTTGAACTAATTTAAAGACAGGAGAGAGGCCAGGCCCTCTTTACTACAGCATGCTTTGCACCACATTGTTTCAAAAAAGCGGCTGGTTTGCCATTGATCAGGAAGTCAGTTAAAGGCGATGATGATGAAACCCCACGATAGGTCTACAGAGTACTTTCTGTATAGGTACTTTCTAAGTACCACTGCATTTTTATAAATTCTCCTGCAGTATGACATGGATCAGAGTATTGGTGAGATGAGGGCCCATTGAGAACTACTAAAAACTTGAGACTCTTGACAGAGTTAAGCTTAGGAGAGTTTTGCTGGCCAGGTTGAATTTTGCAGCCTCTGTTTAGAACAGACATCTTTCAGGTTACGTCTAGTAAGCTACAGAAAGCTTTACAGAACATTTTCAGGTGTGTCATTGATGTGCAGTTGGAATATAATGGTTTAACTGAGCTTATACAAAATAGTTGTCAGGAGGGAAAGGGGCATCAGGAGTAAAAATGCTTGAGTCCTGTAGCCAAAATGAAGCAGACACAAACAAGGGAATAAAAAGGTGGGGAGGGGACACATCCCTCATCTCTAGTGTTTGCACATAAACGAAACCAGACCCAGGTCTTTGAAACAAAAATTAATAGTCTAGGAGTTCTCCAGATGATTGTGTTAATGAGAGCATAGGAACTCCTTAAACTGGGTATGCTCAAACTGTGATAAATATTGTGCTTCAATCTATCTTTAATTTTCAGTGAGAATGCAAGGCATTTTATATTGTGCCCAGCTATGCAACCGATCTAGGGCTCCTACTTGGGTGCTGTCTGAGCCTCTAAGCTTTATTATACATAACATATTAAGTAAATGTTTTAAAACATTAGGGTAACAAACAGGCTTCTGTAATATGAGGCCTGTTAAAATAATTATAAATGTGTATTGGCCATACATCACAGTAGGTGTCGAGATTATTTACCTGTTGTACTAATTTAAATTAAATAAATGGGCCAAAGTTTGTGACATAACCCAGTCACTGTCTAACATTAAACATCAGCCTGCTTAGTACCACGGCAAACACTGCATTAAATATCCTTTAAATCTCTTATTAACAATACAAAAGAGAAGGAAAAACAGGTAAAACATTCAAAATGCAAAACATAATGTAATGTTTCCATTTTAACAACATTTTTGTTCCATTTACCTTTAGCTGGAGAGTTCTAAAAGGAAAAGCCCTCTAGTTTGACATTTGGTATTAAAGGTGGTAATAAATGTCCTCTTGGGTAAAAGAGAAGTAGTCATCTGAGGTAAGGTGAAGCTGTTGGCGTTGCTGCCACTGTTAAAGTGTGATCCCATTTTACTTCAGGTGGTTTTTGGGATTCAGCTGGAGCTGGCTGGGAGAGGAAAAGATGTTATCTGGGTCACTCTTTCTTGGGCTCTGTCTGGTCAGGGTATCTCCCAGGATCAGGATGATGAAGGCTTAGGGTTCCAGGTGACAGTTGAGGTGGTAGCCAGGATAGTGAAGCATGTAGCTGCCATCTGTTCTTTCATATTCTCAAATTTTTTAAGGCTCTGAAAAGAATGTGATGGGTGGAATAGCCAATTTTGTCATTATTTGATGCGCCGGTTATGCCTGATATCCAGGACACCAATTCTGGTGCATTAATTTCCAGCTCTTCATCTTTTTTTTTTTTTTTACCCAGCATGATTTCAGCATAGTCTTTGAACTGAATTATAGCAATGTGGCTTTGTTTGTTTGTTTGTTTGGACTAATTTAGTCTCTGTCTGATTCACTTACACCTTTTTAACATTCATTATCGAAAGCAACTTGATCTACTTCCCATTAACACTTGTTACTATGGGTTATTGTGACGTCTTACAAACATTCGTATACTTTGTACAACTGAGCTCACAGCCGAGGTAAATTTGTCAATGCAATTATTACATCATCAGCGGGACATACTTTGCTAGCACTGACTCTTTAGATACTGCTTTACTTTGTGTTTCAGAACGTACAGTTGAGCTTCAATTATCCAAAGGTTTTCAGGGACATCTGAAGTGGGAGGTCCAGGTGACCGACATTACGCTGTTCAGTAGCTTCGTTGAGTCTGGCAGGCGCAGCAAGGTACAGCAGTATTGAGCCTGCTGGCTTTGGAGACAGCAACTGCAGTTGTTTATGAAATCAGTCAGGATGAGGGGGTGTTGCAGATAAATAAAGTTCAGCTAAACAACATACACCTTGTGTTGTATTTTCAGCTCCTTTCTTTATGACCTCCAAAAGCCTCAGCTTTCTAGGCACTTCCATGTGCAGCATTTTAAAGGAAGTGCAGCCACATCACCCTATCCTGAAACAACTATGCTGGCTCCCCAGGAAGTTTCTGGTGCAGTTGAAATTGCCCTCCTCATTTCTAAATCTCTCTTGATTTTGCTCTAGCCTTCCTCAAAGGTCTCATCTCTCTCTTTGACCTGCATGATCTCTCCTCTCTTCTGTCCCGTCACACGGTCTCACCATAACTTTTCCTTCTGTGCCTCCTGAAACAACTGTCCTGTATCTCTTCACCTTATAATCTCACCATCTGTCTCAGAATTCCTTGAAAGTCTTTTTTCCTTTGCTTATACCTTCTGTTTTTTCCTCCCCATCTGCTTTTATAACTTTGTAAAATATTTTAAGCTGATTTTGCATGAATAATATTGTGTGTAAAATGAAGTTGTGTTGCAGTGTTCTCGTTGCATTATGTTGGGCTGGCATTAAAATAATTTTCATCACCACTGAACTAGAGGTGTAGTGCTTCCTCATAGTACTCCCTTTTTGTATCTTACGGATTAGTCCAGGCCTAGACCTCAAAGGGCAAGGCAAAAATATACCATTATACTATTCTTGATTATGTGAGGTGCTGAGCACACTCATTGAAGGGCACTCAGAACCTTGCAGGATTGAGACCGTAAAGTATTAATGATTGTTGTTCATTTTTATGCCTTTATCCAATCCAGTTCCTTTCTCTGAGCTGAGGAGAGAAAAATAAGCGAGTCTTTCATCATCTGAGGGAATTGAGGTGGTAATTTTACTGACAATCACCAGAGAAAGCTAAAGAAAGGATGACATTCTGGTAGATGCTATCCTACATGGTTATCAGCAGGGAAGCAGAGGTTGTTGAGGCATCAAACAATGTACAAGTCCATGAATCAGTCACAGGGAGGTTCTCTTAAAACAAAAGATAGTTATATAGATTGTGGTAGGAATATTTTCTTTTTAAAGTAAAGATCAGATGACCCAAGATATAAAAATGTTATCCTCTTTAAGTGTTACTGGTATTTTAATGCTTTCTTCCCGGGCAGTTTGTATGCTATATCATCAGCAAATCAGAGAACGTTAATGGTTTCCGTCTTTAACTCTTTCAGAGTGATTGCTTTAGCAGATCTTTCTCCTTGGAATAGAAACATAAACTACCAGGGGAAAACATCACTGAAAGCAATATAACCGCAGTTATCCAAATGTCACAGGAGACACAGAATAAGTTTGGATAACTCAGGGAATTATCAATGTAAATTAATAGATACATTGGGGGGGGAGGGCGGCAGGCAGGGAGTGTCAGAATTAAGATTTGGATAATTGTAGGAATTGCCACACTGAGGCATTATATGGTCCATCTACTTCAGTAACCTGTCTCTGACAGTAACAAGCATGAGATGTTTCAAAGAAAGGAACAAGATAATCTACAATGACCAATTATAACTTTCACATAGGAGAAATTTCTTCCTAAATCTTTTAGATTGATTTATGCCATGAAACACAAGGGTTTCTAACTCTCATAAATGTGTTATCTTTTCTAATGTATCTGGGCATATTCTTATTGTTCCCATATATATATGATCCATTGTTCATTCTTTCTAAGCTCTGTGGTCTCAGTGATATCTTGTGGCAATGAGTTCCACAGACTCCCTTTGTTCCCTAACACACAAGAATGTTGAACTTTATTATACTGTGATATAATTATAGTAGTTCTTGAAATTGTGTGCTACTTAGGAATAACTAAAAAGTAGAGTCACCTGATTCATGTATGCTTTCTAGCTCTCTGTTCCAAGAAGCAGTCATCTAAAGTGTCAAGAAATATTTTTTCTCACCATGTCCTCATCTGACAGTTAATCAAGGTTGTATTTTGTAGTAAAATAAGTTGTCATATAGAGCTGCTAATCTTTTCTTTTGATCCCCTAAGTGTTGTCAGCATATTGCACATTGGTTGCCATTTTAGCACAGGGTGAAATAACTTTTAAAAAAAAACATGACAGAACCTCACATTTCTTAGGTTTCCTTTTTCTTTTTCTTTTTTTAATCCTATGATTCTCTCCAACACTCCCTATCAACCTCTACCACTCAGTCTTTAGCCATGCACATCACTGGATATCCCTTATCACAAAGGGCCATGTTCTTTCAAGACAATTGTTTAAAACATTTAAATGTACTTAAGCAATAATTTGGTGTTTTCAACCCCTCCCTCTACATCCTTTTTCACTCTCATAGTTTTGGCTTTGCAGCCCCATCGATGCTTCTTTAATCTTGCTAAGATCTATGGCTTCAGTTATATCTTGTGGCAGTGAGTTCTACACACTTTCTTACTCACCTAACTCACAAGACACTTTGTTATACTGCAGTCTCAATTGTGGTAGTTTCTTGAACAAATGTTCGTCACTTAGGGCTATCTCAAGAGTAATTGCTTCTTATTCATGTGGAACATAATATTCCTTTAGGTAAAAATTGCATAGATTTGTAAAAGCGAAGGAACTGTGGGTTGGAATTGGTGGTAAAAGAGAGTGTTAATGAACACTTTTTCTTCCAAACCATCACCCCTTTCCTGTAGCTACATCTGTAGTATTTTCACTGTGGGGCTTTTTAAACAGGAGGCTAATATCAATAGCACTGCTGTTTGTAAGTTTTAGTATTACAACATGACCTTCATAAACCATTTCCTGGCAGCTGAGATATAAATAGGGTTGGCAGAATTCAATTTTTATTTTTTGTAATTTCAACAGATAACATTGATGTTTATTTTTAGTTATTTAAATTTTTAACAGTTGCAGGAAATTGGGGAGAATGTCAAGCCATTATTTAATGACAGAAGATGCTGAGATTCAAAAGTTAAAGCTTTATAGCAGTTAAAACACCAATTGTCAATATCACAGGTCAAAATCTACAGAGTGAATAACTTTAAATCAAACCCTAACAGGTTCTCAAGCAGTACTTTTCTTACTTTGCCTATCTGTAAATTTCTGTTATTAATGGGAATATTTTTGTTGGTTTGTGTGTACAGTGAAATTGACATTTATTGATGTTTACCAATAAAAATCTTATTCTTCCAAGCCTACTTAGAAATGATAAGAAACATTCTAATAATAAACTTACTTTTATTTAAATGTATTGCATCCACTCTGTGTACTGTGGCTCAAAAAGGGACTGCTGAAGTGGAGGAAGACTGTTGGAGTCTAAATTCACTGCCCATTTAAAATTACAATAATCATGAACACAGACCTATTTAAGCAGAAATTCAAACGCAAAATTAGATAACAGGAACGTATGAGACCAAGGACATGATCTGACCCAGATGGAAGCTGAAATGAATTTTAAAAAAATGTTTATTAGTCTAAAGGGAAAATCAAAGTAATTGAAATAGAGCAGATTATTTATAGTTATCAACATCTGAGTTATGCTATTTTCTTGGAATGGTATACTAATATTCTTCTCTACTGAGGGCTTTGATTCAGCAAACTCTGTAAACTCGTGCCCAATTTAAAGCACAAAACCCCATTGTCTTCAGTGGAATTATTCACAGGTTTAAATTTAGGCACATGCTGAAGAATCTTGCTGAACTGGTGTCCAAGGCCTCAGTTCAGGAAAGTATTTATGCATGTGCTTAAATCCATCCCGATTCAGGATAACACTTACATTCATGCTTCTCTTGCATTGGAGCTGGCCATGGCTGGAGATCAGACATAGACGAAGAGGACCAGAGCTCTGAGATGGATCAAACATTCACTCTCTCAGGTGCTTGACTAGCTGGTTCTTGCTCGCACACATAATGTCTGATCACCATAGGTCGGGGCTCGGGAAGGAATTTTTCCCTATATCAGATTAGCAGTGAGATTGGGGGTTTTTGACCTTCCTTTTCAGTGTGTGTGTGCAGGTCACTTGCCAGAATCATCTGAGTATATTTTACTTAATTCATTTCCCGGCCTTTGCGGAGGGCCTCAGACATTGGTGCATCTCAGTCCCTCCTATTCTCTGCCTGTAGCATATAACAGTGTAATCTTTTGAGGGCTGTAATACTTCGGTCTAACTGTGGTTGTTGGGTTTAGTGTGCAGGTGCTGCGTGGTGTTGGTGGCCTGAGATACATAGGAAGTAAGACTACATGGTTTGATCATCCCTTTTGGTCTTAATCTCTATGACTTCACTGGGATTTAAGCATGCACACGTTTAAGTGCTCTCCTGAATAAAGATGTGTTTTGGGGTTTTTTGAGTTAGGGATCTAAGTCTCAGATCCTTAAAGCAAGAGAGCAGACTACTGATAGGTAGAGATATTAAATCCCAACCAGTGGTATTGTTTGTGAGTTGAAATGCCTTTGATCTTTTCTGGGATGTGAAACAGGCAAATTCAGTATATCTTACATGGGTTGTGAAAGACAATGAAAGAAGGTTAAGATGTTAAGCATGAATATAACTAAGGGTAAATGAAAGTCAGGTCCTTGGGCCAGTTCCACCAGTTCTGTAACTGGTGCCACATCATGTCATGTAGCTAGTTCAGGGAAGACGATTACCAGAGTTTGGCAGAAATTTGTGGCCAAAACTCTCTTCCTCTGAAAAATGTGGATTTGGGTTGACCAAAATATTTTATATCAATTTTGGAAAATTCTTTTGGTTGGGATTGGGCTGGGAGAAGCTGAAAATAATACCAGAAAAGTCAAAACATTTCTTCTGTTGGTTTTGAAATGAAACATTTACATTTTTCAGCTGAAATTTTTCATTTTAATTCAGGTTTGTTAGAACAAAAATGCGCAAAAACATAAAAATACCACTCTAATTCTAAATGAAACATCTTCTAAAATGATTTCCTCCCCCCTTTTTGATTTACTGAGCATTTCCCCAATAACTGACTTTTTTGAAATCTGAAACTTTTTTTAGTATTTTAGCAAATAAAAAAACTCTAATTATCAGGGTGAGGGTAACCTTTGGGGCACAGAGCTGATGTAAGGACTCTTACACCATTCCCCTATCTCCATTCCCACCAGCATAACATTGCAAAGCAGCTGTGGCTGAAGGAAATAGTGCAGTGGCATCCCAGCCATTATCAATTTTCAGTTGCGATTTCAAACCCTTTCTGGCCATTTACACACTGCATAAATTAGAGCAGCCAGAGTGCTGCTCCATAACATGGCTTGTTGTATTCATTTAGATGTAATATATGGGCTGAAAGTGTTAGCATAACCTAATCACTGTCCATCACTAAACAGTGTTAAACAAGGTCCGGGGTTGGGTCTACAGAAATCTCAGCCTGCTTAGCATCATGGCAAACACACCATTAAAAATCCTTTTAACCTTTTATTAAAAGATGCAGAAAAGGAAAAGCAGTTAGAATGTTTGAAAGGTAAAGTGTTAAATAAGGCTTTCCCTTTAACGACATTTTTGTTCCATTTCTCTTTAGCTGGAGAAAGTATTAGAAGGAAAAGGTCCACTTGTTTGACAGTCTCTTAGGTGGTATCAAAGATAACTGTCATCCCACGTGGTGGTTTAAATTCAGCTGGTAGAGGTGACAATGTCATCTGGGTCCCTTTCTCTCTGGCTCATTCTGGTCAAGACATCTCTCCAGGTCAGGATGATGGAGGCCTAGGGTAGCAATCAAGAAGCTCCAGGAACTAGCCTCTGTGTGTCTTTGTCTGTTCTTCTTTTGTTCCTTCATATTTTCCCCACACAATCAAGGACCCAAAAAAGGGAGTAATGGGTAGAATAGCCCATCCCCTCATTATTTGTTAACCAATTAGACCTAGTATCTGACATACCAATTTTGGCTCATTAACTTCCAGCTCCACATCTCTTGTTTTTAACAAGCGTAATTTCATCACAGTCCTTGAGTCATATCAACGTGGCCTTTTTGTTTAGATTAATTCAGGTATCCTGCCTCCCTTTTGTACTCTTCCTATCAACATTTGTTATTTCAGGTTATTGTAACAACTTATGAACAGTTACCTGATTTTATTTTGTAAAAAGTATTTAAATTTTTAGGCCCAGTTATCACAACAGACTTCTGGGAACCTATCTCACACAGCACTGCTGTACGCTGAGCTGCTCTATAAATTCTTTCCCCGTGAATTGCTGGAGAACTTGTCTGTCCTTCCTGGGTACGTGGAGGGATCTGTGAGTGGAGCTAGGCTGAGTCCACATTGCAGAGTGGTCATGTTATCAGCTGACAAGTTGTGCTAACTCGATGTTAACCTATATGCCAACAGGCCCACCAAATTGAGTTAAAAGCACCACCACATTCAAGGTTAAAGGATTTTGTGAATGAAAAGGGATCAAATTGGGGCCACACAAGTTTTATAACTGGCATTAACTTTGCAGTGAAGACAAGTCCTTCTTAATGTCGGTATTTTCACAAAATAGAATGTAGCAGACTAGCTTAGAGTATGTCTACATTTCAATCTGGGCTGTGATTGGCAGATCAAGCTGACATACATGGCTTGAGGAACCCATGGTATGATCTGACAATGTACCTACACATCTTTGTGATTATTTTGGGAATTAAACTGAAGATGCCAGAAATTGGATCATTGATTTCTAAGGGAGGTAAGGAATCTATGAGGGAAAACCTGTAATGTGCAGGTATTCTCCCAGAAAAAGGAAAGAGAGTTTTGAATTGTAGACCAGAATCTTTTGCAGTTGGTTCTCTTTAGTATTAAGCAAAGAGGTTATTGCTAGTCTTTTTGAGGATGGCGTAATTTAAACCCATTTTAAGAAAAAACCCACATGCGCTTATTCACTGTGCTTGAGGAAAATAGTGACAAGTGCTCAGCTGCAACTGTGTTAATCCAAATTGTCTATTAAGCTTTTACAGAGAACCTGCTGAGAGAGGCAGGACCACAACAGCCAGTTCCCCCCACAGCAGCTCCTGCTTTCAGTAGATTTGTTGAGTCTGTAAGGAACATTACATCAGACAACCCACAAGAGTGACCTCTGTGATTACATTTTGTGATGTTTATTTCTAAGCAGCCCTTTAAAAAAAGGTGCTTAATAGATTCCCGAGAGCATCAGGATTCCCAGGAGCATCAGATGGAAATCTTTATAACTTACTTTGGCAGGTTTGTTGTTTCAAATACAAGATGCTCTTTTGTACTCCTCTGTGTAAAGAGGCCTGGGCAATTGTGTGTGACACTCTAGTTCCTTTATTACTTTAACACATTCAGTTAATGTTGGCTGCTAATTCATTCCTTCATGAGGAAGTAAGTAAAAGCCGTGTTGTTACGTATACCCATGCTCCCTTCTGAGTTAGGACTGAATCAGCATTCTAATAGGGAACACTGTATTGCTGAAGATTCCATTTGTTTAGATCATCTTTATAACGGAGCGCCTAACCGTCAGCGCTTATTAAAGATCCCATGGTGCTTTCTCCAAGAGATGCATTACCAGCCTGCACGTCCTGGACATGGTCTAATTTGGGAACTTACATCCTACTTACAGTACTTATCTTTTCATTAACGATACATACAACCTGAATATTTGACCAAATTGTCAAATGAACAAGATTTTCGTGTTTTCTTCTTGCTTCTTCTGCACTGTTGCTGTGCGCTGCTAAGGAACTACGCTATTCTACCCCAATTTCAGGATCTACATCAAAAGATTATAACGGAATTGCTGATTTACACAAAATTATTTTGATGATTTGTGTATTTAAACTGAGGGTCTGATCTAAAGCCTACAGAAATCAATGTGAAACTTTCCAATGACTTGAATGGTCTTTAGATCAGGCTTTTATATGACAAGATCACTATTTAAAAAATCCTTACTGGTTTCCATCAATGATCGATTAATACAGAAATTCAATCATAAATTATATGTAGATCAGATTAATATCCAGAAGCTGGCTTCCGCCTTATGCTACACCTGTATAATACTGTCCACATCAAACTACAGTCTTGTTTCAGAATTGAAGGAATGGCAGTGAGAAAGGAATTGTCTAGAACCATAACAAAAGTATGTTCAGTTAGGGCTCTTCTGAACACTGTCCTGCAAATGCAAAAATGTTTTCTACCATTTTTATATGTTGGTATATAAAAAAAAATATGTTAAGAGAATAGGAAAGTTGTAAAATCAAGGACTCAGAAGTCAGGAAATACCAGAATTAAAAAAAAAAAAAAAAAGAAATCCAGTCAGAGACAGCAACCTTGTATAGTCAATTTCAGCAGAAATGGTTAAAGGTTGGTAAAGTTATAAGCAGCTGAAAAAGGGCTTATAATGGAAAGTGGTAGGAGTTGCCACCAGACCCACCTGTAAGGTCAGTCTTAGTCATTTGGATGTTTCACATTTCACCATTAATGTGAGAGGAGCGTGGGAGCACTGAGGAACATGAAGGGCTGGAGTTATATATACTCCAGTGATCACATTTATGTCCCATCCGTTTCCCAAGTCTAGTCATCACCAGGCAGCTGGACTCCCTCATGCGGATGGTACGTGCATGAAGCCTGCAGGAGCAGAACTCCATAATCCAGTATTTGTTCCATATAGCAGAGCTTTCAGAACTGACGGGCAGGTTTGTCACTGATTTTTTTCTTGACATTTTCTGGACATTGTGCCCTCAGATATACACCATCTGAGTGAACATATATTAATGTAATTTGGGCCTTAATTTTACGTACATATCAATGGAAATTTCCAAAGGGGAGAAATCTCTATAAAAATAAATAGAGGATTCTAAATTTTACAGGAAAAAACTTGTCTATGTGCCAATGTCTCTTCTTGTTTACACTGACTTTAGTGAAGTTACTTTAAATTTATACCACTGTAAAGAAGAGCAGAATTTGACACCCCCCCCTTTTTTTTTTATTATGAAAGCCCAATTTCAGCTTCTTAGATTATAATTTCCTCTGTTTTTGTTCAGTCCAGCTGCCTTCTCTAATTTCAAGGTAGCTTTGGTTGACTTTCCCCCATTTCTTCTCTGTGATGCTGACATTTAGAAGTGTCACAATATTCAGGTGGGTCCCTAAACACAAATTCAGAGCAAGCCTTGTCATGACTTTAGGGTGGTGTTCTCAAGCTCCTCCCCTTTCCCATCCACCCAAAATATCTATTCTAACCCACACAACCCTCTACTTGCTGCTGGTGGTCCTGCCTTTCCTCTCCAGTGTCTCTAGCTACATCCTTTCATGCCCTGCAGTCTCTGTTTACTTACCACATCTACAGGTGTTTGGGAAAAAGAGTTCTGCTGTTCCAGTGAGTGGGTAGGGTGGTGGCTCCCAACTTGTATTACTACAGCCAATGGCTGCCATGAGACTGGAACGTGGGGAGGAGTTGAGTAGCCAGATAGCAGGAGTGAATGCCAATTGCTGTCTTCTCCATCTACAAGTACCACCAGGAACTTCCTGAAGTGAGGGAAGATATTTAGCAGCTTTCCCCACCATCTGCTGGTCTTCTGTTCTCCCTGTGACAGGGTGTACAAACCCCACACTGGGACATAAGGGATTCAGTTCTGGGCCCAAATGATGCCTCTCCACTGCACCTGCAGAGCCTGCTCCTGCTGGAGGAGGAGCTTGAAAGGGAGATGGAAAGCTCGAAAGGGAGGCAGAGGGGACAGACCTGTCTTGAGAGCTTTTGAAGCAGGACATAGCAGAAATACTAACTGCAAGGGATGGGTTGGCAAGCAGCAGCTACCCCAGGCCCTAGAAGAGGGTCCAAGGAGGAGACCCAGGTGAGAGGCTCTTTCTCTCTTAGGTTAAAGGCTGCGAAAGCCTTGGAGGCTGAGTTCTGATCTGGGAGCCTGCCTGGAGATGGGGGCTGCTGATCAGGGACTGAGCCTGCCTGAAATCCTGGCTAGAGGGGGAACGTGACAGTTCCTAGGCAGACAGAGTGCAACCCAGAAACTTGGACTGGCGTGAAGCTGGTGCTAGTTTGCAAAGAAGAAGGCTAGCAGCTGAGCCCAGCTGGGCTGAAGATTCACTTGTTTTTACTTTTTTCTGTTGGATTTTAAGCAAAGGACTTTGAGGCTTGGGGGGGGGAGCAGGTGTAGGAAGTGTCCCAGCGAGGCAGCCACAAAGCCTTTTGGGGTGTTTGCTATCATTGGAGCCTGGTGGAGAGGGAAGGTCCAGGCTCCCATACCAACCACCCATGTCATGGGAATAAACCCCTTTTCTCTCCTCCTTGGACAGTGTAGAGATGGAAGCTGCTGAGACAAGCCACCCCAAGGGGCCAAGAATCAGGTTGAAGACCCTTTTTCTTGTGGGGATGTTGAATTCTATATATTTTGTTAGACTCTGTTACTCCAGAAGGGAGAACCTGGCAGGAGTGCCAATTCACTACCTATCTAAAGGTGAACTGACATTCTGGATCGGTGCCCTATGTAACGTGCAGATGTAGTGGGGGGATTTCAGTGTCTTTCTTGTGCTGGTGGCTTAGCAGGCCTGGAAATTAATCTAGTTGAATGTCCTGATTTCTCACCTGTCAACCATGGGAACAAAATATAAGGAGAGGTCCTCGGGACAAAAGGACTAGGCACACAGTGACTGCCTGGGCAGCTCCACAGTCAGCACACATCTTTCTTCTCATGCTAATCTTTTCAGAATGCTTTTCTGCCATTCTATTATTAAAACTGCACTGAGGGCAGGGAGCAAGACTGGTGGTGGACGCCATAATCTACCTTAATGCTTGAAAGCCAAGCCTGCTTGGGAGTGCACCAAAGGATTGTGCAGGGAGCTGGCTACAGAAGTGTGGGGAGACAAACTTTGCAAAGACTGATTCTGTCAATATAGCTGGTGAAGCATAGGACTGGTTAGTTTCCTTGGCTGCTTTTGCCCAAAGCCAAAAGCCTCCCTTAATTTCCTCTGGTCCCCTTACTCCAGGAATTTGGCTTCCCATAAGGAATGGTGAGGCTAAGAGGTAGGAGAGATCAGCAAAAGAAGCAATCTGCTGCACTCATTGGTCTCAGGTAGGAAACGGGTGCTCATGTAATCTATGAAAGAGAGAGAACCTAAATACCCTATTAAAAAATAAGAGATTTCAGCAGAGCTGCATACTTTGGCAGACAGGCAGACAGTACCCAGCAGACAGCACTAGTACCAGCGAGTGTGTTGTCATAAGAAACAAAAAGTATAGGTAAGCTGTATAGGTATATCCTGTCTTGAATTCTTCCAGCCCTATGAGGAAGCAAGATGCTAATGATAAGTGATGTACTATTCACTGGGTTGTTTTTTTTTTATGGAAACATTTTGTCTCCTGAAACTCTCATCTTAATGTATTTTTCTAATAGAGTAAATAATTATGAGTTATAACTGCTTAGTACAGTTCTTACTCCACAATGAACAATAAATGGTGGCACCAGCTCTTAGCAGTAACTAGTTTCTCGTCTAACTCTAATGCTGAAAATCCTATTTTCCGGTGGAGTAATGTTATCATTTTCCATTTGATAGTGCACATTGTCCTAGATTTAATGATCTTCTGCAGTTAATGATGATGAACAGCTATGCAATGAGATGTCAGGTTTTGACTTGCCTGTTTGCAAACTTCAGTAATTATGCTCCGTTGTCTAATTGCTTATTTTATTGATGTTTTGCTGACATGTTTTTAAGCCACATTTTGTGATTGCAGAAAGCTAATGGTACAGATCTCTGCTCATTATCATACTTTTACATTTCATTTGTCTGATTGCTGCAGGTGGAAACAATAGGTGATGCATACTGTGTTGCAGCAGGGCTCCATAGGAAGAGTCTTAGTCATGCAAAACCCATTGCCTTGATGGCGCTGAAGATGATGGAACTTTCAGAAGAGGTACTTACACCAGACGGGAGACCTATTAAGGTAACCTCACTGCTCTGTATTCCCAGCTAGTCTCTAGAACCTATGAGTAAGTCCACCAGATTCTGGATGATGTTGCAAGGGAAGTCTGTTCTTAGGCATTTGCAGCATAATCAAGATGTCCCCATATGTGACAATGTGTTTTTGGTCATATTCATTTTGTTGATATTCCTCAGTAGTCACATAGGGCTCTGTCCATCTACTGTCCTCACATCCCATTGCCAAAATGCTGACAACCCTAATAACAAAACTACTGGTAGGCTACTCACCCTCTCTGTCAAGCAGAACTTCCTTCCCTATTCAGCCTGTATTGCTTTCTGGTGGTCTGGCATCACAGACTATCAAGGTGAGGAAAACTATAGATCTTTTCGTAGGAAGCTAATTTCACCCCCACCCCTCACTGGTGCTTTGCATGTTGTCAAGTGTACCCAGTACAGCTGGTTGAAAAATTTTGATTTTGGGGCAAGAACTCAAATACCAAAAAATGCTGTTGGCCAAAACCAAAAATATTCAGGCAAACCCACAAATAATTCAGTTTAGAAATGGTGCTGTGGTAGCTCATAGGAATTGTAACATGAGTGGCTCATGCACTCTCTGAGCTAATTACAAACTCCCACGTTGCACCACATGGTCATGCTTAGAAATGGGTGGTGTGCATCATGGAATTCTCAGGCCATGGAGAAATATGGGAGATGTGGTCTAACCTGGGAGCCCAGGCCCCAGGAGAATGGGGACATAAGGCAAACAAAGTACATGTCCCATGAAGTGCCATGGTAGTATATCCAAACAGAAATATTTCACTTTACAGGGATTTGAAGGAGAAAGAATTTTTAACAACAAAAAATTCTGTAGAAAGCAGACATTTTTTGAAAAAGACTAATTTACTTGAAACCCCAATTTTCTGCCAAAAAACAATTTAGGTGGAAAGTTTGCATCCAGCTCTAGTATTAGTGAGATAAGGTTGGTGAGGTAATATTTGTCTATTGGACCAACTACTATTAGGAACATAAGAACGGTCATATTGAGTCATACCAATGGTCCATCTAGCCCAGTATCCTGTCTTCTGACAGTGGCCAATGCCAGGTGCTTCAGAGGGAATGAACAGAACAGGTAACCATCAAGTGATCCATTCCATCTGCCATTCCCAGCCTCTGGCAAAAAGCTATCCTGCCGATCCTGGCTAACAGCCATTGATGGAACAATCCTCCATGAACTTACCTAATTCTTTTTTGAACCCTGTTATACTATTAACCTTCACAACATCCTTTAGCAAGGAATTCTACAGGTTAACTGTGTGCTGTGCGAATAAATACTTCCCTTTGTTCGTTTTAAGCCTTCTGCCTACTAATTTCATTTGGTGACCCCTAGTTTTTGTGTTAGGAAAAGGAGTAAATAACATTTCCTTATTTACTTTCTCCACATCAGTCATGATTTTATAGACCTCTATCATATACCTCTTTAGTCATCTCTTTCCCAAGCTGAAAAAGTCCCAGTTTTATTAATCTCTCCCATAGGGAAGCTTTTCCATACCCCTAATCATTTTTGTTGCCCTTGTCTGTACCGTTTCGAATTCCAGTATTTTTTTTTTGAGATTGGGTGACCAGATCTGCATGAAGTATTCAATACTGGGTGTACCATGGATTTATATAGAGGCAATATGATATTTTCTGTTTTATCTATCCCTTTCCTAATCCCTTTCCCAACATTCTGTTAGTTTTTTTGACTGTCGCTGCACATCTTTCACTGACTTCAGTGAGAGTTGAATTGTGCCCTTAGCTCCTGTCCATGGTAGGTTCTCCTGAGAACCATGCACATTTCCCTATTCCTTGTCTGCCTTGTTCAAGATAGAGTGCTGATATGTTTTGTGGTTGTATTATAGCATAAGGTCTATTTAAGAAATTCATATATTTCAAAATCACTCAAAATTATACACCAGTTTTACCAGTTGCCTTTGACCTCTATATTTTAAATACCATTGATTGTTTTGATGTGATTTTCTGACTAAAGCTGCCTTCATTAGTTCGTGTACAACAATAGCAGTTTTAGAGAAGTGAGTCAATTACTGCACTAAGTCACAGACACAGATTTAAAATAAAATTGCAATCATATTAATACTAATGTACCCACTGTTCCCAGTGGATAATCAGCACTACATTTAATGTTTGTCCCAATAAACAGGCTAACAACAACTTGTTTAACTGCAGGAAATAGCTATTCCTCAAGTAATTGCCCAGATCCATTCCACTGTTGGTGTCTGCATACCCAATGCATGGCCATCAGAAACTTTTTCCTGCAACAGTATCTGTTGGGCACCACTGCATGCAATATAAAGGACAGAGCCACCCCTAACTCCCCTCAGTTCCTTCTCACCACCTGTGGCAATTCTTGGAACGCCTGTTCATTGCCAGAACAGTTAGTCTCAGCTCCAGATATAATATAATTAGTTTAGTACTTAGTATAGTTAGAATAGTTAATAAGTTTCAGCTGTTTTTTTTTTTTTTTTAAAAAAGAAGAGTTCTTCAATTTTGTTGTTTCTTCCTGTTTTGGGGTCCTGCTGCCAACACCAAGGCATCTGGCTTGAAACCTGGCACCCTGGGTCACCAGGTTTCAAGCCATGTGCTTCTTTCTCCAGGCCCATGCTGGTGAGCATAATAGGTATTTGAAGTGCCTGGTGAAAGGCCTGTGCCAGGTTTGCTGGGAATGCAAACCTAGAACAGAGAAGGAAAAGAGTGGCTAGACTGAAATTCCTACTGATTGAGGCGGCATTCCGGCCACCTTTGGAGCTGTCCCAGTCTCACTCAGTGCCAAGCATTGCAGCTTCAGTTAGAAACATACTTCCAGTGTTCTTGGATTCCCAGTATTGATCTCCCTCACCCGTGCTGAGGAAGAAATATAAGACTTCTAAAGAGGCTATGACCATGGGAAGATCTCCACCTTCCAAGTCTAGTAAGAGGGTCAAGAAGGAGTTGAGTAGAGTGCATTACAAATCTAACCGCACCTCCTCCAAATCAGTTCCCAAATTGGCACTGTTATCTCCTGCACTGGAAAGAGCACCTTTGAGCCTGGTGCGAGAAGTGGCACCATCAACTTCCTCAGCACAGCAACAAGAAATGATCTCAGTGCTGACTACCCTGGAAGCATTTGCAGTGGCTAGGATTTTGCTCTGCCTCTTGGTGCTGGTGTCTGCAGCAGTGCAGGAATTGGATCCTTTGGCACCATCACCCCATCGTGCACCAGCTCCAGTAGTTCAGCTTGCAGTACTGCACTAGCTGCCCACTTCCCATAAAGTGGGTCCTCTGGTACCATCCCAGGAGAAGCCAGCAATGATGGCGAGGCTTCTCCTTTCCCTGGGTTCTTGGCACCAGTGCCCAGCCCTGAGAGAAACTGCCCTTCTGTGGTTGGAGGAAAGGGAATCTTTGTGGTCGGACTTGGAGTGGAATTTTTGTTTCACAAACCTGAAGCCCCTCCAGTCCCCTCACAGATCTTCACACCCGAACAATGGGGGCTGCCATGGAAATATAGTCTGGAGCTCATTGGGGTCCTGCCTTGTAACAGTAGCCTTTTTGAAACCCAGGGGGGTTTCCTCCAGCTTCCAGATCTTCTCCTCATTATACCTACTCAGTGACCTTGTCTAGATGGGGGAGGAACTGCACATCATGTTGCTTCATCTCCAGTGTCTGATACCAGGCATCAGAAAGAGGCCCAAGAAGCAGAGGAACAGCTGGTTGGAGGAATTCAACCACTTCCAGTCTTGGCTTCCTCATCCTCTCCAGAGAAGGTGTTTTCTGCAGAGGCAACTTCGCCCCGTCCTGGTGATTTTAAAGCTTCTGAGGCATTGTTAAAGAGGGTGGACGTAAACTTGGGTATTCAGGTCAAGGCAATCAGGGAATTCTCACATCGCCTGACTGATATTTTATTGATGGCAGGTTCCTCCAGGGTGGCTCTACCAATTAATGAAACAATACTAGAGCTATAAAGAAGCTATGGCAGACCCTATCTTTATGGCATCCAACCTCAAGTAGGGCTGAGTGCAAGTACTATGTGCTTTCCAAGACTTTGAATATCTCTACACCCACCTGTCTTCAGGGTTACTAGTTGTTACAGCAACTAATGAGAGAGAGTGACAGGGCATCAGGCTGCCATCCCCAAATCAAAGGATGCAAAGAGACTAAACTTCTTTGTCAGGAAGATTTATTCAACTGGGGATCTGCAGCTTTGAATTGCCAA
The DNA here is from genome assembly GCA_007922155.1 of Mesoclemmys tuberculata. Lineage (NCBI taxonomy): Eukaryota > Metazoa > Chordata > Testudines > Chelidae > Mesoclemmys > Mesoclemmys tuberculata. The sequence continues at coordinate 578,345 of ML675641.1, forward strand.
CCAACAGGTTCTCTTGATATGATTTTAGTTCATGGGGCTCCATGGAGAAGTTCAAAGTTCTGCTTCCTGAGAACATGAGGCAGGAGTGTTTTTCCCTGGTCAACAAGGGCAAACTAGTCACAAGAACACAACTTGAGGTTGGGCTGGATGTAGTAGACCCAGTAGGACCATGGCTTCTGTGGTTACTATATGGTGGTACTTTTGGTTACACTGTTCTGGTCTCCCCTGTGAACTCTAGAATACTATTCAGGACTTGTTGTTTGAGGATCCTTCTCTGTATTCAGATCAGAAGGACAGCAAGCTCCATGGGATTAAGGATTTAAGAGCCACCTTGGATTTGTACATATCTGCCCGTGTCAGAAAGCACTATTGACCTCAGTAGGTGCACCATTTCTTCTCTCCACCTCTTTGTCAGGACCAGTCAAAAAAAGAAGTCCAGGGGTTATAGGTGCGAGTCTCCCCCTCCTGCTGCTTCAGTTCCAGTGGTGGGCCCTTCAAGACACCTGGAAGTGCCAAACATTCATTTCAGTGGAAGTACAATCTCTTCTGTTCGGGAACATAGAGGAGATTCCACATGATCTCAGAAGGAACGGGTTTTAGTCCCACTATTTCTTGATCCTGAAAGTAAAGGGAGGGGTCTGACCAAGTTTAGGCCTATGTCAACTCAGAGTCTTTAAAAAGATGAAGTTTTGCACCATCACCCTAGCTTCTATTATCACCTCCCTGGACTCTGGAGACTGGTGTGCCACCCCTCACTTAAGAGGTGCCTACTTCTATGTGGCAATCATTCAAGCTCACAGGAAGTACCTCAGATTTTTGGTAAATCAAAATCATTAACATTTCACTGTGCTACCATTCGGCCTGTCAGCAGCTTCCAAGGTCTTTACAAAAGTTCTGGCAGTAGTAGCTGCTTTCCTCGGGAGATCAGGAGTCCAATTTTACCCCTCCCCAGATGACTGGCTTGTCAAGGACCAGTTCAAACTAATGGTACAGTGCAGTGTATCCCTGATCCAGTCAATATTCAGTTCTCTGGGATTGCTAGTCAACACAGAGAAATCTCTCCTCTCCCTGTTCCAGAGGACAGAGTTTATAGGGGCTATACTGGACTCTTTTCAAGCCCAGGCTGTTCTTCCAGATTCAAGGTTCCAGGCAATTTGATCAACTGTTATAAATCTGAAAGCTCACCCGGTCACAACAGCATGAAACTGTTTGAGGCTCCTGGGTCATATGGGCTCCTGCACTTAAGTGATTTGATATTCCAGACTGAACCTCAGAATTCTTCGGAGTTGGCTGGTCTCAGTCTGCTTGCTGAGGCATCATCAACTGGACTTGGGGGTGAGGGTGGCCGCTCATGTTCTCACATCTCTGGATTGGTGGACTAGTCCAGCCAATGTATGTGTAGGAGTTCCATTTGTCTGTCTACAGCCATTGATCATGCTAGTGACAGATTTACCTGTTCTGGGATGGAAAACCTACCTGGGTTCTCTACAAACTCAGTGTCTAGGGTCTCCAGAAGATTTAGCTTAGACTGGAGTAGCAAGTGTTGCTGTCGCAGATCAAGTGAAACAGACTTTCACTCCTCACAGACAACACAGCGGCTAGATTCTATCTCAACAAGCAAGGAGGAGTGCACTCCTCCCCACTCTGTCAAGAGACAACGCTACTCTAGGAGCTTTGTGTTGCCAATTTGATAGGTCTAGAAGCTTCCTGAACAATCTAGCAGACCACCTGAGCAGATTCTTTATTTATCACCATGAGTGCTTTGTCCAGATGTGGCCAGATGCATCTTCCATCAGTGGGGGTTTCCCTAAGTGGACGTATTTGTGACAAACACCAAAAGAAAGTATCAGCAGATACTCTCTACAGGGCTACAGCCCAGGTTCCCTGAAAGATGTTGTTTTGCTGCTGTGGTCAGGCAAGCTTCTCTACACTTTTCCACCAGTCCTTCTTATTCACTGGGTGTTATTAAAGATAAGACACGACTTGGCCAGAGTCATACTCCTACTCGTAGGTTCTGAGTGGGCCCATCAACACTGGTTCTCCACTCTCCTGGCACTGTCAGTAAAATATCTAATTTCACTTCCATTAGACTTGGAATTTCCCAAGATCATGGGTCTCTAATCCATCTATGTTTACGGTCTTAAAAGAGGTTCAGGAGAACATGCTAAATAGTAGAAAACATTCTACAAGAGCTAATTATCTTTCTAAGTGGAGATTTTTTTTTTCATTTGGTCTCCCCAGTATGGGGTATCACCATTCCATCTTTGGTTCAACATATTCTGGACTACTTATTGCATCTGGTTTAGCTGTTAGTTCAATCAAAGTACATCTTGCAGCTATTTCAGCATTCCACCCTAAAGTTGATAATTGTTCTATTTTCTCTAATGACATATCTGTAAGGTTTTTAAAGGCCTAATCAAGCTGTATCCTCAGGCACATTCCTTCATGAGATGTAAACTTAGTTTTGTCCAGACTTATGGGTTGCCTATTTAAGCCTTTGGCTATTTGCTTTCTGCGGTATCTATCAATGAAGGTGTCATTTTTAGTGTCTATCACCTCAGCCAGAAGGGTAGAAATCTATATGCCTTACTGTCCAAGCCTCCATATATGATATTCTTTAAGTACAAGGTGTCTTTGCGTCGTCATCTGGCATTTGTTCCAAAGGTAGTGATATCTCTCCATATCAACCAGCCCATTTATTTGTCTGCATTCTTTCAGAAGCCACCTTCAAGCAGAGAAGAACAGTATTTCAGTATTTCGGAAGAGCTCTGACGTTCTACCTGGACAGGACCAGATGCACTTCTGTTAGTCCTTCTAACAGTTTGTAGCAGTGGCAGACAGAATAAAAGGACAGTCACTTGCCACTCAAAGAATCTCTTCTTGAATAGCCTCCTGTATACACACATGCTAAGACTTGGTTAATGTCACCCCACTGAGCAGAGTCACAGCTCATTTGACAAGATCACAATATTGGTTTCAACAAAGTTTCTGGAGCAGGTTCTGATTCTTAGACATTTGTAAAGTTGCAACCTGGTCCTCTTTCCATATGTTTGATTCCCATTATGCTGCTGTTCAAGACTCTAGAGATGGTGCTAGAATTGGGCAAGTTGTCCTCCAATATTTATTTAAATAGACTGTTATCCCAACACCTGTTTTCATGGCTTGTAAGTTAGGCTACGAGTCAGTCACAGAGGTTACAGATTCCGTGAGTATTTGAGACCTCCACAACTTCCTCAAAATTCCACTAATTCAACCCCGGGGGCTGGGGCTCGGGCTTTGGCCCTGGGCGGCGCAATTTGGCTCTGGCCTCAGACAAGGCTCGGGCTTCGGCTCCCAGCCTCAGGTGGCGGGGCTTGGGCGTCAGCTTTGGCCATGGGCAGTGAGGGTCCGGCATGAGTCCTGCTTCCCAGGACTGAAACCAAAGCCCCACTGCCTGTAGCTTAGCTTCGTGAGGACCTCTCTGGTATGGGGCACCAGGCAAATACCCTGCTTGCTACCCCCAAACACTGGCCTTGTGCACATTTCCGTGATGTATTGTTTGTCGATGACTTTTGATAAAAAATACCCATGCCAAAATTTTAGCCTTACTTGTGAGTCACCAAGAGTGGAATGCATATGAGCAATCACATGAAGAAGAAAAACCGGTTACTAACCTGTTCAGTAACTCTTGTTCTTCGAGATGTCTTGCACATCTCCTTTACATCGGAGTTCCATCAAGGAGGAACTGAGGGAGGCTAAGGGCAACTCTGCCTTGCATACGTGCCTGCAGCAATGCATGACAGTAGAGGATGCTCAAGACGGCCAACTGGTACCACTACAGGAAAAAGTTGCACTGGGCATACAGACACCAACAGTGGAATGGACATGTTTAGCACATCTTGAAGAACAATAGCTACTGAACAGGTTAGTAACCATTTTTCAGCCCTTCCGTAGACTATATTAAACTGCAAACCATTAAAGTGTAAGTTCTGTTAATGAGTTTACAGTATTTACTATAAAATTATTTCCTCACCCTCTTCCCCTTTTATTTTTAGAAAACTTCCTACTGAGAAGCAGACACAATTATGCCATCTTCGTATTTACAGGGATTTCTTTTCTAGAGACAACTCTTAGCTAACCCCTCTGAGGTCATAGCTGTAAGCTGAGAATTTAGAAATGAAACTTAGAATTTATAAATGTGTAATCATACTGACTACTAGCCTATATTTTTTTTAATGGCTGATTATTTAGGGATTTTTTTACACATATCCCTCCAATAGTGAACTTTATTGAGTTCTGGTGCCCACAGAGGTTTTAGTTCCACAGAACAAAGGAAAAATATCTAGAGAGAGCCTATCTGCTGCTTTAGGGCTAGGACTACTTTTGTTTGTTTCTTAAGGGAGTTTGGGGCTATATTATTATGGGCCAGATTTTCATAAAATTGCACAAATAAAATACACCCACAGATGACCAGATATACATTTAATTATCCGTTTGTGAGTGCAGTTACCATGGGCATTACAATAATTATGATAACCACACATAGATTTTGTGCATGCAGTTAGGAGAATCTGGCCTTTAAAACAATGTTCATGTGACCTTATAAACCACATGTAATCTTGATATTGGCTGCAGGTATATGAATTGGGTCTGTTAAAAGGCTTGTTTTATATCCAGTGCATCATATCTCTCAGAATTAGGTGATAGCTGGTATGCAGTAAAAGCATTTCCAGAGTTTTGTCATTTTCAGTAGAGCTAAAGGAAACAGAAGTGTGAGAGGAAAATGGAGGCCCTTATCCTGTATTCCTTGCACATGCTTCTACGTCCTCTGATTTACAAAGCACTAAAAGCTTTCTGGCTTTAGAAAAGAAAGCAGAAGAGTGGGAGACCTGATAGCGTTCACCCATCCTCTCACCATTGTTGTAATACAGAATCTCTTCTGTGATTTCTTTCTGAAAGAAATACTGCTAACAGCAAATTGATTGATATGGCAACTTTGACTACTGGGCGGATCCCAAGTTCCTTATTTATTTTTTACTCTGGCCATTCCCTGGCAGACTCCCATTTACTTCAAGATAAGCTAAGGACTGAGTACAAGCGACAGACTTTGGAATCTGACCCTGTGTGTATAATAGAATAGCATATACATTTATATCCTTTCACTAAGATGTATTTCTTATTCCAGAGGCCTTCATTTGAGTTTTGTTGTGCCCTGCTGATTACACTAAGAACAGTATGATTGTAGTTGTATGACAATATTGATTTAAAACTGCCTCATACATTTAAAAGGGCATTACTAGAATTCAAGATCTGTTTCTTATCTCCCTGTGTTTATTTTATATATAGTAGCAGCATATTAATTTTAATAGCTAGAGTTAATACTGTAAAAGGAATTCTCCAGAGCTTTGACCTTCCGAGATAAAGGTCACTGCACATATGTCATTTAATGTATTAAAATCCATAGGCACTATTTTAAGCATCAATTTTTATCATGCTTAAAATGCTGCCTAATTATTTAATGTGCAGTGTTTATTCCAATGAAACGAAAAGGTTTGCTATTTAATTCTGACTGCTTCACTGTAATTTTGTGATTTAGCTGGATTGATGGCTTTAATATTATTTAATAATCCATTTGTAGGCTTTTCAGTTTATCAGGAAGAAAAAAGCTTCATATGTAAGCTTAATCTTGAACATGCTGGTCTTGGTGGATATGTTTATTATGATTTTGACCAAAGAGTTTTCCTAAAAAGTCATCCTCTAAGATTATCTGCATATTTTTGCAGTGTGCAAAGATGGCACTAATACATTTGTGGACAGAGAAAAAGAACTCAAGACTCAGAGGGAAAAGCTAACATTGATTTGCATGAAGCTGCTAAAATTAACTCTACAATTATGTAGATTTGTTGTGTGCAGCTGTTCCTGTTGAATACATAAAAACAGTGCCCTATCAGAGTAATTCAAAGCACGTTTTAAGATATGTTGCTTAACAGAGGAAAAATATCATGTCTCTATGAAATTACAATGTTACAACAGCATGAGAATTAGGAATATAAATGCTTTTTATCAGTGTAGTGATGCAAACATACACTGCTTCCTTCTGGTCTCTGTTTGTTTGCTTGCTTACTAATGACTAGTTAAATAATATAACCTAAATAGAATAGTACAAGAAATGGCTTAGCTGATATTGAGCTAAATTGGATTAGTTTATTTTCATTTAGGTTAGAGTGGAACCTTTATCTGCTTAGAATGCGATGATATAAAGCAATGAAGAATTGTCTTTTCCTTTCTTTCTTCATTAGCAACAGACACTGGTTAGCAGACTCTCAGAGCTTGTGTACAACTCTGATATGATTTTGCCAGTCTAATTTTGAAGCAGATTTGTAAACTCTGCACTAAGAGTGTGGTGTAAACATTAGTACTGCTATAACACAACTTTGTATATTGGTTTGATGCAAATACAAAATTACAAATAAAAGACCAATTCACATGAGGTATAAGCACTTTCCTGAGAGAGAATGGATGACATGGTTAAAAAAAACTGAACTGGAAAACAGGTCCAATTCTGTGTTCTGTCACAGCTTTTTCATATGACCTTGAGCATGTCACTGAATTCCCCATCTGTAAAATATGGGTAACAATTCTTTCCTCCCATTTCTTTGTCTATCTTGTCTACTTAAATTGTAATTTTTTCTCTCAGTTGAGGGTCTCTAACCTGATAAATGATAAATATTCATAATCCCCAATTCCCCATTGAAGTCAGAGGACCAAGAAGAAGAAGAGACCCCATGGAATTGCAATTACTTATGTACACAGTGAATTTAATGAACATTTTCCATTAAAACTAGATGACAGCTAAAAGGACTTAGTGTACCCAGAATCTTCTGGTTGTTCAGACAAAAGTGAGCAATTCTACTTGAAGTCATAAAGCTCAGGGCCAGAAGGGTCCACGAGATCAAACCTCCTGCAGTTACAGACCACCGCCACCTGCACATTGAACCCAACAACCAAAATATTACAGCTCACAGGAGACAAGACTATTATATGTCTGAGACCCCTATAATGCAGGGAATTGATAATGTGAGATATAGTCAGATAATCCTGGCAAGCGACTTGCGCTTCATGTGGCAGAGGAAGGCAAAAAGCATCCAAGGTCACTGCCAGTCTGACCTGAGGGAAAATTGCTTCCCAGCTCCACAATCAGTTAAACCCTGAGCATGTGAGCAAGAAACAGCCAGCCAAACACCTGAGAGAGAGAAGGCTCGATACCACCTCACAGCACTGACCCATCCCTTCTAGTGCCCTGTCTCCAGTGGTGACCATCTCTGATGAGACCAAAACAAAAAACAAAACCAATTCACTAGCATACTCCTTGGGACAGGGGCAATCTTTTCCTGACCCCCTGCTCCTCTCTCACTTTTATATGGCATGTGGCCCAAATGATCTGTACACAGAAAATATCATCATTTTCCTGAATGTACTGTGTTTAATGGCTTCTGATGGAGCAGACTTGCTGAACACAATGTACAGTGAAGAACTGGTAGAAATGGAGTCATTTATTTATATATGGTTACTGGGGCAGCGCTCTTCACTGCTTGTTTTTAGTTCAGATTTCCTTTTTCTGCCACTGGACTGGCTCACTTTTACAAGCAGATGCTTAAATCACTCAACTTGTGTCTGTTTTAACTAAACAGCTAAAAGCTGCAGTTCCTCTTTAGAATTGTGAAGACTGTTGGTGATGCGAATAGTCTCATCATCAGCATGTGGAAATCTGTACTGTAATGTTCCTTGCTCGAGCTGTGGTTTCCTAGCAACGTCTGCTTTTACCTAATGTCTAAATCAGTCTCCGTAAGCTATAAAATATCCTATTTCAGGTTGGCTAACTTCAAATGAGAAATTATTTGTCATCTTCATGCAGAAACATTACTGCAAAAGAGCACGTTTCCATATAGAGCCATTTTTAGAGAGTGTCTGAACAATGTGGTTATGCAACTGTAGTTCATGTGCTGAGTGACTGAGCTTACCAACATTAGCACCTCACTTTAAAGGTAATTCCTTTGCTAAGTATTTGATCTGGAAAACTGCATGGTCCATAAGGAAGTTACCAGTTTTCTATCTTATTTTTAGGTGTGTGCTGAGTAGACAACGAGCCAAATTCAGCTGTGATATATTTCCATTGACTTTAGTAGAGTTTCATCTCCTGACTCCAGACCTGAGTTTGGCTCAGTGTCTTTTACAAGTACCAACTAAGAGGGGTCGGCCTGTAACTCAGCATGCTTCCCTAGTTTTAGCCATTTTAACTCCAGTACTTGCTTTCACCTGACTTTAATTTTATGCTTTACTGATGTTGTAAAGAAGACCATACCCTTTATTTCCAATTTCTATTCCTTCTGAAAGGACTCCTTAATATCCAGTTATGCAATGCACCCATCTCTGACACCGTTACTACACATGTGCTGTGATAACAAGGGCAATTATAAAGGGGTTTAACGTATTTGGTAGCTCTGGTACAACAGCTTTATGGTATATCGGAGTCTGAGAAATTGAATGGAGTATTTGGTTACTGAAATGGTAAATTTACTTCTCCTGCAGCAAATCTGGTAAAGATGCTCTATGCTCGATGCTGATGAGAGAGAGCTCTCCCATCGGCATAATAAAACTACCTGTGCAAGCAAGGGTACCTATGTCGGTGGGAAAAGCTCTCCTGCTGACAGTGCTGTCCACATCAGCACTTATGTCGGTATAACTTATGTCTCTCAGGGGCTAGTTTATTCACGTGGCTGAATGACATAACTTCTCGACATAGGCTATGTCTACATTACAGCTTAAGTGTGATGATTACATCTAGTGTAACCTTATCTTTGTCCATGTGTGGCTTCTGCACACACATCTTGGAGCACACAGATCTTGTGCTTCCTACTTTATGCGATATAAGAACTTGTGCAAGGAAGGCCAATGTCTTATTATAAGCCCTTTTTTCTTCTTCAAGATTTTGGCTCCTGTGCATGCTACGTTTTTTGTGTGATGTGTGTACTGCACCAGGATACCCAGACATCCTGGTCCTCTGGGAACATGCCAGGGAGCACCCACATCAATTACAGTGAAATCTATTCAAATATAACCATATCCAGAGTTCTTTGAGTAATGTTCATATGGGTACTCCACTTCAGGTGTACATGCACTTTTGATCAGAGCCTTTTGGTAGCACATGCTCTCTACCTGTCCCCATGTTCCATATCAATGGCAGTGTAGATCAAATCATCCTCAGTTCCTTCTCTTACTGCCTTGGCCTGAGACAGCAACTTGAGGGGCCCACTTCTTTAGCTAGCTTCCTTTTTAGGTAGTTTTTTTAGTAGCTCTGACTAATTTGGTTTTTAGTGAGCTTTTTTTAGTTTTATTAGTTTTTAATACTTCAATAGTGTAATTTGGGGGACTTTTGGGAGATGCCTTCCCCCTGCTCATCCCAAAAGGGGCCTCCTCCTTTCTCTACATAGTGTATTTTCTTTCTCACATTATGCCTAAATCCTCTGGGTTTAAAGATTTCCTCACTTGCCGGGATTCTATCCAAATTAGTGATGGCCACTTTCACTGTCTCTTCTGCATAGGGGAAACACACATCCCATGTAAATGCAGAATTTGCTCAGGTTTAATAGCAGGTCTAGAAAAAATGTAGAGCTAAAAATTTGGCTTCTCATGATGAACTCTCCTCAACTATCTTTGGACCCAGACCCTGATGCCCTCTCTGTACAAAGGTCCTCCAATATTCAGATTGTCCCAATGACTTCCCCAGCTCAGTTACCTTATAGGCAAGTGCTAGATCCACTCAGAAAGAAGTTGGTGCTAAGAAATCTAGATTACCTCAGAGACCTGCTCTTGCAGAGACCTCACCTCCCAAAAAGGGTACCGTTGATGCTTTAAGTGCTCCCAGTGCAGAGGGTTCCTTGTCATTCAAGGTTTTAGGTATCTCTACATCCCACAGTATCCAGCACCTTTTGGTACTGAAGCCATTCCTGGACCATATTCCACAATCATAGTAGTAGTGACCCTATGGACTCAGCATCAAAGAAATCGGTGCCTATTTCTGCACTGTTGTTGTTACCCAAGATGATGCCACAAACCAATACTAATGATGCCAAGCTTTACTCAGTTCTGCGTCCTCCCACCTCCAAGCCTTGCCAGGTTCCCATGCAGTTACACTTGGTACTGGAGGAGTTCATATACTTGAGACCTGTTTATTTCTTATGACCTTGAGTCTTTTTCTACACTCATTAGTCAGGGCTCTTGATACCAGAATCTCATCTGTCATTGGTATTGCACCATTCTCTGTTACTGTTTTGCTCTCTGGCACCCACTAGAAGGACAGACAATCTGTTTCAACACCATCATCTGCCCCTATTCTGGACTATGATGAGGCCAGCTTCTTGGATTCCCAAATCTCTTTTCTAGGCTTACTTGATTACTGGCCCAAAGTTGCCTGTGCAGAGATCTTTCCCTTATAGCCTTCCACAGTGGCCTTTTTGGGACCTGTAGACAACAGTTTTCCTGGGCACAGGTACACCAGTGGGGAATGTCAGAGGTAGCGACCACTTTACTTCTCTTGTCACTCCATGTCCACATTCACCCCAGGAGAACTCTTTTGAGGAACAGGAGAAAAGAGTTGATGAGGAAGTTACTCCATAGACTAACATTTTTGTCCTCTTCACCTCCTGAGGTGATAATGCCTCCTCCCCCTCACATGTGGATGATTTTAAGAGGTTCCAGGGGTTCATGAAGAGAATCACTGACTCCCTCAAATGCCCTTAGTGGAAGCTCATTAGACCCATCACAGACTGAACAACATTCTTCATACTGCCACATCTAGTTGGGTAGTGTTACCTCTACCATGAGACCTTGCTTCAAGCTGCCATAACAATTGGCAAACCCCAGCTACCATACCTCCAATTTGTAAGGAAGCAGATAAAAAAAATACTGTGTTCCTGCTAAAGGTTCTGAGTTTTTGTTCATGCACCAATTCCTTGCTGGTGGATTCTGTGAATGAACAAAGTAGACAACACCATTCAAAAGCTTCTCTGCTGTACTGAAGAGCATGGCAGTAGAACTGTATTACTGCTTTTCTCCTCGCACAAATGCATTTTGTATCTCATGAAAGTAAATGTAAGAGCTAGACTGTGGCTAACACTAGCTATGAACCCCTCGACCTCTTTGGCAGCTAAAGTTACCCTTCTGCTTTGTTGCATACATTTTGTCTTCATTCACCTGCCCCCATCACCTTTCCTGTCCCTTTTCAGGGATCCATTTCATGAACAAATGCTGAGAAGAGAGCTCCTAGGTCACATGGCATCATGCACCTTTGTCACATTGCATGCCAAGTAACATTTGCACTGCTTCCAGGCTTGGCTGAGAACTGTTTATGCCCCCAACAAACACTCTAAACAAGTTAGTGTTGGGTCCTATGGCAGATATTAATCTCCTTTAGCAGGAAAAAGACCCAAACAAGGTCTGCAAAGGTACTCTGAGTCAACATACAGACTCACCGAAGCTAAATGTTAAAATGGAGATTTTATACAATGCAACCACATCTGAAGGAGCACTGCAGGATTAAAAGGCAGCATGGCGAATGCTGATAGATTTGAACTGAGTCTAATTGACTTAGTAGGCCCTTTAAGTGCTGGTCTAGTAGGAAGAGAAGAAAATGCCACGTCCACTATTACTGTTGTGGCACATGCTATCTTAGCATCAGTTGCTTCCGTCTTTATGGCTGTTAAGACGATTTCAGCCAGTTGCTGCCCTGTGCTATACTGCTGTAGTCTCTGTCCCCGCCTGGGCTGTGGCTGTGTTGATGATGGCGTAGTCTGCACCTGCCTTTCAATTTGCCTCTTTAAAGAAGCTTCACAGGGGCATTGTTTGGTGTTAAACAAACAGACTGGGGACTTCCCTCATTGTCCTGAGGTTTTTTATTTCCCATTTGTCTCTGTTGTGGTGATATTTGTCTCGGAGCCAGTTTATTTGCCCTATCTTGGTTCTCTGAACCTTTCTTCAATGTGTCTAAATGGAAAAATAGTCTTGTCCAAAAGCATTTATTTAGCCAGTGCCAGACTGTAAATCTTAACTTTGAGCTGTGCAACACCCTCTCCAAACATCAGGTCCCACAATGCCTCCAGGAGCTCCCCAGCATTCCGAAACCTTGCACCCATAATGACCATTGCGGCATGTGCTTCCAGTGCATGGTGATCTCCTCCCTCCATTCTTGGGTTTGCTTACACACCAGAGAGAGCAATCCCCTGTGCTCAGATGAACATGGGGGGAGGTTTCTATGGCAGATATCTGCATGCCTGTGGGAATGGGACAAGAGGGTGGAGAAGGCTTCTTAGGCTGCCTGCTGTTGAACCCTGGTCTATATGGCTTATCAAAGCCCATACGTTCCAACCTGCAACCTAATGACCTGCTAACTGTCACCAGAATTAGAAGCTAAACTCTGACAGAGGACTCCAATCCTGGGCTCTGATTGGCGAAATGGTAGGAGTCCTGAGTGGTTCCCTGTTTGTATTTAAACTGAGCACAAGAACAGGAAGCAGTCCATGCGGCTGGGTTTCTCTTGCTTAAGACTACCTCCCTTGCACTACCCGCTTCTACTGCCTGATTCTGATCTCCTGGTAACCTGACCCTGCCTGCCACCTGCCAGTGACTCCCAGTTTGCCTTCTGGCCTGTCTCAGACCCTGATCTCTCCTCGTCTGACCCAGCCTGGAGTCTGATTCCTGCTCTGGCCACTAGGCCAGACTGCCGATGTCACAGCTCTGACATCTGCTCTCAACCTCCTTTGTGTGCAGATGCTAGTGTCAGCCACAGTCTAGCTCTTACATTTACTTTTATGAGATACAAATTGCATTTGTGTGAAGGTCCAAGGAGAAGAGCAGTAATACAGTTCTAGTGCCATGCTCTTCAGTATAGCAGAGAAGAGCGAGCACAGGCCGCTCTGGCTGAAATGGCACTCAGAACTATTGAGCTGTCAGGTCATTTTATCCTGACAGAACTCCATAACAGATTCAGAGTGTCCTATAACCAAACTAGGCTGTGCCTGTTTCAGTGGAAGAGGCAGCTATTTTCTTTAGTCTTAAAACTATAATTCCAAAAGCCAAACTCCCATAGTCAGTTTTAACTCAATAATAACAACAACAACAACACTGGACAACAATTTTTTTCAAAAGTGTTGCTTCCTCAGAAATGTGTTTTGCTTATGCTAGACCACTTGAAGCTGAACACAAAGATAATTTCAGAATATTTGTATCACATAGGAATTTGGAGAAACAAGAAATTGACTTTTATTGAATGTAATACGTTTCATTGCATAATGGTGCTGACACTTTGCAATAGCTCAACTGAGCTAAAAATGTTTTGTTGATGATTTCCATTTGTACTCAGTGTCTGAGCTTTCTCGTTTAAGTGTCCAACAACAATTGGCCAGCACTGATGGATTCCAGTTGCCCTAATATCGTTTTTCTATGATCGCAATGTCCTGGTGAAACCTTTCACCATGCTCGTCACTGACTGCACCTTTGCAGGGAAGAAGTCTAAATGCGAATACAGAAAATGACTCTTTAGTGACATGTTGCACTTCATGGTTTTGTATGCTTGAAGCATGTTGTCAACCAGCTGCATGTAGTTTGGTGCTCTGTAGTTGCCAAGAAACGTATCGCGGCTGTTGGGACATTGGCAAGACATTTTGCTATCACGAATCCTCCTGAAAATACAATTGCTTTATTATTGGGAGTACACACACTATGCTGTGCGCATAGAGCATGAGCATCAACATGAATGCAAACTGATATAAAAACAATACATAGAACAGTGTGTGCAAAATGCTTTTATAGCCTTTCTAAAACCTGTCCTGCCATCATCCACCCTGCTTAAGCCTTAGCATTCCCACTGCATGTTGTGTGGCCTGCACTAGGTGCAGTGTCACTGCATGTCCAGACATGCTTGGGCACAAGATAGAAAACTTTTCAGCTTACATTGTGGGCAACATTTTAATAGACTTAAATTATGAATTGAAATAACAAATATAGGCAATTTCAAAAACACAGTATGTGATAGGGAAATTTCATGGTGATTTTCTTAATCAGCAGCCCAAAATCCATAAGATACATCCAAAAGTATTCAGGAAGCAAAATCTTTGTCGTCCACTGTAATTAATAATAAAATGCTGATGCTGAGCAATGAACACCTTTCTATATGGCACATCTACCGTCATACATTTTAGATGTCCATCACTTTGCTCTCAGTCACTTTTGTGACCCTACTGATTCCCTCTTTCCTTATCCAGGTTCCTCTCGTTATTAAAATGGCACATGCTAGCTTTACTGGGAGGATGGTCCCTTTACTGTAAGACCCTTTACTGTCCCTTGATTGTCACAAAACCGTTTTGTGCATGAAATGGACCTCTAGGGTACCAACTTCTCCTGCCCCAGAAAGTAAGAAGAACTCTCCACAAAGTCCAGGAATTGGTGCCTGTAGGAGGTGGGATTGGGGGTACATCATCCCTTTCTCAAAACCCACCCCCGCCCCAGGCAATTTTGTAGATGCATTAACTTTTCTGTAGATGATGTGGCATGCTCTAGAGACCCCAGTTAATAGGGCTTCAGGGGTCACTGAGAGTAACTCCTTTTTGACATATAGGAGAAGATGCACTAGTTAATAGTGATTCCCTTCCCTTCATCTCCTGTGGGAGGAAAAAGTCATAATATGCTGGGTTGAGTGGTATTTTTTTTAATCTCTCTCATAACTATTATCATTATCCTGATCTGTTGTTGAGCGATCAGTTCAGATGGGTGTAGGGTGTTGGAGGATCATAGTTGGCCTTCTGGTTGAAGCTGACAAGTTCAACAGCATTGTTCAACTGTTCCAGAACAGGTAAGTTCCCTGAGAAAGAAAAGATTTCCTGCCATAAGTAAGTGCACACACTAAATGTTTAATGCCATTTCAGCTTCTTTTTGTCTGAGACAGTATTTTGGACAAAAATGCTAACATTCCAGAGGAACTTGAACAGAAGAAGTTGCTGTCTTAGGTCTCTTCCTTAAGTTCAAATTGGTGGAAAAGTCACTCTGTTTAAACAGCTACCTACAAGGACTATACTGGATCATAGCCTCCCCCGACCCCACCAAGACCTCCAGTTTGACAGTTAAGGGTTTTTTAAACTTGTGTTTTAAAGTAAATAAGCTCTATCATGAAAATAAAAGAGAATCTTGAGTTTTTAAATGGACATTTTTCAGGGGAATCCCCAAATATGTCTCTGCTATTTTGGGGACTATGGAAAACACAAGGTGTGATAAAATGTAAAGATTCTCTAGCAGGTAAAGGGTTTCCTGCCTATAATATGACTGACCTGGGCAGGGTTATAAAAGGAAAGCGGAAGCTAGTACAAAGGAAGCTGCCAGAGGGGCTTGGGTGTGTCTTGGTCCCAGATAGTTGTTTCCCACTAGTGAGAACTGATTTTTTTTCCCCCCTTATTTTTTATTTTGTTCTTAGAAATAAAGCCAACTTTGGAGAAAGGCTGTGAAATGACCTCTAGCTGGGATTTTATTTTTCCTTCCACAGCTGGTGAGTCTGCACACCAGCCTACACCTGACCTTTGAATCATGTAATCATCTTTCTTGGTATGCAAGATATGATGCCATTAAATATGTCTATTAGTCAACATTTATGCCTTTGGTAATAATTAAATTAATCCCTGTACTAGTGTATGGCCCATGCAGAATTTATCAACATAGGATGTAAGTGGTGCATAGACCATGTTCTGTCTTCTCTAAAAGACATTCTGGAACAATAGTTTTTTTCAGTCCATTGAACAGTGTGATTATAAATAAGTGAAATCCTGCTTTTAGCTTAAGTGCAATAATTTTGGCTAAAATTTCTACCCGTGCCTCAGAGTTTAAGCTGGGAGGCATCAGTTAAAACATAGCTTATCAAGCATGAAGATTAGTTAATTAGCAAATGCATATAGTTCTAATAACTGATAGCAAACAACACATTCTGTAGGAAGGAGTAAATATTTAGTGGATTGTAAAGAGAATTAGCCATACACATCCCATTAGTTTTAATGGAAGATGAGTGATTAAATCCCTAAGTGCTCTGCTATAAATGTACCCCCTGCAGTCATACCTCCACAGAATAAATAAGTTTCATTCTGTGGCTGTCAAACTGACTGACAAGCAGGGCCAGTCATGACCGATTTAGATGGTGGGTTAAGACAACTGATAAATCTCCCTCTACTTGAAAAGAAAGACTCTTAAATACCATTCAGTACATAGAGTGCTATGGAATAGAAAATAATTGCTGTTGCTACTTACTGTGTATGGGCTAGTCTTCCATAACTGAGACCATTCAAGGCACTTACAGAATCAAGTGCATCATTTGTCTTCAAAGAAAGTGTCATTTATTTCATTTAAAAGAAGCAGAGTATTACTGAATCATGTATTCAATACAGTTTCTTTTTTTATACATTGGCTAATGGATTGATAACAGTGATAAAATTTTACAAAGGAAGTACCTGAATATTCTCTCAGTTATTCCCATTTTCAAGAAATGTTCTCACATCCTTTGAAAAATGTGATGTCCCAAACTTTGAGAAATGACTAGTGTTTTGGGTGCCTCAGAACGGGCCAAGGGCTCAGCCTACCTCTGACAGGCTCCACAAGAGGGAGTGAGGCAGCTCAGGTTTACCTGGGAGTAATTTACTCACTCAGTGACTGGGAGGCAGTTAATTAGGCAGGGATACACCCAGGTGTGATAAAAGAAAGCTATTGCTAAAGAACAGAGGCACCTGGGGAGAGGAACAGTCCCAAGAATACAGAAAGAGAGAGCTCCTAAGGGGAGGGCTTCTCAGGGGAATCTGGGAGGGGGTTCACTAGGAAAGGAAACCAAGGAATATTATTCCTAGGTGGCAGAGGCTCCAAAAGGGAGGATCTGTGAATGCCACATCTCAGGGAAACGTGGTCCTCATGGAAGGACTTCAACAGGTAGCAACAGAAGCCCCAGGCCAGAGGAATTTTATGCTGTCCAGAGGAAGAGTCATTGAGTTTGACCTCTGTAAGGATCTTGACCCAAGAAGAGAGATCCTCTCCCATCTGATGACAAGAGACCCTGATCTCAGAAGAGGGATCCGTATCAAGAAGGCCTCCATGGGTATGGGATCTGCACATTAGTGGGGTTGATGAACTAAGGCTAACTCAGCCCCTTCCCTCTGCAGCTAAAGATGTTGGGATGGAGGCCTATATGTGTAATGTTCTGCCTTTGGGCTAAATGAACTAGACCCCTGCAGAGGCACTCTTGAATATACATGAGCCTCAATGGATTAATTGAAAACCCCATAGAGGAAACTGAGGCAGATATGTAATTATCCTGCACAGGACCTCCAGGATGTCACAAGTTGGGCACCAAAACCATGAGTCACTTTAGAAAATCTAAGGTGTTAGTGTTTAAAGCATGTGTTAATAATTATTTAGACATCATGTTTTGTTTAAATCATTTTGTTGTCATTTGTCAGCTTCTCCAGTTTATTTTCACAGCAATATTTTCTGTTGTTCAAGCATCTTGAAACAGTATTTATAGATTGTTCTGGGTAGTTTCTGCCTAGTATATCTTATTAATACATTAAATATTGTAGCCCATAACACATCACCATTTAACCATGGAAGACAACATTGATGACCAGATCCCGTTCCGAACAAATATGCCATTCACTTCAGTGAGTGCAGAATAGGGAATGTGAATAAAAGCCAAAACTGTCAAATATGTATGCCTGAAGTTAGGGATCTAAATATATGTTTTGAGCATCTAAATAAGTAGTCTGTAGGGTGATCCAAATGGAAAGTTTCCCATTGAAGTTGGTGGTCTTTGGATCAGGGCTGTGGAAGTTCCTGATCTGTGAAAATCAGGCCACTTATGTAAAGATCTGAATAGGGATATAGGCCAAGTTTGAAAATGTTGCCTTATATATAACATGCAGATAAATGTACTGACACCAGAATTTGTTCAAGGTGCTTGAATCTTAGAATCTGGCTGTAGCAGGAACGATCTTAAAGGCAAAGGTCCAGATCCAAAGAGATGCTGAGCGCCTGCAACTTCCACCGAAGTCAATGTGAGTCACAGGTGCTCAGCAGCTCTGGATTTTGTCTTAAATATATTTCATTGTCCCCATAGAATGGGTAACTGTCTACAAATGAAATTCCATTCCTACCTTGCAAAGATTGGATGGATTTAAAGGTTACAGGACTATGACTCCCTGAAGTCTTAAACAAACAGTTAAATATTTTATTTCAGTAGCACCTTCTTTTCCAGATGTGATTCTATGCACTATGGAGAACAGTGTCATCCTTATTTATATTTAAATTCATATAATGCTATGGGACCTAAAGAAGATATGGTTTTGCACCTGTCAAAGCATTGTAGCCTTTCAAATCTCTATGTACTTAGTCAATGTTCGCCTCAAACACATATGTCTTTTTTTAAATGAACAATAACAGTTATGCACCATAGAAAGTTAGTTAATAACCAAGTCTACATCCCACACACAATTATATTTAGGTTTAGGTGGTAATATCAAAATGTTGAGTCATCAGAACAAACTGAATTAATTCCTTAAAATACATTTTTTTCTGTTCAGGGTCTGATCCTGCAAATGCTTACATGATTGATCCATATTCACATGAGTATTTTGTAGTCTTCTAGACTACTCTCATAACTAAAAGGTTGTTCACACTGGAGTTATTCCAAAATAGGTATTCCTGATAAACTCTTTCTTTGGATGCTCTTATTCTGGAATAAGAGCGCTTTATTCAAAATTAGTTTAATAAACTTTGAGAAAGGATTAAGCTAATTTGGCATAAATGTGTCCATGCAGGGAGCTAGCCAGGAATAGGTATTCTGCTTTAAATTCACACCTACCTTAATCCAAATTAACTTCAGTGTAGGCAAGTCCTTAGGGTTTGAATGATTGGGCTCTACCAATGCTATCCTTCAGACTTTCTGTGCAGAATAACATTACCATTTTAAAGTAGTTTAGAGATTTTAAATTTAAAGAGCAAATAAAATACTCTTGAGGAAACTATGAATCAATAACATTAGGGCTATGTCTACAGCGACAGTGGCAAAGTCGCTGTCATCAGATCGACTTATCTGGATTGACTGAGCAGTCACTGAAAACCCACTCAGTCGATCCAGAAGTTGACATACTAAAACCACCTCCTCAAGTGGTGCAGTGCAGTGAAGATGGCACGCAGAAGAGAAGCACAAAATTCGATGGGAGTTACGCAAGTTCTGTGCGGACCTTGCATAACTCCAGTTGACTGCTGTCGAGTCACCGAGCTAAGTGTAGACCAAGCCTAAGATTTAATAAGGCAAAAACTCGCTCTATTTCTGAATACATAGTTCAGTGAGTTCTTGAATCTGTATTAACTGACAAGTGTATTTAGAAGAATTAGGTTATCATGAATCAAAATTTAGCATGTAAGAGTTACTCCATAATATCTGGCATTTGGAAATAACCTTTTCATAGTGTCTCAGTGTATGGAAATCTCAGAGTGACTTATCTGCTCAGGCAGGGAACAGGAAGATATTTTAAGGATGTTAAAAGTAAATGAGAACTGCCAGGGTTTTAAGAAAGAAATCCAATATTATAAAGGTTCAAGGAAGAGGAAGTTTAGGTGGTGCCTCTGCTCTTTAACCTAGCAATTGGAATCAGTGCTATTTTAACTTTAAGGCTTCTGGAAGGTTAAAGAGAACTTTACTCTCCCCTCTTTACAGAGTTTTGCAAATAAAATAATAAATTTGTTCCAAAGGATATCACTTCTCCTCAGTTTCTCTATACTGAAGCAATAAGCAAATTAATCCCAAACAAGTTCATCAGCTCTCTTTCACTTTCCATAGCAACATAAACTTTAGAACAACTCTTGTTCAACCAACACTGGACTTGACTGCTCGTTATTACAGGTAGTTTAGCTTTCTTAATGAAGAATTTTAACATGGACAAAGAATCAAAAGCATTGGTCTTCTGCTTCTACTTCCTTTGGGCCAAGCAAATACTTCCAGGATTGCCCATTCTAAAATACAAGCCTTCTATTCACAGGTTTATCTCTGATGAAGAACTTGCTCAGAGTGAAGTAATTTAATAGAGACAGTCTTGGGAATTCTAGTGGACTTTTCATAACCTTTGCTTATGTACCACAAAACTATATACCTATCAGATCACTTGACATGCCTCTTCTATACCATCTCCCTCTCTAGTGCTTCAGTGGCCTTGTTTGAGGAAGAAGACAAATAGGATGCCCACTCCTAGTTCTGGTTGCCCCAAAGTCATAGTTCAGTTTCTCTCCTGGAGGCACATCTCAAGAGAGGGCAAATCCTGTGACCATGTGCCAGCCCAAGTAGCTAGTCTGGGCACTGGACAGTCATGCAAAGGGGAGTAATTTTGTCCTATAGGGCCTTGGCCATGGAGCCTACTCCAGACCAATTAGTAGATTAGGTTCAGTGGCCCATTATGTATCAACCCCCCCTTTTCTCCCCCCGACACTCTGTCCATATATTTCAGGCGGAGCAGAGCTGATGATGTGGGAATTGCATGGGCTGCTATTCACATGGCTAGCAAAATCACAAACAACTATGGAACACACGTCTTTTGGGAAAGTTGCAGAACTGTGTTTCAGAATGTTTTGTTTCAGATCAATATATGTTGTTTTAGAAGCTATAATGTTATTGACTCTTTTTATTCTGTTATTTTTAGAATATGATTTCTAAAAACATTTAGGTGACTTAGAAGCCCATTTTGAAAGTTATCGGGACTTGGGCGTCTAGTCATTCCCACCTCTAATGTTTTAGAAAAGAACTTGTTGAGTTACTAGTTGTAAATAAAACATCCACAGAATTTAGCATCTTTCTTACAATTATCCATTAGTCAATCCTGATTTCTGCAAATGTTTTTGCTATTCATAAATTTTTGCCAGACAAATTTTAGTCTGTGTTTTTCACAACCTCTCCATCCTGACTTTTTGCTATTTGCTACATATTGGTTGCCTAAATTACATGGCATAATTTCAGCTTCCTTAGTAGATGACAAGCTTTTAAAACTGGGTAGTAAGTGACAAACAGCAAAGTAGAAGATACTTTTGTTCACACACACATTCTTGTTCCCTTGGTTACAAGAAAATAGGATTAATCTTACAAAGAACTGCCTTTCACAAATAAACATAGTGAATGTTTTGGGGTTGTTTTGTTCCACTAATATTCATGAATAGGAGCATGGTAGGAAATAATAGCCATTGAGAATTTTAGTGATCACAAACATGTTCTTTTGCAACAAAGTTTATTTTCATGTTCGGACTGTCTCTTACTGTGTGTCTGCATGGTGTGTTGCCCAATGGGGCTTTGGTCTCTGGAACCTCCAAAGTAATACTAGTAATAATACTAGTTACCTACTATATATGTATTAGGTTAACTATATGTATTCTGTAAGCCTTGCTGAACAAGTGCCCAACGTGCACTCTGCATATACCCTAAATGCAACTAATTCCAGTATGCAGTGAGACGTGGTGATCCACCATTTGCACTATAAAAGGACTGTGCAGATGTGCTCATGGAATATGTATGTGCTTATTTATACTGTAAGAACACACCATTAATTTATCCTGGCAAGCATAGATGCAAATTTGATGTGTAGCTCAGTAATATTTACATCTCCTTGCTTTATGACAGTACTAGAAGCTTCATATCATTCCACAGCCCACATAGCTAAATTACCTATTTATTTTACCCACACTGAAATTAAAATGAGATCTAGAGCCATAATCATATTTTGTAGGGCAAGTTTAAAAGTATTGAGGACACAGGCATAGATGCAGATTAAACACTGAGCCTATTTATCTAGATGCTTAAATATCTCCCTACAGTGGACTTCTGGAGCAGCATTAAGGGAGCTATGTCCAGATCTGCTTGGCTAGATTACAATGCAGGGTCACTTTCACCCAAAGTATTTGAGGATGGAGATGGGGAATCAATGGGGAGTGCAGACCTTCTCCCAAAGGAAAAAAAGAACACACAAAAGAAAGGAAAACAAAAAGGAGCAACTTTCAGACAGAATTGTACAGCTTTGGATGACACATCCATATCCATGGGAATCTCACAATAGGTTGTTGTAGTAGCATTGTAGTCAGCAGTAGTAAGCATTGATGTCAAGGGGAATGTAGTTGAGAAAGGACTGTGGGATTGGCCTCAAGGAAGGCTGCGGTGTTGAACACTAGGAAAGTCCTCTCGCAGCCATGTCACTGAAGAAAAAAAAATTTCTGCTTTACTTCATGTTTTCCCTGCTATAGTGCTTGAATTATTTTCCCCTCACAGGTCAGAAAAGAGCTTTCTACTATACAGAGAAAGGAGGTGGGAATTGTACAGTACTGAATATAATGTGATAGGTTATCTCAGGGAAACACGCATGTTAATACGGGCTGTTTTAACCAGCAATGAGTCTGGCCGCAGACATTCCTGAGCCCTTTTTGTGCTGTGGCGTGCATTGCAAAGGCAATACTATGAATAATGTACTTTGCAGGGCCACTAGCCTGTTACAGTCACTTCATGTTTTCTCCTAGCGTATTATCAATTTACTGTGACAAGGTTCTAACGCGAGAAAGAGAAGAATGTGTTTTCCCATTACTTTGAGCTAGCAGAAGATGATACTATTATAAGCCAATGCAAACCTCATAATGATTGCTCCATTTTTTGCTCTGACAGAGTCATGGCTTTTCCTATTTACTGCATGGCAAAGAACCAGCCTTGTTCATCAGTCACTGTCACCCCACCATGTTTACTTGGCCTTCCCACCCTTCATTCTCCACCCCTAACTCTTGTTTTGACCTGTGATGGAAATATGTGGTATGTGATTTTATGTATGGTTTATGGAGGGTCAAAGCAGAGAAAAGGGGCATTAGCAGAAATGGGAATCAGGCCCTAGGCATCTGAAGTTTTAGGTTTAGAAAACGTTAACTCTTTAAATACTCTTTGAAATAGTATCTTTGTGCAGTAGATTTGCTACATTTATTAAGGGCTAGATTGTGCCTGCTGTGTGGGCACAAAGGTGGGAGGAGGATACAAGTAGCTGAGCACAGGGAAAGATCTCTATCTGCTACCATGTAAGATCTCCTAAAGAGAAGAGAGGAGGTTGGCATAACCCCAATCCCCTAGACATTGAACAGCAAAGTTGGCTTGTGCATGCAAAGGAGTTTATGGATCAGCTCTTGTGAAGACTTCTAGGATAATGTTCCTTCACCACCTTCAATGCAGGACAAAGCTTAAATGGCACAGCTGAGTCCTGAACTAGTGGTCAGACATAGAAAATAGAGATCTCTGTGCTTAAGTATGTGGCAATTCAAATAATGATGACAATTCTCAGATGACTTAAGTTAAGGGGTGATGTAGATAGAGCATGAAAAGAAATACACAATCAATTGTTAAATATCTGGGTGCAACACTAAAGAATCCAACCTTTGTCCAATAATTTTCTTCACAAATACCAGGATATTCTAAAATATATTATATATGTAACCTTCAGCCTACCTCTGACTCCCAAAAAATCTCAAAACAGATCACTTCACCCACAACTCTGAAGGACTCTTTCATTATTACAAGTAGCAAAATTCTTTAAGTAATTCAAAAATATTTGTGGTTAGATTTTCTTCTTCACTTAGGAACTGAGGCTTATATCTGTAAAGAGGACAAAACTCCGTGGATTCAGTGACTCCTTTTTCCTGTCTGAATTTGACAAGCATGCTTGATTTTGGGGGGAAGTAGGAAAAAAACTTGCAAACATGCACACTGTCAATAATTGGCCCCTTTGGAATGCTTCAATATAGCCAATCTTTAGTGATCTCACCCAAAACATAGATTTGAAGAAGTGAGCAAAGAAGGAGATAGATACAAAGATCTTCTCGGGTTCTTTTTTAATAAATTTATCACGTGGTAGGACATAATGATGATGGATAGATAAGCAAAATTTTTGATTAGCAGATCCCTGTATTTGAGTAAACTTTTTTCTGAAAGCAAAACCCCACTTTTAGTGCGTTGGACCATTATATAGTTTAAAGAGGCAATGAAAAAGTTCATTAAAGCTGACGGTTTGTATGTATACAAAATAATTTCCTTTGCTAAAATATTGGCAGTAGGTTTGGCAGCCTGATGTTGGATGGTTGCTCTAATGTGAAGAAAGTGCCTGTTTGTTTTTATAGAAACAGAGAAAAGAATTGATTAACTTCAAAACGAAAAAAGGAGTCACCAAACAATGTCCACAGAATTTGTACAATGGAGAATGGTGACTGTAGAAAACAGACTTTGAACATTATTAATCTTTTCTGTGAGGATTATGAGAAGTATATTAGGATTCTTTGAATTTGCTTACAAAACCAGATACATTTGAAAGTAGAGTAAATGAAGAAAAATTGAAGTTATTCTTCATGCATAGTCCACTGTGGTAGTGTCTTGTAATGAGCTTTGAGAGATACCATAATGATGGCAATTGTTACAAGTTTATTTTGTAGGTACAGTGCATCTCTTTTGTAATTTAGCATGCTAGAGCTTTAATATGTGCGAGGACCAAAATGTGTTGCATGATGAGGCTTCTGGGAATAAATAGTGTGATGTTGAGGGAGCATAGATTTTTTTTTTTGACTAATTTCATTCAAGATTCATCTACAACATATTATTCAAGTGAAACTTAATTTTATGGGCCTTCCTGCTTTAGTTGAAGTTGTCATTGTTTCTGTTTTAATTCCATTCTCCCAGGTTTACAACCTAGCCATAAAAATTCCACTCAAGGCTGAACTTAATATAAAGTGTCAGTCAATATGAGCTATTTCATCTTTGAAAGAGAGCCCACTCTTTTGAGGCCTGATTATGGATTTGGCTGCCTATGTTCAAGTAGTTAAATTTGGTCACTCTTTCCCCTTTCAGTAATGGGCCTAATTTAGCCACATAGGTCACTGTTGTTCTGTGAGGTGATCCCTTCTCTCTTCCCCAAAGAGGCTGAATGCACAGCTCCCATAACACTCTCCAGTCCTACCAGCTCAAATCAAAGAGGCAGTTCTGGACTGTGGTCCCTAGGAGGTAGAACTTTACACCACTGACACAAGTCAACATGTTGATGTTTAACCGTCTCTGCTCCAATATGGTGTATTAGCCGAATTGATTCAGCACATACTAACTTTAGCCAGACATCATGTGGGTATTATTAATTCTTTGTTTTTATGAGATTGTACTCATGCATTATGCATGGTGAATTCATATTGACTGTTGAAAAGTAAGCATTGCACAAAGCATTATGTTTTTTATATATATATATATATATATATATATATATATATATATATATATATTCTAATCTAGAATTTTATTTTGTAAACTAAATCAGACCCTTTGCTGCATCTCTGTTCTGATAGCACAAAGTGCTGCATCAGGTGTTACTCATTTTTCCCAATGGGGGGCTGGACCATACAGCTGACACCATTTCAAACCTTCTGAAAGACATCAGTTGACTCAAGTCAAGACGGTTTATATTATGCCTTGGATCGCTTTCAGCAACATTTTAGTATCTGCATTACTCATTTTACTACTTTATTAGGTGGGATTCTTCCTTTCCATCCAAGTTTGCAACTCCCGATCATTCATAAAAGCCAGGTGACATGCATCAGTAAGTGCTGGAACTGAAATGTCTTACAAATCTTCTTGCTTAATCTCTGAATTCCTTAAAAATCAAACTTTTCTGAGGTAGTGGAATGTGGAGAATTTTGCAAGCTTCTTTGTCAGGTATTTAATTGCATCGATTTTAGCTGACTTTGTGGCATTCTCTCCTGGCATGTGCTGAATGGCCTTTGTTTAGTATATATAAAAATTGCCAGCACCAAGCATTCTGCAATAATAATAGTAGTAGTAAGCGGCAGCATCTTTTGTCTGATTATCCCTGTGTACTTTACAAAGGTGGTTATTATGCCAATTTTACAGGTAACTGAGGTACTGAGCAGTTAAGTAACTTGGCAAAGGCCACACAAGGAGTAAAGGGCACTTGGAGTTAGAAATAAGATCTAGATTGTCTGACTCAATTTCCTGCTCTAATCACTAGACTGATCTTCTTAGAGACCATTTTCAGTCTATTACTCTCATTTGTATTGCTTGAATAATGCTAGCTTTGTTTTGCTTTGACTTTTACCTCCACTGGAGTAGAACATTTTGCCAACTTCTATAAGAATTCAGGTTCTCATGCTCTATTATTTGACCAGTTTTTCTACTAAACATTCTTGGAACCAGGGTTATGGAAAAACAAAAATTTTTCCTTAAAAAGTATCCAGGAAAATTTTTGAGTTACATTGTTTTGAGGATATTTTGGGGGTTTTTTTATTTCTTTCTTTTTAAATTTTTCTAGCACTCTGAAATATTTAGATGAACATAGCATATATTAGGAAAAATTTGATTACCTATAAGTTAAACTTTAACACAAACTCCAACTCTAAAAAGTTAAAAGAGAAATGGTGAGAACAGCAAGATGCCTGTTAGGGTTAGGAAAGAGAGAGATCATGGCTAATGGGTTTAGATTTAGGAGAGAGGAGCAAATGAAGTTGTTGACTGCTGCAGGGGGTTGGTTTCTTAGAATTTAGAAACTTTTTGAAAGTGGAAATTTGCTCATGGCCTATATGTACCCCACACAGCAAAGTTCCCTGGGGTCTCTTTAAGGGCAAAACAAGATCATCAGGCTGGAAGTTGAAGATAGGCAAATCCAAACTGGAAAAAAGGCACACATGTATAACAGTGAGGATAATTAATCATTGGAAAAATTTGCCAAGGAATGAGGTAGATTCTCTATGTATATAAACCAAGACTAGATGTCTTTCTAAATGCTGTGCCCTAGTTCAACCACAAGTTATTGGGTTTGATGCACAAATTATTGGATGAAATTCTATGGCCTATGTTATACAAAAGATCAGATGAAATTATCCCTTATCTTTAAAATCTTTGCAACTGATAATGTGGTTCTATATAAAGCTTACTTTTCAGTATTCATGGTATAGAATTCTTCAGTTTTTTGTTTCAGTTTATAACTGTAGTAAATGTGAAAGCTGCTGAATAGTATTATAAATGGGTGATTACTGTTTAGTGATTGCTGAACATCACTGTCGGAAGTAATGACAAATGTAACTATATTGTTAAGTTGCATTCGTGCTCATCTGAAAAGTGAAGAAAATCTATTTCCTCTGATTCTTCAAGATGAAATGTGCCACTGAATTAAACTTTCTCTATTGAAGTAGAAGGGGGGGGAAAGAGGGAAAGGGAGAGAGTGTGTGTGTGACATTGAATTTTTCATTAAGGTTTTTCTTATCAGCTCTGCTCCTCATTTCACAGAGTCTCTCTTTGTTTTTCACTCACTGTTCTCTCTGCTCTATTTGTAACCATTTTTTCTTGTCCTCTCCTGATCCATTTTAAGCAAAATGTGAACATAATTAAGTTCAATCTAACATTGCATATAGGGAATTTCAATTTTCGAGTGAGTTCAAAATTAGGCAAAATGAGTTTCCCATCTCTTACTCAAATGCACTGCACTTAATCCTTTCCCTGCATCCCAGTTCAGCAGGAATTCTGTTTATCAGCATGACAAACAGATGGATTCCCTAATAATCACTTAGAAGTCCAACATTTATCACATTGTCTAATTAATCTTTCCTAAAATTAGTATAAACAAACAGAAAGAAGGAAAAGACTTATTAGATCATCCAATCCATTTTCCTTGCCAGTGTCCCTACATTACCTTTTCAATTGTTAGGTAAACTAGTATTAAAGCACCTATATGACATGTCTTTGTTCTCTTAGGAGTCTATTACTCACATTAATATTGTATATTTGACAGTTGGGAATCTTCTCCTGATATTCAGCCTCAGCTGTTCCTTTTTTTAATTACATCCCATTACTTCTAATTATGCCCCCATCTACCACAGTAATAATTCCTTTATTTAGCATTAACACCTTACAAATATGTTTAGACTATGTCCTCCTTCAACCATTGTTTAGCCAACCTGTGAACATTTACCTCATTTAATCTTGTTTCATACATCAGTCCCTTCAGTGCTTTGAACAGATTTGTTGCTCTTCTCAGAACTCACACCAGTTTGCCATTATCTACATTAGAAATGTGGCACACAGAAATGAACACAACAGTCTAGGTGCACATGGACTAGAGCCCTATAGAAAAGGAATGTTACCACAGCCCAACATTTTACATTGGCCTTTCTATGTTTTTGGAATCACTTTGCTAAGTCAACTTTAATTTTCTGTCAGTCTTCTCCTCTGAGACACCTTGTGTATTACTAATTTCCAAATTCCTCCCTTGAATTGCATATCTGTGTCTTGAATTACTTCCCCCAGATGCATTAACTTATATTTTTTTGCATTGGAACTATGACAGGGAAAATAAATTCAGTCAATCACTCTAGGCTATTGTGTGCTATTTCTCTGTTCTATCTGGTGTTTGCAGCGCTTTTCAGTTTAGTATATCATACAAATTTAATTAGTGTATTATTTACAATTGATCATTAATGAAGATGTTAAATAAGTCCAAACTCTATTAATATCATCTATTAGGTGCAAAGCTGTCAAGATGCAGGCTTACTACATGTCTACTGTACTTTTCATTCATCCATTACATTTTAAATCTAGTTCAAAACAATTAAACTGGGTAAGATTTTTTTTCTTTATAATGCCATGAGGGGGAGGGGAGGCAAGGGAGGGCAATTGCCCAGGGGTCTGGGCAGATGGGAGGATAGATACGTATTCTCCTTTCCTCCACGTACACTCCTTCCCCAAAGCCCCTGCCACTTGCACTCTCCGCCCCTTTCCTAAGCCAAGCTTATTTATTATGCACCATGCAGTTTCCCAGGTAGACTGAGGAGGTGGTATCTGGTTCATCAGTAATGAATGAGGGTCCATCAGTAATCTCCCTGAGGAGTCTAAGGGACCTGGGAAGCTGAGTAGCAGATACCGCCTCCTCAGCTGCCCGGGAACCTGCATGGCGCATAATAAATAAGTAAAAGCTTCCAAGGGAAGCCCACTCAAACCTCAGTCATCCCTTCATAGGGGGGTCAGTGACTGTTCTGCCCTTGGGCCTGGAATTGCTGTCAGTGAGCCTGTGCCACGATCATGGTCTCCCTAGATGTTTAGTGATATCTTTCTCTTAATCCATTGTTTCCCTGTTTTATTGTTGCTAAAAGAAACTATGGGACAGTAGTGGCCATCATCACTCCTCTTTTCTCTTTAGAAAATCATGACTATGGTTAGTCTTTCTGTACCTCTTCAGTTGTCCATATGTTTCAGAAACAACTGTCAGTGGATTAATAAATTTTAGCTAATTCTCTTCATAGTCTAAGTATATTTAATCCTGCCTCTATAAAGGGGACTGGATTAGATTACCTTTTGTGGTCCCTTCCAGCCCTACAATTCTATGATTCTGTGTAAGTCACCTGGACGTGACCTACTAAATAAACATGACATAACAGAAAATACTTATTAGTATCAGAAACTTTCCATAAACTTTTCACAGTCACACCAATGGAAATCTTGCTTCTCAACCACCTTTTTTGCCTTCTAATCTCATGCTATTGAATGACAGTGGAAATAGAGCTTTTTCCTGTATTTAAGATGCTTGTATGTGGCATTTCTGGTTCTTTCTGCTGCTTTTTTCTGCCTCCAGTTTATTAAGTATCTGGCTGAGAAACTGGAATTTATTTGCAAAGGATCTGTCTCTCTCAAACAGTAAATTTAAGACACAAAATGATTGTGGTGTTGATAGCTGTGTGTTTGTGTATGTGTGGGGCACACTCATAGTTTACAGGGTCGCCAATTATCCTGATTACGAGGTTGAGATAGATGCAGGAATTCAAAACCTAGTGCACAACAGAACTAGGTGGGGTTTCTTTACTTTTGAAAATACATGCATTTCCTAGAACTTAATCAAATGTTAATGACAGGTTAGCAAGAATTTTCACAACAAAAGGTAAGTCAAGAGGAAATATCGTTAGGAGTCAATTGTCTAAGTTCCACACAAAGCAAAAATCAGACAAGAGCAACACCAGGAAAGAAGCACACAATGATAGTGTTGGTGAAGTGAAGTCCAGAGCTAGGCATCTGTGTTCTTTTAGCTGCCAAATTCACTGAACTAATTGCATTAAAGATTGGCTGCACAGCAGTGACAAACAAAGAAGTTAAAGATCGCATGGCATATCATCAGCTGCAGCATGCAAAGCCAAATCAGTGTTTAATTTGTCTAGCCATTTTCAGGAGAACATGCTGTGATAACTGAAGCCTAGTCTCTGTGTGTGTGTTGATCAAAGCCTGTGAAATCATATCAAGATGGTTTTGACCAAAACCCGAGTATATTAATGTTCTAACATTCATTATTTGCAAAATGTTTATTGTAGTTTGAAGCTGTAATGTGTATTTTGTGCAGGAGTTGTGTATTTTTCGTACTATGAACATGATAAAATTATACATATATGGCATACTTTGGTCTTCATAGTTGCTTCACTACTATGTGTGTTTTAAAAGAGAGAGAGAGAGAGAGGGAATGAAACACTTCTTTGATGTTATTTTAGAATTAAATGTAAGTAATGGATTCACCAGGGATGAATTTTGTTTTCTTGATTGGAAGAGCAAATTTGCAACAAACATACAGAATCTCATTCTCAATAAAGAAGCTCTGAACCCATTAAAATATGGTTTAATATGTATTGCACTTTTTTCTCTCTTCCTTCTTATTTGTCTTAGTTTTCCATAGTACCCTTTACTATAGTATCTAAGCACTTTGCCAGGTGAATTAAATGTGTGGTGAGGTCCCTAATAGACTTCATGGAGTTTTTGGCTCTTCTTGTTTTGATTAAAGAGGGTCTGATAGGATTTTTTGGTTTTATACTTTTCAATCACTTGCTGGTTGTGGTGGAAATGCTGTGTCAAAGTGGAGAGTCTTGCAGACTGCCTTTAAGATGGTCAGGATCTAGATTAATCTGCTCATTGGAATTTCATTCCACAACTGTATCCCCATCTAAGTATGGTTTGTCTCCAGCTCTCATGGATGTTGTCCTGTTCTTTGTAAATTGCATCCTTTCAGAGTTGTACCTCAGTGTGGATCATGGAGGGAGATGCGGCCATTGTGCTCTATTTATGGGTTTGAAGATAAGGACCAAGACTTAACTTCTCTCAGACCTAGTGCTATCATAAAGATCTACTATGTGATTAATTTTAAACCTTACTACATTCAAAGATGTATCTTTTACCACTTTACTGGGGGGAGGGCAGTTGCAAGTTACAGAGAAATTACTGAAATCAACAAATCCATCCAAAACATTTTTTTTTGAAGTTTTGTCATAGTTAAATATTTTATATGAATTTAAAACAAACAGTAAATCATTTTTGTTTGTTTCATTTATACCATTCTGAAATATGCACATCAACAGAAATCATTTGCAAACTTGCATCTTAGTTCCACTTAGTTAAGTGGAGCTGCAATTTTTACATTTGCTACAGTTTGAGCATTCAGTGGCCTTGGCTGAAAAAGTTATTTACATGCATTTTCTCTAGACTTTCCCTTCAGATAAAACAGCTCTACAGTATGACCTCTGAGCTCTGAAGCTTGTTATCTAATATATTTGCTTTGTAATTCTTAGAAAGTCTGATTCATTTGTTGAAGTATTGTTTGCTGTGCATGAACCTTGAGAGACTGAGTACTGTACTGAAATCTTTTCCGGGTTGTCTCTCTCCCATTGACTAGTGTGATAACTACAAGGTCTTCTGCATTTCTCTTAGAGTTATTTTCCTCAGTTCAGTGTAATTCTTCCTGGGGAGTTTAGAAATTCATCCTGCTTTAACCTGTGTTTTGAGCTCACTGAGAATGAAATTCACTTCACCTGATAAAGTCGGAACTGTAGGAGGGTGAAGTGCTGAGAAAATCGGAGAAGTGATATCCACTATCCTAGGCTGCTGCCATGCTTAGTGGTTGGAGCCCCATTTGCAAGACTTCCTGTAGGGCTACAGGATCAATGCAAACATAGCTCCTCTGTTCCTTGTCAACCCCCAGTGCTGCCTTCTGTGCTGGCCTTTGCAGGGCAGGTGGAGAGATTCTATCCAGGAGTGTAGAGTCATCTATACATATCTGTCCCTTGATATCTTTGCTGCTCCAATCTTGGGATTTAAATGATGCAAGTTTCTGCAGAATAAATCTTTCAAATCAAAATGAATTTGAACTGTATGTGTCTTGCCATTTTCTGTTATGGAGGCACAAGTTGTGGCTCATAGTTAAGATAGAAAGGAGTTTTGCTCTTATATAGATGGGCCTGGTTCAATGACTGCTTCATTCACAGAACTTCCATTAAAACTAATGGGCGTTCTGTACATTGAATGCTTAGAGGACTAGGACTTTGCTTTTTCTCCTGTGCTTCTAGAATCCAAGAGGCCCATGTTGGTGACTGTTTCTTTTGGTGGATGTGGGGGGGAGATGACAAACATCTCTTATAAATTGTCTTTTTTGAGTGAATAAATTTAAAAAACATAAGCAGAGAGGATCAGTTTTATTAAGATTAAACCCCATATCACTATTTTTTAATATAAAGAATTTTTGTTCAGTAAGTATTTTGAGCCAGTGTCATTTCTGCCTGTTAAACTATCACCCAACCCATTCAGTGCATTTCATGTGATGGCACTGAGACACAAAAATGTCGTCCTACACTGGAGAATTTGCCAATGACTTTTTTTTCTCTCCTGTTTTTGGATTTGAGTTGAGGGGATGCTGGGAATAATTCTCCACTACTATGTGGGCCCCTTGAATGATTAGCTGTTTTTAAGTTCTTCAGTACAGAGATTCACATAGTAATTAAGATCCTGCAGTGAAAATTACCGTTCAAAGGAAACAATGAAAACATTGTTTTGATTTAATGCAGTGTCAGCAATCAGGTGAATTATTTGTGTGTGTGTGGGAGAGAATAGAGGAACCTTATGAAAAGCCCATTAGCATCAGTGTCTGTTCTTTAGGGGCTCATGGTTCAGGGGAGAGGTCTCAGACACTTCTGCCCTCCATCAGGCATTCCCATTGGTGTTAATGGGGGTTTTTCATGTTGCTCCAGGACACTGTATGATCCTAAATCATTCTTAGTTCACGTATTTAATCATACATGACTACATTTGGTCCTGATGTACACTCCATGCAACACCTAGTGAGTTCAGGGTGTGAATCATACCTAAATGAGCCAATGGGAATCTTTCTATTGACTTCAGTGGGTGTTGCCTCTCACTTTGCATGACCATACTCCTACTTGAAGACCCACTTGGAGCTACAGTCATAATTTTCTACCATATAAGCAGAAACAGAGGGAAAAGCTAGGCAGTAAAATCTTCTCTTACCGTTAAATGTTTATTTTACTTTGTTCGACCATCATCATAAGAAATGGTTGAGGCTGCCTTTGGCAGAATAGCTTAATAAATTCTCATTCTGCACTCAATACTAATTAGAGTAAAATTGTATACTGACCAGAAGACTGCATTCTGGGGATGTAGCATGTGTAATTTGTTTGGCATGCATCATATTGATTATAAATAATTGCGTATCATTTAGCAAAAAAAAATCATATAATTAACCTATAATACAACCAATTATTTAAATGGATGAATATGGTGATTTTGATCACAGGCAATTTAATTGTCACTTTATTATTGTAATTTGGGTGGCGTGTGTTGACTTGTGTGTCACTCATCCTCTGGACAAGATAAAAGAACCCTAATCCCTGCAGAAAAAGGTTAGATGTTTTTCTTTAGAAAAAGAAAAGAGTTTCTCTCTCCAAATGCCATTCAGAATACAGGAAAAATGTGTCCTATGGCTTGATTCCATAGACTACCTTGTGAATTTCAAAATTATTTAAATTTTGCTGTAAGCATGTCTGTTCCTTGGCAACAATCCCATAGTGAGCTGTACTGTCATATATCCCTTTTCAGAAAGACACTGATGTTAATAAATTCATCTAAGAATATGGATAACCCACACATTAAAGCATGTGGCATGGCACAACTGTCAGTCTCATCAAGCTATGGTTCTGAAAGGAGCAGAAATATACATCTGATTCAACAGTTTTTGAGGTCTTGATTTTATAGTGTTGTAATTGTGGATATTGTCTCATGTTAATAAATTTTACAAGTAGATGATCCACTGTAAGGCATTTTGTGCACTTAATGTAAAACTTTTAATACTGTAATGAGATTTACCTATAGCTGCCATGGATACATGAGAACATAATATCTTAAGTTTTATTTATATAGACACTTATCGTAATGCATCACAAATTAATACAGAAACTTCTGTACACAGCAATCACTTTTCCCCTCTACTGAGGTGGAACTGCCACTGAGGTGAAATGCGTCTACTGTAGGGCAGGGGGACAGATTTCACCCTACTCCTCCTTGGCTCTCTTTTTTTCCTAGCCTCCATTTCCCCTCTCCCTCCCCTTTTAGCGTGAATAGTCTTCCCATCCATCAGGAGCCCCTTACTCTCCTTCCTTAAATCCCTCCTAAAACTTATCTCTTCAAGCGGTCACCTCATGGCTTTTTCTCATCTTTCATAATCCCTACTCCTCCCTAAACTGTTCCATTGAGTTTCTTGTCTGTATTGTTTTAGCTTGTTTACAGTAGATGGTAAACCCTTTGGGATACAGAGGATGCTTTATCTATGTTTGCAAAGCACTGTGTAAATTTGTGAGAGCTACATAAATGGTTTTAATAACAATGATTAATAAATAATTAAATTCCCTCTGAGAAATGTTTACAATTTGAGCCCTGGATATGGGCTCTGAACAATAAGGAAAACACTTTTAAATCTTATAGTACAATGGCTGGAGTTCAGCTGGAAAACACAGGTTACACATAGATGACATTTAATCTGCAGCACTGTATTGTTCAAGAAATCAGTTTCCTAGGACTTTTTTTAAAAGTGCTTACATGGACAAATACTGTTAATTATGTCCTCTCATTGGAGAGCACATCATTTTATAGAAGCATTATTTTTCCATTTGCATTTTCATATTGGAGGGTTTTCTTCAATCTTTATGTGGGGAGATTGAATTTTTCAGCAGGGATCCAAAAGACTAAACTCTCATGAGCTTTGAATTTTAAGCAATTAACTGGATCATGCCTGGTGTGAAAGTAATGTTATTAGCAAAGAAAGCTATTAGGGAATCAGTTAGTAATGGTGGAACTGAGCTCATGCATGCCTACAGCTGCACTCATTTAGTATGCAAATACATGTAATGAAATATTTATGGTCCTCTTTTAAAATGATGTAAGTTGGAGGTGTTTGTGAATTTTCATCAGATGATCCATTTTCAAGTCAGATTCAATAGACCCCTTTTGAAAGCACAGAGGTATTGTCTCTGGCATCATATATAACCAGGCATTTAGGCTTTCAAAGGTGATGAAAACTTCACAGTCATAGAATAAAAACACGGAGTGAATAGAAGGCTGTGGGCAATTATGTCATTGTGCTTCCAAGGCATTATAATGTTTTACACTTCTAAGGTTTAGTAATTCAAGAAAGCAAATCCAACAGTAGTTTCTATTTGCTGAATGTCTCCCTCCATTCCTTCTGCCTCCCTCAGTCCAGTTCTGTGTCTCAACCTCTCTCTATCACTTTTTGGATGTTTCACCATCATGTTACACTTGAACAAGACCAAAGCTGTACTCATTAGCTTTCTGCCTAAGCCTGCTTCTCTGTCACTGTTAATACACCCCCACCACCCTTCCTGTCACTCAGGTCCATAACCAGAGTATCATCTGTGACTCCTCCATTTGCTTTGTCACACATGTACAGGCCACATCCAAATGTTGCCGCTGTTGCTTCTCAAGTTTTAGAAATCCAATCTGTTCTTTCTATCCACACAGCCAAGGGCCAGGCCAGGCCATAGGCCAGTCTCACCACCTATCTTGATCATGGCTGTAACAGGGCTCAACTCACTGCCTTGTTGTCACCTGTTGGCTCCCTGGGGAATCAGCTCTCAGCCGGGCGGTTCCCCCTCTGTGCTGGACCCTCCAGCTGAGTCACAATCAGTGTTCCCTGCTTCTGGGGGATTCTGCAGTCTGCTCTAGCTACTTCCCACTGTGGCCCCGACAGCCCTGCCACCACTCAGGGGGAAGGGAACACCCCCCCTCACTACTCCAGGTCCCAGGCCAGGGACCCTGTGTGCATGGCAGTCTTCTGCTGCCTCTCCCCACAACTCATCGGTGGATTTACCTGGGACACTTCCCCAAAGCCCAAGTACCTTCTCTGCTCTTGCTTCAGGGAGTTCAGCTCTGCGGAGTCCCAGCAGTCAATGAATGCTCTGTCCAGGGTGCTGACAGGCCTCCTTTGAGCTGCTAGGAGTCACTCCCCTTGCTCTGTTCAGCAGTTCCCTTTCATACTGGCCTCCTGGGCCCTGACTGGCTGCCACACAGCCCCTTCCTATTGGCTCTCCTTTTTGTCGGCTCTCCAAGGGCCTTTTAACCCTTTCCAGGCCAGTGGGGGGCAGGCACCCCACCACAATGGCAAACTACTTTCCTTTGTCCTCTTTGACTCTCACATCACCCCTCACAGTACTCCATTCAAACCACTGCCACTAAGGTCACTGTCAGTGCCTTTTGTTCTGCTCACATAACTCCTCTCTTTGAAATCCTCTCCATTTTCCAAAGCACCCAGTTAAAGATTTTTGTATTTACCTTCAAGGCCCATTGAAGATCTGCTCCTCCTTATGCCTCCACTCTTGTCTCACCACATGGCCCCCTCCACTGGGCCAATGGATGCTCATCCATCCACTTCTCCCTCAGCTGTGGAAGGTTTGGACTTTGACTTCTGTCTTTACCATCTTCTCACTTTCTTCCAAGCTGCACCTCAAGCATGGGGCTGCCCTCTCCAAATTTATCTGTATGGCCCTATCCCTCTCAGGCTTCAAGTCCCTCCAAGACCTGCTTACATTACGCCCACAAGTAATTAGCCAGCTAATTAAGGGCAGGCTGAGGAGCAGTCAGCATAGTTGAAGTATATGTATGTATTCTGTTCAATAAAAACTTCTGTTTATAAACTTGTATAATATATAGATAAATACTGCATGTTTTGGTTGTATCCCTCATTGCCCTTTCTTATGTTACTTCTCATCCTAAACTGTAAGCTCTTCAGGACAATAAATGTGAGGGACTGTCTTCTTGTATGTTTGGTTATCACGCAGCACAGTAAGGCCTAGATTCTGAGTGGGGCCTCTTTGGACTCCCACAATAGAAATAGTAAATATTTAGTAAATGTACATCTCACATTGAATAATGGTTATATTACCTGGTATTAAGTATAGACTTGCAAACTCTTCCTTCCATGGTATGGACCAGTTTCAAGTGCCAAACCTGTATCTAATATTTGCATATGATTAATGCATAATCATTTATATATTTAAAGTGGGATGAATGTTTTATGATGATTCATTCTTTCAATTTATGAAAGCCTTTTTGTAAGAAGGACTTCATCCATGAGTTTATAATGAAATTACTTTATTGGTCGGTACTCTGTACTATTTTCTATGCATCTTATTAACATTTTCTACCTCCCATGTTTTAAGGGACTGCTTCTTCTGAAATAAACAACGTACATCTACTTTATTAGTGGGAAGACATATTAAAAGATATTAAAACATAGATCTTTTTCCAACTTATTACTGCCCTTTGCTCAAACTGAAAAAAAATCCTTTAGTGCTTCAAAGCAAACAATAAACTTGATACAGAAATCTCTTTTCTAGTTTGAAATACATGGTTTTTAAACTCATTGGTAATAATTTACGCAAAAACAAGAATTACAGTGCTCTTGGACCTTCTATGCTTGGTCATTCTGTGACTACTGTTCTAGCCCCAAGTAATCTTGGCAGCAGGATGAGAAGCTTTTATCTTTTTGAAAAATTAACATATTGGATTGAAGTCCTGAAATCAGTATATTTTTGCCAATAGCTTGACTGACAGCTGTGATTCCTTTAATAATAAAACTGACTTTTAATTGTTACAAACCTCTGCCTGTTTAACTCAGATCATAGAGGAAAAAGATGAATGTTTTGAATTTGAAGAAAAAGATTTCTTCCCTCTAAATGAAATATCTTGAGGAAACACTAATGTTAAAAACATATGGTATCATATGTTCAAAGTGGTTCTTCATAGCAGTGCTATATATATGGACGAATGCAGAAGATGCTTATTAGTAGCAACATACCAGTACCCTTTTGCTACATTGCTCCTAAGTGGCGATTGTTATTAAGGGATTGTCGACAATTCACAGTAGGTAAAGTGTCCCTGGGGAAATGTTGCTCGTAAGCAGCGGTTGCTTTTACAAGGTGTTGCTGCAAACAAGCATCTACTGTAGTCTGAAAATAACACCTGCATTGGTGCTTTAGTTCAACAGAATGAAATCATGTGGTATAAGAATAGATTCATTCTGAGATTGCTTAGTATTTTAAAAAATGGTCCTGCAAATATTTTAGATTTTTCTGTATGTTTCAATGAAAGAACATACCATGACCAGTGTTATTAATACTTTTATTGCTGTATTTTAATCTTAGCATCTAATGATAACTCCATATTTTGGATTCTGATTATTCGGTTCAAGAGGAATCCTTACAGTTTAACAAGGGTTTGTCAAAGCATCTTGTATTTTTTGTTGTTATTGCAGTAGCTTTGATGATAAAACCAAATATATTCAGGATGGTAAATAATATTTTCTCCTTTAGGCTAACTGGCGTGACTTTGTGTCAGATCCACTGGGATCCTTTTAGTGTTTTTGTAGAACTCAAACACCTAATTCACTTATAACCTTATGACTTTTTCAATATCACTATCCCTTCAGTAGTTTGTTTGGGGGAAAAAAAACATTCAGCAACATCATATGATGAAATCTCTATATTTTTGCAGAGCTTGTTTTCTAGAGCGAGTCTTAAATGTTGATGGTGGTCTGCAAAGAAACCAATCAAAGAACTTGCAAAGTTATATATTGGCCCATATTATTCTCAGCATGTGTGACATTTTGACACTGTAAGGCTTATAGCTGGATCCCTTGGTACATAGAAAAAGTCACATTGCCACAAAGGTCATTTCCCCAGGTTCTCTTTCTAGGAGACACCCATGAAAAATAAGAAAAGATCCTTCAAGCCACTTAGGTGTGTTCGTGCCCAGCTCACCAAAGTTGGAGCATTTTGCATCAGTACCCATAGAGGGGCTACGCTCATGCCTCACGGCCAGAGCCCTTCCCCTGGCTATATAAGGTAGCACTGTCCTGACCCCTCCTCAGTTTCTTACTATCTATGGCTGGTGGAAGAGCTCTCTATGGTTCTTAACCTCAGTCTTGCACTATTTTTAATGTCTTTTTCTAGCTGTATATAGTCAATACGTACCTTTAGTGTTAGCTAGACTTAGTATTAGTTACATTTAGTTAAGCATTCCCCTGCAATGCCCTCACAAGGCTTGAAACATTCATTGTATGTGTGGGAGTGGGAGAGGGGTGATCTGCAATGATCTCCACACATGGTGCTTGTTGTGCTTAGGCAAGGCCCATGTCAAAGAGCGGTTTGCAATTTGTAGATTTCTTCACAGAACAGGCTCAGGTGAGTGGGGACCTACTCCAAAGCAGCACCTACTTGAACAGATGATGCAGCCTCCTTTGACATTGTAGCCGGGAGGTGTGGCCTCCCTTGAAGATTGACACCGAGGGAGAGCCAAACCCCTTGGGGGTTGGAACCCAAGAAGGCAACAGCTGGCCGGAAGCAGGTAGGTGGGGCTAGGCCTATAAAACCCTGGCCTGCCCACTCAGTCAGATCCCAGCAACCAAGGGAGAAGGACGCCTCTCCCTTGGTGCTCGAGTCTATGGCCACACCCAACTGCTATCCAGAGGAGAAGCTGCCAGATATACCCACGGCATGGGGCCATGAGGATCTGGAGGTGCTGACTGAAGCAGATGAGCCAAGGAGACCCCCAGATTATGCGACCCGGAGGAGGAGCTGCTGGATCTACCCACAGTGTGGAGCCCTGTGGACCTGGAGGAGCTGCCCAAACTACCAGCCCCTAGTGAGCCAGAAGGGACACATGGACCCAGAGACCTAGAGAAGCTGCCCTCTAAAGAGGACCCCAAATAGTCCCTGGATATGCTGTCAAGCAATGAGAAACCGGGACATGGCAGAGGAAAGCAGGTAATTTAGGGAGGGGGTGGGAGGAAGAAGCAGAGCGGAGCTGACTATGATCTGGCCGAGCTTACACTTCCTGTGAGTCAGCATGTTTCAGCTGGAGCCCCAGTGATGGGACACTCTGTCAC
Source organism: Mesoclemmys tuberculata (assembly GCA_007922155.1). Taxonomy (NCBI): domain Eukaryota; kingdom Metazoa; phylum Chordata; order Testudines; family Chelidae; genus Mesoclemmys; species Mesoclemmys tuberculata. The sequence continues at coordinate 618,724 of ML675641.1, forward strand.
TGATCGGGCTCTTGGCTGGGATGCAGTGGAGATGGGTGGGAGATGAGAGGGGCTGCATCTCCCTCCCCGCTTCCTACCCCAACCTGGGGTGAATGCCCATTGAGGGCCAGAGCCTGTCCCTTATTGCCTGCCACATCCTGCCAAAGGGCCTGGTATGGACTACTTACTAGTTAAAGGCCAGAGACTGATGCCCCTCTGCCCTGCCCTGCCTAAGGCCTGGGTATAAACTACTTACTTGCCCTGCTAAAGACTAGAGACTTCTGCCCTGCTCTGCCCTGCCCTTCCTAAGGACCAGGGCCGTGGACCATTTCCTTGCCTGCTCAGGGTATAGACTGCTACTCACCCTGCTAAGGGCCTGAGACTCTTTGTCTGCCTGCCTACAGAGGGGCCAAGCCATGGACTGCTCCTCGCCCTTCCAATGGCTCGAGACCATGTGGGACTGCCTTCCCTACAGAAGGGCCAGGCCAGAAACTGCTTACTTGCCCTGCTACGGGCTTGAGACTATGTCCCCGCTTTCCAGCCTGCCCTGCTAGAGGGCTAGCTCGGAGACTATTGCTTTGCCCCACAGAAGGCCGAAGGCTGATTCCCACTGCTGGCCTGTTCCTGGCTGAGCGCCGGGCCATAGAGTGTTTGCCTGCCCTGTGAGGGCGAGAAACAATTACCCCCTACTGAGGGACGGAGGCAGCCTTTTAAGTGAGGACTCCCTGGTGGGCGTAGGTGATAGGAGGTGTGGCCTCCCTCGGAGACTGACATCAAGAGAGGGCCACCAGTGCTGCCCCCTACAGGAGATCTTTTACAGGCACCAAGTCCCTCATTGGATCAGAGGTTGCCCTCTGGTTCTGAGAGAGCTGCTGCTTCGCGTTCCGGAAATGGTGCTTCTCTGAAGATACAGAGGGAGCCATACCTTATCAAGTGTGCAAGGAAAAGGTTGCATAAGACCAATCAAGACAACTCCAGGCCTCATGAGGACTCTTCTTCTCCCCCCAGGAAGAGTGCAGACTGGCATGGATGCCCCTAACCACTACCCAGTATCACACAAGAAGCTTAGAGACCCTATACCATCCTGAGGTTCAACAAGGACAAGTGCAGAGTTCTCCATGTAGGAGGGAAGAATCCCATGCACAGCTACAGACTAGGGAACAGAGGGCTAGGCAGCAGTTCTGCAGAAAAGGACCTGGGGGTTACAGTGGATAGGAAGTTGGATATGAGTCAGCAGTGCGCCATGGTTGCCAAGAAAGTTAATAGCATATTGGGCTGCATTAGTTGGAGCATTGTCAACTGATCAAGGGAAGTGATTATTCCCCTCTATTCAGTATTGATGAGGCCGCATTTGGAGTGTTGTGTCCAGATTTGGGTCCCCCCATTACAAAAAGGATGTGGACAAGTTGGAGAGAGTCCAGTGGAGGGCAACAAAAATGATTAGGGGGTTGGAGCACAAGACTTACGGGAGAGGCTGGGAAACTAGGCTTGTTTCATTTTCAAAAGAGAAGAATGGGGAGGAGTTGATAGCTCGGCTGTTCTCAATGGTAGTAGATTACAGAACAAGGAGCAATGGTCTCAAGTTGCAGTGGGGAAGGTCTAGGTTGGACATTAGGGAAAAACTTTTTTAATAGGAGGGTGGTGAAGCACTGGAATGGGTTACCTAGGGAGGTGGTGGAATCTCTATCTTTAGAGGTTTTTAAGCTGTGGCTTGACAAAGTGCTGGTTGGGATGATTTAGCTGAGGTTAGTCCTGCTTTGAGCAGGGAGTTGGACTAGATGACCTCTTGAGGTCCCTTCCAACTCTAATATTCTATGATTCTAATTCTGGTTCTGGCCCAGGGGAGTCTCTTGAGTCTAGTGCTGATGAAGGCAGTGCCAGCACCAGCCATTTCTACATGGGCAACATACCAGGTGGCAATAGATCTCCTATGCTTTTCCATCCTGACCTCTCTTGGTCCAGGACTTTGCCACAGCTATGGTGTTTATAGCCCAGCTGGCTGGATGGGCTGCTGAATCTTTGGGTTTGTCATCACCACATCCTGGTGTTCCCCTTCCACAGTCTACACAAGCAGGGCTCGGTGCAAATAATCTTCTCAGCACCAGGAAATTCCTCAGTAGTTGCATTGGACGCTGAGGATATTATCATGGTGGTTCTTACCACCTTCCACTTTGGCCCTGTCAGCTACTTTGGTACTGCCACTGATTTTGGGGTTGACTCCATTCCTGGCCCTGGGAACAACGAAGGAGTGTTCACTGCTAGCAGTACCATTCCCATCGTCGGTGCCAGGCCCTCCTTTGTTCTGGGCGATACATGAGTCTGGCCAGATACTTGCCGCCTCACGGCTCGTCCCACCTTTATCTCTGGAAAACTGAGACTCCTCTGTGTCGAGGTCAGAGTCATCCGCCTCCCACTCTCTATTGCCTGACCCACATCAGGAACTGTTTATGGAGCACCATGGGTATAAAGATTGGCACTCATCTCGTGGTCAGGATGGGGACCCCGTCCTGTGGTGCCTACTGGCCACCAATGCCCTATCATTATGCCCAGTGGCATCCTTGGAATCTGTGGGATGCTCCTCAATCGCAGAGGTCATGCTTCTTAGTGCACTCACCTGCGAGATCATCAGAAAGATAGGTGTCAAGAACTGTGGATCTACCACAGGTCCGGGTGCCAGTGAGCTTCCCTGTGCAGATACTACGGAGCTGCCCTTCCAGCTCCACCAGTCCAGGAGCAGGAGCCAGCCTTGGTGCAGTTAACTGCCCCTTCTTTGTCCCTGGACAATTTGACAGTGCCTCCTCCAGTCCTGAGGATTTCAACGCCTAGCAGAATCTTTTGTGGCAAACAGCTGCTTCCTTGGGCATTCAGGCAGACTTTCTGCAGAAGAACATCCATAAGTTATTGGATAGTGTGCAGCTGTCTGCTTCTGGGAGAGTAGCCCTTTCTATCGACAATGTACTCCTAGAGCCTCCAAAGTGTCTTTGTAGCACGCCAGCTTCAGTATTGCCTGCTGTGAAGCACATGGAGAAATGGTACTTTGTCCCCGTGCGGGAATTTGCGTTTTTTTACTCCCCTCTGGCCTCAAATTCCCTGGTCATAACTGCAGAGCATGATGGAGTATGGCAGGGCAGGTTTAAGTGCACTTCTAAGGATGAACACTTTAAAAGGATGGATTTACTGGACAGGAAGATTTACGCCTCCTCCTTCATGCAGATTGTGAACCAGCAGGCATAGTTGTCCAAAAACAACTTTGTAAATCAGACAGCTATGTCTAAGCTAGTAGACCAGATGCCTGAAACATCCAGAGAGGAATTTCAGACATTTATCACCAAAGGCTGCCTAGAAGCCAGAGCATCATTGCACTCTGCGCTGGACATTGCAGACATTTCAGCCAGAGTTATGGCCTCTGCCTTGACCATGAGAAGGGTATCCTGTCACCAGGATTCAGGCATTTTTTCCAGCATGCAGCAGGATATAGAGGCTCTGCCCTTCAACATCTTGGTGCTGTTTTTGGACAAGACCAATGAGACTCTGCACTCTTTCAGGGATTCTACGGCCATCCTACATTTCTTGGGGGAATATATACACTGGCAACGAAGAGGCGCCACTATGATGGACAACAGCAGCAGCAGCAATACTTTCTGCAATGCATCTTTGGGCAGGCTTTTCCTTCCTCGAGACAGCGGGACTACCTCAGAAAGGGTATAGGTCCCCAAGGAGTAGGCAGTCAGGCCTGGGGTTTGTCCAGTGAACACACCTTTCCTGATGATTCCCAAGCACCCATTTTGACTCTTTAGTCCACAGCAGTGGTCTGGTTATTACTCCTTTTGCCCTGCCTTCATCTGGGGACAGGCTGGCTCACTTTTATGACATTCGGGTCTCGATTACAACCGACAGCAGGGTCCTAAGCACGGTCAGATTTGGGTATGCTGTTCAGTTCCTCTCCACTCCTACTCATCCCTCTTCAGGGACCTCTCTCAAAAAATACTGCTCTTCAAGTAGGTCGCCTCCTTACTGACTTTGAGAGTGGTGGAGGAAGTTCCTCTAGAACATAGGGGTCAGGGTTTCTATTCCCAGTACTACATGGTTCCCAAATCCAAAGGAGGGGGTAAGACCTACATATATTAAATGTGTGAGGTTCCGAATGGTCACCCTATCAACTATCCTCATTGCATTGACTCAGAGCAACTTGTTTCCTGCTCTGAACCATCAGCACACTTACTTCAATGTGGAGATTCTCCTGAGCCACAGATTTCTCTGGTTCATTGCAGTGAATTGTCATTTTCAGTACACAGATCTTCCTTTCAGCCTGTCTTCCACCACCAGTTCTTTATCATATGTGGCAAAGCACACCTCTCAGTCTTGCTGGGTAACAACTGTCTCCTATGGCAGGATGGGCCTGGGGTAAATCTGCCCCACCTTGGATGAGTCCTTCGCTTCTCTCCTCAGTGCCTCTCTGTTAGTGTTCGGGGTGTGCCTTGGTATGGGCCTGTGGAATGCCCCTCCATCCCATGGGGAAGGGGTGTGTTGGTAAGTCTGTATTGCCCAGATCCCAGGAAGTACCTTTCCCTGGCTCCTTTGGTGGGGCTGTATATGTGGTGGTGTCACCCTGGGGAGTCATTGTGGTATCAGCCCTTCCTCCAAACTGGTGACTGGGTTTTTTCCCTTTGCTGCTCCCCTTCTGGGAAGAAGCATTATCTCCTATATTGGGGAAGTCTCGTCTCCTACTGCCATAAGCCTTCTGGTAACTTGTGTCTCTCTCCTCCTCCTCCTCCTCTCTAACAGGGGCGGGATATTGGAGTACCCTTTGATTGGCCTCATGTGCCTCTAATTGACCTGAAGTAACCTCCCCACTGCCTGCAGGGAAAAGGGCCTTTAACATTGTAAGGCTGACTTGCCTGCCCTCAAGTACCTTTTTGTAGCCATTAGGCCTGACTTTATCATACATAGGTATGCTGTTGGTAACGGCATACCTCAGGAAGAAGAGAATTCATGTCTATCTGTATCTAGACAACTAACTACTAAGGGGCAGGACCAGAGAAGAAGTCTTTTCTCATGTGTGCATTACACTGCGTTTACTCGACCATCTGAGTCTCATCCTAAACACCAGAAAATCAAGTTCACTGAAGCCCTAATATACTATGAGTTCGAGAGTGTTTTTGTAGACCAAATGTCTCCAGACAATTCTTCATCTGTAGTCCAGTTTTTTCTTGGTCTGCAGTCTCAGCCTTCCACAACAGTTTGCATGTGTCTGAGACACCTGGACCACGTCTGCATGTATGCAGGTGATTCCATTTGCAAGATCGCACCTTCACCCTCTTCAAATATGGCTCAGGTTAGTTTACCATCTGATGCTTCATTCCTTGGACAGGTTGGTCAGTCCCTCTCCATAGATCCTGGACTCCTTGCACTGGTGGATGGATCAGGGGAATGTATGTTAAGGCATTCCCTTTGTCTGGCCCATACCAACCAGGACTGTTGTCACCGATGTCTCCCTGATGGATTGGGGAACACATCTGAGATTGCTGAATGCTCAGGGTCTGTGGCCAGAGCAGGAAGTTTCATTGTATATCAATGTCCTGGAGCTTCAGGCTACCTACAATGCCTGTTCTGTTTTCCTAGACTGCATCAATGGTTCAGTGGTTCACATATTTGCCAACAATACTACCATGATGTGTTATGTGAACAGGCAAAAGGGAGCACATTCCAGGGTGCTCAGGCTGTGATCAGAGGTGATCAGGCTGTGGCAGTTCTTCATTGGAAAGAGTATCACTCTGATAGCTGATCACTTCCCCAGGGACCAGAATCATCTCTTGGTCCATGTCAGCTGGAATTTTTCCTAAGTCATGAGTGGTCCCTGAAGTTCTGTGTTCTGTGAGTCATCTCTGTGGCTTGGGGCATGGCAACAATCAACCTGTTCACTACAAGGGACAGCAGGGAATGTCGTCTATTCTGCTTTTGATGGGGCCTCATTCTGGATTCCCTGACTGATGCCTTCCACTTCAACTGGAAGTCGACTCTCCTATGTGATTTTCCTCCAGTCCCAATTATTCCACAGGTCATCCTCAAGATGAAAGCAGATTGGGCCAAGGTCATCCTCACAGCTCTGCCATAGCCAAGGCAGTGTTGGTTTTCCAACCATTTCACATTGTCAAGTTAGCCTCCCATATCCCTTCCTCTCCAGCCCAGCCCACTTTCACAGAATCACAGATGAACCTTGCATCTTGTGCTCAGCTCCCTGCATCTCATGGCATGGCTTCTCGGTCGTTGAATGAAGAGGAAGAGCAATGTTCAGTGGCTGTTCAACAGGTCCTACTCCATAGTAGAAAACCATTTGCCAGGATGGTCTATTGAGCAAAGTGGAAACAATTTTCAAACTGGTCATTGACCCATGGAGTTCAGCCAATTTTCTTGAATATTGGCCAGTATTCAAGATATCTTGGAGTACCTGCTGCATCTTCTTGGAGTACTTTGAGAAGGCTGTCCTGCAGTCCCTGTTTAAATAGACTCTGAGCTCCCCTTCTGTGAGTACTGCTTGTGACTCACATAAGTGGAATACACAGCTGCATCTACTCGGAAAAAAAATAGTTACTTACTATAACTGTGGTTCTTCAAGATGTGAGGTAGACATGTATTCTACAACACACTCTTTGGCTTCTCTGCATAAGAATCTAGTCTCTGGGTGTTTGGTCTGAAGGAACTGGGAGGCAGGGGGTCAGGTCATCACCACCTCATATAGCCAGGAGAGGAGCTATGGCCATGAGGTACGACCACTACCCCTCAATGGGTACTGCTAAGCAAAATTCTCCAGCTCTAGCAGGCTGGACATGCACACACCTAAGTGGAATATGTGTCTTTATCACATCTCGAAGAACCTCTATTACAGTAACTAATAATTTCTTCTATTAATTTCAACCTAGTTTTAGCATGTGATTGAATGAACTGAGGGGACAGACCACAATAAGTAGTTTTGTTTATGAACCTTTAATAAATGTACAAAATTGCAGTGGAGTAAGTAGGTAGCACTAGGAATACAATTCCATTCTCTTAAAACTGCACAAAGCAACTAATCCTTCCCCCCCATCCCACAATAAAAGTGTCTTATTACTTATTGAAAGCTGACAGCATCCTTGATGCTGTACAAAAATGGAGATATCACTGCCTTTAATGAGCTTACTAAGGGACGTCAGGTGACTTTTATTGATGCGAATAGTCATTACTCCAGCAACAGTTGCATGTGCTATTTGTATGCATAAAGACTATTTGCGTGGGTGTAAGCTTCAGGATCTGCCTCTTGATCAGAAAGAGACAACATGATTGAAATATATACTGTAACAAAAATGGTAAAGCTACATACCGAATAATATTTTAGAAATAAAATATGAGATGAGAACTCACAGATGTTGTTTGACGGCACACCCTAGCTCCATAGCTTAAAAGTACTTGAGTGAGTTCAATAGCTGCCTTAAAACTGTACCGAAAGGGTTGAAAGTTTAATTGAAAGTGCTATGCTTACAGAATGTTTTCATTCTAACCTGTAATTGACAGCGTTACTATGAGTATTGTAGTGCTGGTGGGGATGGTTTAGTAATATCACATGACATTCTTCAGTGAATCTAGAATCAGTGCCATTTGTGTTTGTTAGACATGGGCTTAGTACACAATGGGAAGCCATTTTGTGTTCTGTAGCTAAGGAAACAAACCAAGAGTACATGTATTTGCATGGAAAAAATATGGACATATACACAAATATGGACACATACAGAGAATTGTAGTCTGTGTCATAACGTTGGATGCTCTTCACCTATCTTTTCTCAGAGCTTCACAAATGTGAAGAGGTGAACAGGTTAATAAAATGTTAGGATTTGTTGTAACACTAAGAAGTGTCAATAATTATTTGTTATATGAGTAGGCTAGTGATGTAGTCATTCCAGTTTATATTTATGCTCTGCATAGAACATTTTCTGAGATATACAAATAATGAGTGATTGAGGGAATGGGGATGAGTGAGGGGAAAAGAAACTGTGAACTAGATAGGTCAAGGGATTTAATAACCGGCTATGGAGACTTTTACCTCAAGGTCACTAGTTTGACTCCAGCTCAAATCCACTGTGGTAGCTATTTTGACAGCTGTTATTTATTACCTGCCTATTGTTCTGTGTATTGGGGCTATTTAGGTTTTGGTTAGTAAGAGTAACCTCTTCAGATATTCTTTTTTTAGAAAGAGAGTTAAAAAGAGAGAGAGATTTCCCTGTGTGTGAAGCTGATTTTCTTGGTAAACAGTTAGCTGTCAAAATACATTCAAAATAAATCCCTTCTGTTTGATTGAAAGAGGCTTGGATGATGCCTCCACAAGTTCCAGCCCAATTTAATCTCTACATCCCAGACAGTTACAGGGGAATTGCTGTTAGAGCAGATATGGTTTCTTTAGTTTGCCTCCTGAACATCCTTGTAGTAAGATTATTTTTAAAGGACCACTGTTTCAATCTTCACCATCTTCACGTTTGCAATATCTCTGTCTGACAAAGTGATAAAAGCTGCCTTGAGGTTGTGGAGAAAAACTGAAATGAAGAGTACAAATACCACAATCATTCATTACACCTCACTCCTCTTCCCACCAATTTAAAGAAATTATTTTAAGGTATGTGCTAACCATCATGGCAAAAAGTTTCCTTCCATGATTTATCTAACAAGGTACTTATATGACCCCATCACTGTTATTTCTGGTCACATCGTCCCGTTGTGTGGTAGAAAAGGGACATTTTAATTGCTGGATGCCAGGTAATTTGATTTTAAAAAATGGCTTTAAAAATATTTAGTCTAGAGAGACAAGACAAGCCAGCTCTGACTAAATGGTTCTCTTACTGCCATTATTTTAGTCACAGGAGTTCTTTTACATACCTTAGGACACACCATTATCAAACCAAGCAAAACAATCACAATTATTAACCATGACTATCTAATTATGAAGGAAAGAAAAAGAAATCATTAAATGAAACTCAAATGACAGAATGCAAATGATAAAATGATTACTTCCTTTACAATCCCTTCTGTATTTGTCTCGGTGAAGTACTTTTAGCAGAGATTACGCCTCTGAGAGTGAATCTGCTTTGGTGGGCCAGTTTGTTTAGTAAAACGAGACAAAGATTTTATTTCCCAAAATTATCATGAAGCCAGACTTAGTATATCCTTAGATAACTGAGAAGGTTTATGATGAGCAAAAGAATTTTGTTTAGGAAAAATGGATCCTATTGGTTATTAATAATTAATAACAATTAATAACCACACAGTTTATAACTGGGAAGAGTAAGCAATCTCAATTGAATCATATGAAATTGAAGATATTTTAAATTAGTTACTTAGAAGCTATTTAAGGAGAAGTCTTGAGACAGGCTATTTATGAGCATGAGTATCTTAAATCCAATTAAATACTGCTGTTTCTCTGTTTACAATGTTTAGCCCCTTTCTCCCCTCCAGGAATATGTGGTCTAACTACTTGGTGACTAACAGGAGAACTGGTTCATCTTGTCTTAATGAAGTTTAACGTGGAGTTGCTTAAGCACTGCCAGATAACTAATTTCTCCATTAATAACTATTTCTATACTCAAATGTCTTGTTATGTTAGTAACCAGTTATAACAGCAAATGGCCATGCTATATTTGTACATAAAGCATTTTACCATTTACTGTAACAGTAATATTAAGAGCTTTGTTAGGAGCTTTGCATTTAGTTAATTTTACTTGCAGATCTGCATTTCAAAAAGCTTAGCCATTTCCATATTTAAGAACTAAACAAAAGCTGTAAACTATTTCCAACCATGTATGTTTTTCCTTAAGGTTTAAAAGACAGAAGCAAGGATTTCCACTGAAAAGAAATGGGTGGAGGTGAAGGGTTATAGGCTCTTTTAACGACCTTACTGTATTGTTCAGATAACATATTTCTACACTCCTTTTTACAATCAGATCTCATCCTAAAACATTAATGTTTTACATGGTTACTATCTGCTATATCAATTAAACTTCTATTGAATATTTTGTACAAACCATAAATTTCAAAAATAAATACATCTTTGTACTGCTTTCTATGGTGCAATGTTTTAAAGTTAATGCAAAGTATACTTTAAAATGCAGCTTTTGTGAATTTGTACAACACTTAGAGGCAATAAAAATCCTTATGACTAAGAAGGAATCACTTGCTTGTCCTCGGGGCCATAAAGCAGAAACCTCCAGGAATATCTTTCATTAGCTTTATGCTTAGTAACATAACTACCTAAACATGATGTGTATTGTTACATTTTCAAGCATCCTGGCTATATTATATGCTTGTAGTTATATCTTAATAGTCAATAAAGGCAGAACATTGTTACATTACATTGTAACGTAAATATAATTTTTGCATTAATATTGAGGTCTGTCCCCTATTTTGTCCTATAAGTGGTTATTTTTTTCATGTCAATAATCAAGTTCATATGAATGTAAGAAGTTATACTTAAGCTTAGCAGAATTTATAATTTCAATGGATAATGTCGATGTTTATTTTAAAGAATTTTTTCAGTGTTTAACTATTTTAAATTTTCATGGTCATGGTAAATTATGGGTGCATTAGACAATGGGGGCATCCAATAATAATGAATTGATGACAGTAGACATTGAGATTCAAAAAGTTAATGCCTTATAACTGTCAAAACAAATTGTAAACATCATATATCAAAATATACAAAGTAAGTATCCTTAAATCAAACTCTAATAGGTTCTCAAACAGCATTTTTCATACTTTACCTATCTGTAAATTTCTGTTATCAATGGAAATATTTTTTCATTAGTTTGTGTGTGTAAATGTACAGTGAAATTGACGTTTATCAACATTTACCAATTAAAAAGTCTTATCTGTCTAAGCCTACTAATACTGCAAAGGTGCCATATACTTCCTCTTTACTTTTTAATTCTGTCTGCATTATGTGAGAGGAGCTTTGTGTTTTACCACCCATTTATTATCTGTTTAATTTGGGTCATGGGAGTGTCTGGGCAAATACTGTAAGTCCATTAGCAATGGACAGAGCTACAGAAGTTACTAACACAGTTTGTTGGTTTGTTGGTTTTTTTCCCCCAGATGAGAATAGGGATTCATTCAGGATCAGTTCTAGCTGGAGTTGTTGGTGTGAGAATGCCACGTTATTGTCTTTTTGGAAACAACGTCACTCTTGCAAGCAAGTTTGAGTCAGGAAGTCATCCACGTCGCATCAATGTCAGTCCAACCACATACCAGTAAGTGCTGCTAGCCTTTCTGAACTGCTTTTATTTCAGCCCTGTTTTTTAAGTGAAATCTTGGATGCATCCTGCAGTCTCCTACCATCCCCTCTGGGGCAGCTGCAAAAACTCCCACCAAAGGAAATATCTGAACCATTGGGAGAGGCTGGGAAGGCACATTCCACAGGCCCTTTGCACTGCTATAGGACATACTGCTGCAGAGCTAAAAGTGAGCTCTTGGCAGTCCGAAGGAATGGTAGGCACCTGGCCCATAGATCCATAAATCAGTTAGCCCAAAACAGCACCTAAGTGGGAAATGTCTATTCTATCTCCCCCGTACCATGTACTCCATGAATACTATTACAGCTTTTGGCTGAGGGGTCTGTTCCTGACCACTATGTGGACTTGATATAGGTAGGAGCAATGCCGTTGGTTTAAGAGCAAGTGTTTAATTTTACAGTTGAGGCTAAGATTTAAGGGAGTTCTGTATATAGTTGGAAGAAAAACTTCTTTTTTATCACTGTCAAGAAGCACTCAATTAAAACATTTTCTTAATGCAAGAAAAAAATAGAAAACGGCAAAGAATTCTCATCTCCATCCCTTTGGAGAAATTATGCAAATTCAGAGTACTTTTGATTAAATCAGGTTATGGGAAACTGCTGGCTTAAAAAGAAGCTCCTATAATTGTTCAAATTTCACAGATTGACTATAAGTATTTCTGCTGCTTGGATTAGTTTTTATGTGCTCATTTCTTTGTCAGGAGATCTATATCTTTCTTGTTCTCCTGCATTATTTGCCATCTGAAGTAATTTTCCGAAGCATAGCTTTGCCCAGGTTTCAGCGTTTTGCTGAATGCTGTAATACTGGGAACCACCAATCGAGCCATGGTGGGTTGGTGGGGTTTTTTTTGTTTGTTTTTTTTTTTTTTTTCAGTCTTGCAGCCCCATATTTATTTCTCCTGTACCAATCTATGTAAATTAAAGTTTTAAATGGAATTTCTTCATCCAAGACTTGAAACTTCTGATATGTTAAAATATAAAGCAGTGGGAGACGAAAGTAAAAAAGTAATTAAAACTAGTGAATGAAATGACATTCATGTGGAGAACCCATTCATATCAGATAACACTTACATAAAAGAAGATGTGCAGTTACTTGAATAAGAGGCAGACATACTGAGCAGACTTTTAATTATGAAGCACCCAGCGGTGGGTTCAGACAGTTGCATGGTGATAGAGAAGAAGAACTGGGACCCAAACTAATCTCAAGTATGGCAGAACTCAGGATATAGTTTTAAATTAAAATTAGAAAATCTCTTCTTTATGAAATCAAAACATAAAAAGTCTTGTCAGGAGGTTTTCCTGGTACGAGGGCCTAATGATTCCTGGGTGCTGGTCATCCACTGAAGGGTCAATTAAATGTCAACAGTTGAAAGTCAATCAAGTTTAGAGCTAGCACAGGCTCTTTGCACCACTTAAACCCCCCTTCAGTCCTATTTTGAAGACTTTTTGCCTTCTATTGCTGAAGGCTGTCTCCATCCCCGTCTGATCCTATTGCTGGTTCTGAAAGTCCTGTCCGTATTAGTGAGGCACTTGAAAAAGTGGGAGACTTTGATGTGAACTACACTTATATAAATCTGGAGTACCTGTACTGTAATTCTGCTGAAGTACGGGGCATTGCTCCAGTTGACATTGGTGTTTATTGAGAAGAGAATTTGGCCCTCAGAGAAAATGCAGCCAGGAAAACTAGATACATGTTATTTGTGAGTCAGCACAGAAGAACCAACTTACTTACACCATTCATAGAACTTTAGAACTCTTGCCTTTTAAAGTCCTAGTGCTGTTCCTCGTGGTTTTAGTGGCCATTCTGTTATTACTTTGGCTGTGAGAGTGAAATGTAGCCTTTCTATGGAACTAGAGAATGGATCCCAGGATGTGTTATATCTACTTTGTACCATGCTACCTTTGAAGCCAATTTAACTAGGAAAGGGAGGATTGCTCCTATGTGTGATCTTCTGGTAGTTTAAGTTGAAGCAAAGGCTCTTACATAATCTTCCACCATGCTGCAAGTGAGGGGTGTAGTTACAGCAGTGGGGACATGGCCATGTCCCCAGTTGTCAATTCAGTGCTTGAACTAACTAGCTGCTTGCATGACATAGAATAGCTTTTAGGCTACTGTAAGGTATGTTGGCAGAGAACCCTGGAAACAGCCGTCCAGGATTGGAGGAGCACAAAAGTGAGCTTTGCACAACCTGTGAACCCCCTGAATTGTACACTATCATTTTGGCCAAAGGGTTCTAAAATGTGTCTCCATTCTGTGCAGCCCTAGGAAATATAATTCAACTATTTTTATTAATCCAAATTTATTTGCTCAATCCTGTTCTCACTTCAGCCAACTGGAAAACTCCCATGGAGTTTAATGGAATGGGCACATATAGCAATTTTCCCTGTTCTCCCCACCCCAACCCCATCCCCACAACATTAACCTAACATGAAAAATACAGCTTTACATTTCCAAGGTATTGACAGGGGGAGGAAAGAAGATCTCCTCCATTCATGTGTCTGAGACTGAGTCTCAAATGATTGAAATTCCTGTCTAAAACTAATAAATGCGTAGCTTATGACTCCCTTTGTAACCTACCCGTTCCAGGGGGAAAAACAAACACTTGCTACAAAAAAGTGCCTTCCTGAATACATCACTGAGCTATGAAACTAAAATAATTCCTTATGTTAGGGTTAACATCTGCAGTTTTTGAAATAGCAGGAATAATAGTGATTTTGCTGAACATACTCAATTGCTTTTCCTTACAACACCCATGGTGAGAAGAAAACAGGATGACCACTTAATTGCCTTGACATTTGAAAATCTTTCTTATCACCCAAACCTCTTTCCTTTTGCTAACTTGTGGAGGATGCTGGGATTTTTTTAATAGATTGGCCCTACAAAACCATCCCATTCTAAACATCCGAGTGGGGACCAGGTTGCCTTTTTCTTCCACAATGGGGATGCAACTCATATATCCTGACAAGAATGTGGAGGGCTTTCCACAAGGAGAGCTTTTTCATCTTCCACAGCCTCCTCCTGTGGACTTTCCCTGAGGGGATTCATTTGACCCATTCATTCATGAAGATAATTCCAAAAATTAACCCCCAGGGTTCTGAAGACTCACCCTTCCATCAATGACAATGTAAGCTGTCTTGTGCGTTCCTCATTTGGGAAAGAACCTTTGGTGAGGGACCTTGTCAAAGACTTTCTGAAAGTCCAAGTATAGGGAATAGCCTTGCCCACATGTTTGCTGACCCTCCTTCAAAGAATTCCAATTACAAAATCTGTGTTGACTCTTCGCCAACAAATCATGTTAATTCTGATAATTCTGTTCTTACTATAGTATCAACCAGTTCACCTGATACTGAAGTTAGGCCTATAGTTGCAAAGATGACTTCTGGAGCCTTTTTTAAAATTGGTGTTACATTAGCTATCCTCCAGTCATCTGATTTAAGTGATAGGTTACATACCACAGCTAGTAGTTAGTTGCAATTTCATGTTTGAGTTCCTTCAGAACTCTTGGGTGAATGCATCTGATGCTGGTGAGTTATTACTGTTTATCAACTTGTTCCAAAACTTCTCTTGATACCTCCACCTGGGACAGTTCCTTGGAGTTGTCAGCTAAATACTGACAATAAAGATAGCTTTATCTTTTGAATCAGACTTAGTAAAAGTTTCTTTTAATTTTTTCTCTACTCATTCACTACTTTGTTTGGCCTAGTAGTGCCACCCTTCTGGCAGAAATAAGGAGAGAACAACATATTTCAAAAGTTTTGAAGCCATAAGGCCAGATCCTCAGTTAATGTAATCATCATAACAAAAGGTAATTATTGATTCCAATGGAGCAGGGGTCGGCAACCCGCGGCTCCGGAGCCGCATGCGGCTCTTCAGCCGCGGTAAGCTAGGGGGCAAAATGGCTCTTTTGATAATAAAGGTTGCCGACCCCTGCAATGGAGCTGTGCCCACTTTACCCTAGCATAAGATTCTGACCTTCAATATAACTCATCTGATGGAAAATTGGAGATACTGTTTTAAGAGTTACTGTTCTGTCTACACAATTGTAGACAGACATTAGTATTAGACATGCAAAGCTCAGTTATAAAATGCATATTTAGGAAACACGAGCAAGATGTTAGACACATTTTAATGTATTTTTGTGAAAATCTCTTCGTCTTTAAAGAGAAAAAGATACCCCTACAACCTCTGTGCATGCTCTCTGTGGCAGTGCAAAAAGGAAAAGGGCTGGGATCTAAAAGCCCATGGTTATCTTTTAATTAGATTCAGCAGCACTCTGCTCAGCCCTTCATATCACTCGTACCAAGAGACTTTTTTTCAGGGTCTGTGAAAGTGTCCTCAACTTAATTGGTTGTTTTATTAAATTCAGAGCTTCCTTGAACCATCCAGTGTTTTTCCAAATAGTCTGGTGTGTGCGCTTACATTACCTCACCTGCTTCTTCCTAGAGCTAGAAACAGGCCACCAGAAAATAGCAGAAGAAGAAGTCCTCTGTGTTGTTCAGATTTGATCCTGCTTTTGCAGAAAGATGAAGAAAAAATATTTGAAAGCTGTTTGACATTTTATTACCATTGTTTTCTTATTATATAGGCCATAAGCACTATTCTGGCTTTCCAGGAATCCAGTTTTTCTAGTTAAAAAAGAGTCAGTTTTCATTCAGCTTTTATTGTTGCCCTCCTCCTTCTAGGTATCCTGGGGTGAAACCAGTTTGCTTGCAGCTGGTTTAACGCTCACAATATATTGCCATTTTAAGGGATGCATTGAGCCTCTAAAGCGTCAGCCTTTCTTTGAAAAGATGTATCTTAGATCCTACCCCCAGTAGTCATTTGAAGCAACTCCCAAAAGTAGGGTTCTTCACACTGATGGTAAAGCCTGAGAATCCAGGGATGACATTTTGGCTCTATTGAAGCCAGTGGCAATACTCGCATTCACTTCAAAGGAACCAGAATTTCACCCCATGTCAGTGCTTAATTTGTAATGAAAGACGTGCTGGGGCTCAAGCAATTTTTACTTTCATAACTGATGCAGCAAGTCCAGAGATGCCAGGGCTATGAATTGGCAAGCCTAGAGGTGCCGGGGCTCAGCCCTGGCACAAATTAAGCACTGCCCCATGTCCTCATTGTGTTTGAGATAACTTCATAGTTTGGAACATGATATACACATGCCCAAATTTTCCAAAGAAGGAAGGGGAGAAATTTCCAGGGTGAGCTCAATGGTGGTTACTCATCACAGGTATTTTGCACTGCATGATGTATAATAATAAATAATAATGATAAAATAATAAAATATATTATATTTAATAATATAATAAAATATTATTAATAATAAAATAAAAAATAACAGAAAATAATAAAAAATATGTGGTCACTGGATAAAAACAATCAGTAGAAGGCATTCTAATAGGATCTGCATGGATGTACAAGTCATAAAACTGGAAACTCTTTAGTGCAGACATTACATTACATCAGATACTTCCGTTCTTGCTATATTGCTATGGGGATGAATGTACCTAATATATATTTTCTTGTTGTTTAAAAAGTAGTTCTTTTTTTAAAAAAAATAGTATGAAAATGAACTGGATTTTCATCTTTGCATTGGTTAAAACTACTGGCATTCCTCATTACATATTTGTAACTTCTCATGCCCTGCTGTGGAAATTCTGGCCTAGGAAGCACTCAAGTACTGACAATGTGTCTAATATTGTCTAATAGCTCTCATATGATAATATAACGTTGTATAATATAAACAGTCATCAACTTCCAAAATATAATCACACTTTTAAAAGGCCTTTATTGGCTTCAAATGTTTCCTTTGGAGTCCATAATCTGCCTGTTTAAGAAGCAGAGTTTAAAACTATAAATACATTTGCTGTTGCCTAGCAACAGCAGTGAACCTTGGGCAGCCTTGCTCCAATTACACCTGTCTGGAAAGAACTCAAAGATGTAAGACAGCAGGACTTACAAAGGTTGCCTTTGAATCTATTGGGGATAAAAGCTCAGTTTTTCCTCAGAACATCTTGTTCTCTTGCTTTTATCTCAGCTAGGCCTTTCAAAATGTTCTGAAGGGCTGGAGACCCCAGTCTGATCTGAATCCCTGACCATCACCAGTAGATCCTGACTGGAAACACTGGGACAGCTCCAGCAAACCTTCCAGTGTAATAAGTAGGGATTGTTTAGGGAGTATAGGACTCAAGTGTTTGTCTACATCAGAATCAGAAAAGGAATTGAAGGAAAATAACAGTCCTCAGTTCAATAAACTGTCCACTATGGGCTCATCTTTAATTTAGCTAGAATGAATAAAAGCTCCCTGTTTTCCATACTCGGGAAGCAGATACAATCTGTGGTTTCATGGGTCCCTTCTGAAGCATGTAAAATAGATTAATTCTATTTTTATTTTTGTTTACAGCCTTAGTGTGTTTGTTTACATAATAGTGCCATAATATATCTACATTTATCCTATTTATCTGTCTAATAATATTACCATATAGTGCCTTTCCTCCGGGGATCTCAAAGCATTTAGTGAAAGAGGGTAAGCATCATTATTCCTATTTTACGGATGACTGTATTTAAAAATAATTATCTTTTGCTGCCTCCATTCTTCTGCCCTGCTTTTTCCAACACACACCCATTATGGAAAAGGCCTACAGAATTTATTAGAACGATTATAATTTGTATAGATTTTTTGACCATTTAATAGAATTTTATATAAAATAATCTGTTATGGAATAGTTAAAGAAAGTGTAGAAAGGATATAATTCTCTCTTCAAATTATTTTACAAACCTATATAATTTAATAGAAGCCAGATTCATTCCTGTAGGACTCTGTTGATTTATTTAATCTCCATTTAATTCTGTAGAATTGTTTACTATAAGGCTCTCCATACTGAATGACCAGTCATTTTGATGGTTCTTTCAAGAGCTTTTTCAAGTTAATTAAATACTAATTCTGATATCCTTTACAGCATTCTTTACTTTTACATCTATCAGTTCCTCAAGATGGTGCATGTACAGTATTCTGAGATATTGTCAAGCTGTAATACCTTTCTCTAATGCTCTAAAACAGACAGCAGACCTATTAGCTGCTGAGCTGCAGTGTATAGGAACAGCAGGATCCTCCTCACCAGATTAATGGGAAATACAAATAGTAATATTGCAAAGCCAGAGGTGGGCATTTATCAGGTACGGTACTGCACTCCATGTGATGTACACTATGTCCAATAACAAAATCAAAACACAGGACATTGTCCCTTTTGGAAATATATTACAACAGATCTGTAAGAAGGAAAAATACCAAGAACATTACATCAGTGACAAACCCATAGAGTAAAATGTCAAAAGACCTAGAACCAGATATTCTCAGCTCACTGTAAATCTTCTTAATCCAAAGAACCTTTCCACAATAAATACAAATTGTAGTAGGATGCCAAAGTCACTAAAACTTTGGACAAAATGGATCCATCCTGAACTTTACAAAAGCAAATTAACATCCTCATCAGTTGTACTTTAGAAATACTTCTGACTGGGTACCGTACTGTCACTTGAATTCGCATAGGAATAGAGGACTTGCCATATTGTATCAGACTAGTCATCCATCTAGTACGGTATCCTCTCTGTCAGTGATGAATACCAGATGTTACAGGCGAAGGCATATGAAACCCAGGAGCAGACAGTTTGAGACAGGCATAATTAAACCACCCCCAATAAGCAGTGATAGTTACGTCAGCGGGTGAGCATCTCCCACTGACATAGCACTGTCCACATTGGCACTTTTGTCGGTAAAACGTATTTTGGTCAGGGGGATGTTTTTTCATAAAAGTTTTACTGACAAGTGCTAGTATACTCAAAGCCTAACTATCTAATGACTCCAGGTTTCATTCTCTTGTCTTTTTATGGAAGTTTTTCCATGCCTTTAATTATTTTTGTCAAGCTTTCTTGAAGTAAGGTGACTAGAAATTAGCACTGTATTCCACTTAATGGTGTACCATCGAGTTACATAATGTAATCATAATATTTTCCGTACAATATTATTTCTACCTTATTCTTTATACTAGCTAATTTTTGTTTGCATTTTTGACTGCCATTAGTGAGAGGCTTTCACCGAGTTGCCCACGATGATGTCCAGGGCTAAAATTCTCAAAAGCACCTAAGTTCCTTGGCCATCTAAGTGCCATTTCCAGAAATGGCTAGTCACTTGGCTCTGGATGCACCAAAGGAGTTAGGCACCTAAGCCCCAGTTTTGGGACCACTGTCATGCACAAAACTCCTTATCAACAGTGAAGGCATCTAAACTCACTCGGTGCCAACGTTTTTTCAGTAGAAGTTCCTTCGGCAACTATGTTTCTGCCTCCAGACATGCAGGCTGCTACCTTCCTTTAGGTATCTGGCCGCCTATCTCCCCTCTAAGCCCTAGGGCGATTCACAAACCTGGGGAAGTTCAGCCACCTAGGTCTTAGCTGCATAAGTCTTATGAAGGGCCCAGTCCAGTAGGTGTGCTTAGAGGGTGCCTACTCCTTAAGTGTGTTCACCCAAAATAGTCTGGGAGGATGGGTGGACAATTAGGAGGACCTCTGTCCTGTGATTAGAGTATTCAGCTCCGAGGTGGAAGACCCCTGGTTCAAGTTCCTTTCCCCGCTCCCATTTCTCTCTTCCTCTCAAAGAGTCATTTTGTACTAGAGAGAAAGCACAAGAATGAGAGTGATTCTATAGCCTGATCGTTATAGTTGGGAGGTGCCAGGCCCAGGATGCAATCCCCCTGCTCACATGACTCCTTAATGATTTATCCACAGGAGAGACTGAGGGAGGCCTGCATCAGAATGTCCTGTAGGCCAGTGATTACAGCACTCACCTAAGAGGTGGCAGGTAGCTGCTCAAATCCTTACTGTCCCTCAGGTGGAGGGGGGACTTGAGCCTGGGTTCTCCCATATGCTAGGTTGGTACTCTAATTCCTGGGCTAAAAGTTAGGAGGGAGGTGGTGTAGGCACCTAATGGCAAGTGAGGGTTCACAGCTAAGAATTGCTAGCAAAGACAGATGTCCCCCTACAAACTGGACTTAAACACCTATTTCTGAGACAGAGGTGGAGCTTAGCGCACACCTCTCTGGTCAGCATCTCCCTTCCTAGCGTGCTGGCTGTGTGAATCAGTCTAAGGAGTCTGTCCCTCCCAATTCATTGTATAGGAGCTTAAGCCTGTAAATCAGGCTTTGTGAGTTTCAGTGTTTTTCCAGGTGCCTAAAAGTTTGATGTAACACCTAACTCCTTTTTTTCACATTCAGGCCATAGGCTTTTGAAAATCCCACTAGGCATCTAATTCCCAGTGGTTTCATTGGGAGTTAAGCACCTAAGAACTTTTGAAACACCAACTGTATGGCTATCTGCCTCACTAGATGTCTGTCTATCTCTAAAAATCTGGCCTTTGGGCACTTTTGAAAATTTTACCCCAGATTGGTTTGATCTGCCGTGTTGCTTCCCATCTACCTAGCTCTGTTAAGTCCTTCTGAATTTTCACACCAACTTCTCTAGTTTTGATAGAATTATAATTATCCAGGCACTGTCCAGCAAGTAGTGAAACTCTCGATTTCCTACAGAAGGAAGGGCTAAACATGGGGAGGGAGATTAAGCAGACTCAAAGGATTACTCACCAGCAGTCATATATTTCTATCAACCTAACTGACTTTTAAATCTGAATGTTATACACACTAATTGAGAGCAGCAAATGTTGAACCTTCCAAAGAAACCCTGAACTTTGCTCCACTTGAAGGGCTCCTGTCTCTCTTTTTTTCATACAGTAGGTGGTGCTACAGTGAGAGTGCAACAACCTTTTGAGAAATATTGCCTAGAAAGGTAGATTATAGTAAAGTAACAGTTACATTCTTAATCAAAAGACCGACTGAGGTTTCACGAAAATCATGAATAGTGCACAAAGAGAAGACAATGATTTCAAGTGAGTAAGAAACCCATCACTCTTAAATGAACAAAGTTTCTATTTTCATAGGAATAGGAAAGGCCCAGTTCTGTTCTCCTGTGCACCTCATAAACCTTAGTAGAGTTTCAAGGGATGTAAATGACAGCAGAATTTGGGCCATTACTAATGCGTAATATGTATATAACACTTTGATTATTAATGGAGGGCATCTGCGGTAGTTAAATGTTGAGAAGTTACTTGTGATCATGTAACTGATGATGGCATTTTATGTCTATACACAAGGGGGCTGGATTAGTTACAGATGCAGCCTGTCTCTGGCAATTCCTGATTTTTCAGTGCTTGCTTACTTCACATGAGCCCTGATGATCCCATCCCATGGGAAAACCCTCTATGGTGGACCAGTGGGGAGGAAGACTCTTTGAGGTACTCCTGTTCTGTCAGAGAGAAAGTGCCAGGGTCTGCCCACAAACGCCATGCAGGCTTCTCCAGCTGTCCCAGGACTCCCCCACAAAGGGCTTCCCTATCACCGGAGCGGGGACAGTGTAAATACGACACAGCCTCTGGCTACTGTATTCCTTTTCTTCCCCAAGCCCTGCAAGACTGCTCCTGTCCTGCTGCTCAAGTCGATCCCCGGTCCCATTCAGGACCTACTAGGGGAGGGGAGTTATGTGGCCATTAAGCAGATGAACACTGTCCACACACAAAGTTTAAAATTCATGCACAAATGGTCCCCTCCATGAGCAGTTCATGAGGGCACAGCTGAGCCTACTGTTTTTTGTATGGAATTTTCATCTTCACAAGACCCCCATGACATACACAAGTCTTGTATCCATTTTACTGAGGGGGAAACTGAGGAAGAAAGGTCTATTTGCGGACCCAAGGCCACAGGTGGAGTTAGTGTCACAGTGGCAGTCGTGCTCAGCAATCCAGATCATGCCTCTCAACAAATATTGGTACTAATCAAGTAGGAAAAGAAATACTGGCAGTAGAATTGTTTCTGAATAGACTGTTGTAGATGAAACAGCAATAATGGGTCTTTAAGAAGGACTCACAGCTGAAGATGCATCTAGATTTCCTGCCAATAGCTTTTGAAATACTCTTACTCTGCCATTACAACTCCACCTACTGTATAAGAAAACAGATACTTGGAAAAGCTTAATGGAAGATACATTTAAGGGCTTCCCTAAAGCCCATCAGAGGGTGACCCCACACACGTTCAATTGCACAGATACCCAGTCTTTCAAATGCTTCCTGTTTCCAGTGATGAATAATCAAATGGAGCAAAGTAATTCTTAAAACATAATTATTCTGTTTTCACATGGATGCCTTTAAATAAAAAGAGGGAAGCTAAATTTAGAAAAAAAAAATTCTAAGCAGAATAATATGTTCCCAAACAGAATGTGTTTCTGGGCAATGACAGTAATGTTTCTAGCAATGTAGTGACAGATGCTTTTTTGAAAGAATTTGAACAGATCAGGAGAATTTCGGCTTAGAAAGAAAAACTGCCAAGAATATTAAACTAAGAATGAATATTTGAGGAATTCTGTCTCTCCTCCCACCTCCCCTGAACATCAACAAAGGGACCAGTTATGAGCAGCTCATATGAGCCCTTATGTGATCAGGTCTAAACATCAACTTGTGTGTTGTATGTATCCAGGCACTGGAGTGGCATCCAGCATCTTCATCTATTAAAATCCTTCTGTAAAAGCACCCTGTCTACTAAAAGGTCCAAAATTAAATCCACAGAAGGGAAAGTAGGGAGAAATGCATTTGGGTATTTTCAGAAGAACCAATAAATATATGTTGCTGAACCATTGAGGCTGTATATCACCCCCAGCCCCATGACCATGAAACACTCTGGTATTAGAAAAGCTTTATGTAGAATTTGTGCTGCAATGTCGTTTTCTGCAGCTGGGGGAATGCATTGTGCTATCAGATTCCCAAAGCCAGCATTCTGACTTGGACTCAGGAAAATGCTCAGTGAATATCAAAGGTTCCAGGGTAACTGGTGACTAAACATCTAATCCCCGCATAGTTATTTGGTAATTTATCCAGCACTGTGCCTCTTGAGATACTGCACAGTCTTGCATTATGTGCACTATTTTTATTAGCCTCTTGCTATTGGAGATTGTCCAAATGGCCCTTCTTTGGATAACATTCCAACTCCCGCGTTACCGTGGCAGGAAATCCTCTTCTGCACCACATTCTAGTAAAAACCTTTTTAAATTGTATTCATGACACTTACTCTACTTTTACATTCTTTGCCCAGCTGGGATTAGTGACAAAACTGTTAGAATTATATTAGCACCTGTGAGCTGCAAATTGTATAATCCAAATAAAAAAGGAGTTAGAAACCATGTCTCAGCCATGCTGGTTTCTTCAGATGTCACCAAAGTGTCATCCCTGGTACTCATTTTCTCTTTGTATCTTATTCGCTTCCCAAGCTGGGATAAGGCCCATGGATCAAATGTTTTCTCTGACTTTCTGTTTCATGTGTATGCATTAAAGGAGGAGTTCTTGGATTATTTTTCAGAAGCTGAAGCAATTTCTTATCTAAGCAACAGTTCTGTGCATGACTTGTCTGTCCCTGATTTCGGCCATAGAGGATGTAAAGGAATGAGGAATTAGTTGTATTCTGAGGCCATAGGCCAGATCCTCAACCTTGGTTAAGTCACTTTTGTGCCCCTTTGTCATTTCAGAGAGTCCTGAAAGCTGTCTCAGTTAGGGTGATCAGATGTCCCAATTTTAAAGGGATAGTCCCGATATTCAGGGCTTTTTCTTATATAGGCATCTATTACCTCCCACCCCCATCCTGATTTTTCACACTTGCTATCTGGTTACCCTAGCATCAGCTAAGTGACGGAGAAGTCCTGTTATCAAAGCCTTGTAGCTGGCCTTATCCATGCACCTCCACTTTGGCAAAGGGGGTGTTATCGGGCAGAGCAGGGGTGCAGTGTACTCTGGTGATCCTGGGCTGGCAGAACATCCTTTAGGGGACAGTGCTGGTTGGTATTAAATCATAATAGTCTTATGGCTCCTTTAACTTGTTCTGGAGACCAGTGCAGCCCCTATCTGTCCTCAGGATCAGTAGAGGAGTAGTGGTGGCTTAGAGACATCTGTGCCAAAGATCTAGATTTCTTTCTATGGGCTTCAAAGGAAAAAATAGGTTTCAAATTGGTGAGGCTAATTATTATACTTTTTTACGCCATCCTATTGGTTGATCTTCCTGCTACTGCCCCACCTTTCCACTTGCAATTTCCTGCACCTCTGACCAGCTCAAAACTTCTGGGGCTTGATTATCCATTTCTTTGCATCTTGTGCCATCATTGACACTTCAGAATTGTAAAATTTCTCACCTACTGTGCACAGATATAAGCCCCCAGTCCTGCACTCGAGCATGAATCAACACATGTTAAATGCAGCATAGTCAGTTGCACAGATCAGGATTTAAATGACAACACAAGATGCGAGACAGAAAAATAAGGCTTTCATTGTGTAACTTACAGCACCATTGATTTTGTCCCAGCAAGAGTCAAGAAATAGCTGTGATAATTTTCATAAAATCTGCACTCCCTTATCAACCGCCCCAATGTGCTCATTTCTACATAAATCTTTTAAAAACACCCAATTTTTTTAAATTTTAAACCACAAGTGAAAGATCATTAAGACTCGAAAACTGTGACCCTTAAAGGTAAACTGAGTCCAGGCAGGAAACCCTTAACTTCAGCAAAACAAGTGCTTCTCAGTAAATATACAAAATTCAGCAAGGGCTGCGCAAAGGGAGCTTGCAGATTTCACTATGAGAATATTCTAGGGGCTGCTGCTGCTTGCAGAAATCTGGGCTGGAAATCTGTGGGCCAAACAAAAGTTCCTGAAATCTATTAAACCTGTAGATTTAAAGCTAGGAACATTTACTTCAAGCATTACTAGGATTAAAGGAGAGCGTCTCCTCTGTAAAGGCCAGCACAGGCTTTCAAGCAATTCAGAAAAGATTATAGTATTTTGATCATAGAATTGAAGTCCTGGAAAACAGATCATGACACTCAAAACATCAGGATAACAATAAGCACCATAGCAGGGGCTGCAGGCAAAAACATGATTAGATTTTAAACCAACCTCATTCTAAAGTGTTGGGAGGAAAACGCCTTCAGATGCACATAGGAAGCAGTTAGAGCAGAAATCCATCCTTCAGCCAAAAGCCAAAAAAGGGTCGGCCTGTGTACCATGATGATGGAATTCTGGGATTTCAAAAGTTTTAGAATGTGCCAGGAATCCAGGAAAATTCACCTGGGAGCAGTATTCCTTTTACATCTTCCCATAACTAAGTTTTGGGAACAATAAAAGAAGGGAATATAGAACCTGTTCCAAAGGCCATTGGAGCCAATGGGCTTCTTTCAGTACTTCAGTGAGCTTTGGATGAGGCTGTCAGAGAAGCAATAATTATCCAGGAAGAGACTGAGCACAAACTGCTTTCTTATTTCTAATAAGTCACGATTACTCCAAAGGCAAATTCTTCGAAACCCTGCAAGAGGCTGAATTCCACCTGCTTCATTGTCTTTGTTAGCTTGAAAACAACAGGAAGAAGATTTATAAAACAAGTCAGAGCTGTTGTGGTGGTGGTGGTGGTGGTGGTGGTGGTGGTGGTTAAAATTCTTCCCAAGGTTTACTTATTTCTCTCTCGCTCCCCCCCACTCAGTCTCGGGTGCGGGGGAGGAAGTGTTTTCATTTAAACTATCAGTAATTTATTTGAGGAAAAACATTGACAAAGGGGCTGCAAGGCTAACAGTTCTGGCGAGCTGAGGATTTCTGTGCTATGGGGGGGAATGCCTAGATAGCAAAAGACCAGCACAGAGAGGTCTGTGCCATTGCCCCAGCATGCCGGCCATAGCTACAGGAGAGTAGGTGTGTCTGGGTTATTGCTGTGTGCCCAGCCTGACATAATGCCTCTATATGACATATGGCCAGTTGGCATAGATTATAGTTATAAGGCTTTTCTAAACTATGCTGGATGTTTTTAATGGGCTAATATCAGATTTTGATACTCTTTTTCATACTGAAAAAGTATCTTGCTTTGTGAGTGGTCTTGGTGAAATCATCAGAGCCACTTGGGAAGGAAAACAGTCTGGCATATAGAGTTTGCCTATGTGGAAGCCTATACCTTGATAGCACCTGCTTTTGCTTCCAGTACATCCCAAATTTCACCCAGAATTTCTGGCTAGCAGGACAGTGCCTCTGTGCAATCTGTAGTGTGCATTTCTGCCAAAATGAACTTGCTTCTTATTAGAGCTAGCCAAACTATACACTGTGGGTAATATACATTATGAATTTATCCTCTCCTTGGTTACAGAATCCTCCATGAACTACCAATGATTTTCTTAAAAGGCATATGCAGGTGTAAATCAGCCTAGCTCCTTTGAAGCCAAAGGTGCTAAGTTCATTTGCATCAGTTGAAGAGGGAGAAAGAGGTAATTTTAAATTGTTGGACACCAAGCAATTTGATTTTTTTAAAATTATTAAGTCTTTAGTTTAGAGAAACAAGAAATGATAGGCCAACTCTTACTAATTGTTTCTTTTATTGACTGTTCAGTGGTGTGACTTCCACTATGTTGGTCACAGGGGTTCTTTTATACGTTGGCAGACACCATGATTGAGACCTAGCAGAATAATCACAAATATTTACCATGACACTTTTATTATTAAAGATAGAGGGGAAATATTAAAGAAAACAACACAAATGATAAACTGGTTACTTCTATAACAATCTCTTCTGTATACCTCTCTGTGGAGTGCTTTTAGCAGAGATTACACCTTTAGGAATGGACCAGCCTTTCATGTGGCACTTTTCTCTTGGTAAATTGAAATAAAGATCTTATTCTCAAAAATTATTTTGAAGCCAATCTTAGATATAGACATAAATGGGCAAAATCATTTTATTTGGGAAAGGTGAACCCTATTGGTTATTAATAATAAGACAGTTTATAGATGGGCAAAGTAAGCAATCTCAACTAAATCACATGAAATCAAAGAAAATATTTAAATCAGTTACTTTGAAATCATGTGAGAAACTGTCTTAAGACAGGCCACTTACAAATGTTGAGAATCTAATTCCTTGGCAGTCTCTTAGTGAACTTTCTCTCACCAATCCATGTGGAAGTTTTGAGAAGGTTTTCCTTGCGTGGTTTCTTCTTGAGTTTTCTATGTTGTTCTTGTCTGTGTCTTTTTTGTAGAGCTGGGCAGCATGAGTTGTGGAGTGCTTGCTTTTTAAACAGGGTAGCAGAGAGTGTATCTCTGTGAGAAGTAGTCCCTGAAAGGGCTTTTAATACTCCTTTTCATTCTCTTTCCATGAAATTGTAGGAAAACAGACCTCTCTTGGCTTTGTTTAGATTCAGAGTTGGTTGCTGTCACTCTTTCATTGGCTTCATGCCTTTTAGGGCTGGCTTAGGTGGCACCTTCAGTTCCTGAGTGTACCATCTGTTTAAGGAATATGTAGCATTTCTAATTGCCTGTTATCCTTGTGGCAGGAAAATTCCAGATAACCTTTTAAAGTTAAGAGATTAACTTTGCTTTACTCAATCCATTTTCTGAGCTATTCTTTCAATTTAATTAGAGTTCAACAGGAAATTGAATTCTGCTTTCAAAAAGTCCATACAATCCTATTCTTTATAGAAATGTTTTTACTTCTCAAAACAGCCCTTTAAAATTAAATAATTCTTAAAGTCTTTAACTTAATAATTATTAAAGAAGTTGCTGATTCTTTATAGCAATTTTGGAAAGATGATTCTTTCTCTTCCTGAGCTGCGTGAGGGACTTGCTTAAGCACTGCCAGTAATTACTTAATTTCCCATTAATATAAGTATTTGCTATTTAAGTGGCTTATTACATTAGTAATTAGTTTAGCAAGGTTATTAGAATCCACGTTGGTATATAAAAGCATTTTACCATTTACATACAACGACATTAGGAAATTATATTAAGAGCTTTGCCTTTAACTAACATATTTACAAATATGCATTTCATCAAAGTGTTTGCCATTTCAATAGTTATTAAATAAACAATAGGTTTAAAATATTTGCAGTATGTTTATTCTAAACTTTTAAAGACATAAGCAGAGAGCTTTTTCTTGCAAAAAAGGTGCAAGTTGATAAAGGTCCACTTTACTTCTCGACTTATTGCTCTGATAACTCAAATCTACATACCTTTTCACAATCATTTTTTTCCTTAAAACATGAATCTTTTACACAGTTTCTTTTCTGTTGAGTCAACATCCTTAGAGTTACAATCTGTTTGTTATAACATTTAAACTTCTATTAAATATTTTGTACAAAGTACATATTTTAATAACCAATACATCTTTTAAATATAACACAAAAGAAAATAGTATAAAGTTTCAAATGCAGCTTTTCTGGGTTTGTACAACATGCGGAGGGTAATAAACATGGTTTTATATCTCAGAAGGTGGTGTGTTCCTGACATTTGTTTTCCTTAGGGACAGAAAGCCGACCCCCCCCCCTGCAATTTCTTTAACCATTCTGAACATTTTGTACCATAACCAACTAAACATACACAAATATTGTTGTATTTTCAAGTATTTTGGCTATAACGTACTTGTAGTTATATCTTAATATTCAATGACCTAATATTATACAAAATAAGTTATAATTTTATTAATATCATTTTTGCATCAGATTGAGGTCTGTCTACCACTGGATTTTGGCCTGTGATTTGTAAATATTCACACAATAATTTAAACATGTTTCTGACTGGCCTTTGCACAGGAACTATCTTTTAAAGATGTACTCAGACTTATCTGGCCATATTATACTAGATTGACTCTTTGTTTTTTCTAGGCTTTTAAAAAAGGAAGAAAATTTTACTTTTATCCCTCGGTCCCGTGAAGAGCTTCCAGACAACTTTCCAAAGGAAATCCCTGGGATCTGTTACTTCCTGGAGGTCACAAGTGGTCAGAAGCAGCCAAAGCCCTCCATTACATCTGCCAGAGTGAGAAAGGTTTCCTATAACATTGGCACCATGTTCCTTCGGGAAACAAGCCTATGAGGCCTGCTGCAGATCAAAGACTCGTCAAAAAAGCACAAGCCCAAAACTGGGTCATGAAAGGAAAGTTGGATATTCTTTTAATTTCACTGTTTTGTCCTGGACAAGCAGTAAAAGCTCCATGTAATGTCAGGCAATAATTATTTTAAAAGGTGGGTGACTGCTATCAGTAAACAAACTGAAAAGAGGGAGAAGAAAAATTAAACAAAATACTTCTATTTCCAGAGGAATTATTGATTGTAAATTTCAATTTGGACTCTTTAAAAAAACCAAAAAAAACAAAAAAAGCCCACCCAAATCCAAAACAAATCTTTGGGGTTGATTTTTGTTTTGAACAAAAGTGGGTGATGGTTCTCTGTAGATTTGCACCAGCTAAGCAGAATTGAGCATCAGTTCTGATTATGCATTCCTACATTAATGTGTCATTCACCAAGATAACAATGTTTTTTAACTTTCTGAACAAACATTTCATACATATACTGTAGAGTGCTGTAACCTTCCTGGCAGGAGGAATATATAATTCAGTACAATATTGTAGGGATTTTACCTATTTTTATACATATTTCACTTTCTGGACAATTACATTCCATATACTGTAAAATGAATGAGCTTTTTAGAATAAGCTACTGTATATTTCAGATATTCTCTCCATCTATCAAAGCTTATTATTATACAAGTAGGAAGACTTCTGACTTTTTGGCAACAAAAATATTAATATTTTGCAAAAGAAAAATACTTTGGTGAGTATTTATTGGTGAGATAAATACATGGCATATATGGCGTTGTTTTGCATATATAATATAAAATTATGTTCAGTATCATGCTAGTAACATGTCCAGTCTTTCCGGAAGAATGCAAACAAAGGCTTTAAGATCAAGTTCTGCTGCATACCATGGGCAGTATCTCATACCATTTGATTTTATGTAGAAATCCTTACAGTGGCATAATATAGCCTATTGAGAGCAGCATCCAGTAGATATGGGAAGCACTTTGGGTGTAGGGTGACCAAATAGCAAGTATGAAAAATCAAGGAATAATCGATAGGGGATAATAGGTGCCTATATGTGACAAAGCCCTGAATATCAGGACTGTCCCTATAAAATCAGGACATCTGCTCACCCTATTTGCGTGGAATTATCAAAACAGCTCAATCACTTAGGAATACAGGTTCCATTGACTTTTAATGGGATTATACTCTCAAATCACTTAGGAGCTTTTGAAAATCACATTAGAAAATTAGAAAATGATTCGCAATGTTATGCTGGAAGTTTCATCTGCTACTGGCTTGGCCAAAATGTTGCAGCTTATTCTAGTGCCGAAGACTAAAAGTATTAAAAGACGTGTAAAAATTTAAAAAAGGAAAATGCTTACCTATAGTGTAGTGCAAATGGATCAATCAAGGTTAGTAAAAATAAAGGGCCAGATCCTCCTCTGTTGAAAATCGATGCAACTCTATTGTCTTCAGTGGAGCTATGCCCATTTACAGGGGAGGATCTGGCCTCAAATGGTCATGTCTTCAGGAAGACTTTATTTTTTCTGATTTTACCCTTTCCTTTGGGTTTCGTTTACAGTTACCACAAACTGTAGAACTGCCTCTGCAAGCCTACCCACAGAAGGGTCCTATTCTTACAAAACAATGCTCCTTTATTCTTATAGAAAACAGCTCATCAGTTAATGTTTGTACAGTGCTTTTGGTGATGTATAGCCTGATCCAAATCCCATTAAAGCCCATTAAAGTCAAAGAAAAGATTCTCAATTTCACTGGGAGCTGCTGGGTGCTCAGGATTTTTCAAAATCCGACCATTTATTTGCCTAAGTATCGATTTAGGGTCCTAATTTGAGTAACTTTCAAAAAAATCTTGGCTCCTAGGCCAAATTATCTCTTCACTTTTTGCTATGGAGAGGATAAGAAAAATGGAAAACTCACTCCTTTGACCAACATTCTGTTGCTGAGTGAGGGAATCAGTCAACATAGCATCGCCTCCAATCCTAGAATCTGTTTCATGACAGCTCTGCACCTTTGGGGATATTTAGTTTCTGGGAAACATGGCTGGGTGAGGAAGGGCCAATGCCAACCCAAAGAGATTTCCTCATGTAAGAGAAATCTGAACCTGTCACAAGGGTGTCCTGCTGCCATGAGAGAAAGGAGACCTGGGGATTGGCACTGAGAATTGCTTTAATGTGAATAGCTTAACTTTCCATGAATACACTAATCTGATGGTTTCTCCCAGGGATCTCACAGCATCCCTGGGGCTAGAAGTCTCTGTCTCCTGTCTGCTATGCAGCAGAGCAAATACAGCTTCTCCCACCACCATACAGAGGCTGACCTGGTAAAAACTCTGCATAAAAGCGGACCTCTCCTGACTTGCTGCAAAAGAGGACATTTTTTTTAGCCCTTAACCATTCGTTTACACACTGTATGTAAAGTACATTTTTCATGCAGTGAAAACAAGTGGTGAGTGCTAAAATCACAGATCATGAAATGGTCCAATTTATCTACCCCACCTCCACCCCAGCACAGCTGTAGTGTTGCTGCCTAATTTATCAGTGTGCAAACAATTGGAAGAGCCAGTAATGTGCATATATTGCACATCTATATATCTAACCTGTCAAATTAGACACCTTGCTTTCATCTTCACTATACAATATTTTAACAATCTCCCCTATGCCCACCATATCCTCTCACCACCCTCCCACCCCTGTCCTTAGCTTATTTCATCATGGTAATTCTATGAAAAAAGCTTTATGGGTAGGCAGATGTGATGGGCATTCTAACTCCATTGGAAAATGACATCCAGAAGGTAGGATTGATACCCTCATGAAACCTGTTGCAGGGTGTCCTTGCAAGCAGCCAATTTATTGAAGAAGTGAATTTATAATCATAGAGATCAGTGCAAAAACTAAAAATTGTTATCAGCATCACCATGGAGATAAGTGTTTCCAAATAAAACTGCTAGCTCCCAAAATTAGAATAGATTTACCGTAAGAATATACAGTCTCTGCTTTTATAAGATTGAATGAAGGTGACACGTCCAAAGCATCAGCAGTGATGCAAAATACTGTGTTATTTGCTTCTGTGTTGTGACAAGTAAAGTTGATCAAAAGCTGCCTTCCCAAGAGAGTAATTTCCCTAGCACAGTATGAGAGAAAAATGTGGAAAATTTCTCTGTATTATAAGTTGTTCAATTTATGATTTGTTCCTGCCATAATAATGCAAACTAGTTTTTAATTCATTTTTGTGAACAGGTCTGTAAAGGCAAGGGAAACTATGTTAGTCAGGAATTCAGCAGGATGCTAATAAGACACTAGACTCTTTCAATGAAGGTCCCTTTTGGTGAAAGAGAAACCTTTCTGTGTGTAGGTTTCATCTGTCTGTGGATGTTTTTGCCTATGTGAGTTGGTCTTTGGGTTCCCTGATTGGTTTTGTGAGGACTAGCTGGCATAGAGGTCAACTTCGGGGTGTGGAAAGAGGAAAGGCATGGTGAAATGTGTGCAGAAACCAGATCCAGGTTTTTTTGAACCTCCCTTTCACTCATACAGTAAAAGCTGTTGAGTGGCCATGGTCTAGAACTTGCACAAGAGCTTATTTTCCTAATTGTAGGCATCAGTCTCTGCTGTTTTGTAGTTTCCACAAGGCTAAAATCTGCCTTCTGTGATGGTGCTGAATACAGAGGAACGTGTGTTATTCCTCTGTGAAGGACAAAGGAAAGGAAGGATGCAGAGAATCCAGCCAAGGGATCATCAGCCTGTGCATGCCATAGACTTGTGATCTCAGGCCTCCCTCTGCTCCAGAGCAAAGGAATTTGAGGTGGAGACAATGGATCTACAACAATCCAGACCCATGAGCTGACTCATCTTGTAGGAGAAAACACAATAGCCATGAGGACTACAACAGTTGTGAGACTGCAGTGGGAATCACAGATCAGTTCCATTGACTCCCTGTGGCCTGAGAGGAAGGATTCCTTCCTCCCGCTGAATTTCCCCAGCATACATGCTATTA
Source organism: Mesoclemmys tuberculata (assembly GCA_007922155.1). NCBI lineage: Eukaryota > Metazoa > Chordata > Testudines > Chelidae > Mesoclemmys > Mesoclemmys tuberculata. The sequence continues at coordinate 651,976 of ML675641.1, forward strand.
GTCTCACTGAGCATGGTTCAGGGACTGGCCCACTGAGCAAGAAGAAAATAGTGGTAGTGAAGTTAGACCAATGGCAAAAATTAGGTTCCAAGCCTCTATGGTGATAACTGCCATATAAAGACACAGACTTTTATGTTACAGACTTATGACTATGCCAACACACTAGAAATGTTGTTGTCCTGCAGGATCCCAGAGACTTTGACTTGTGCAATCCCCAAGAGCTCGCAGACACTAACTATATTTGTCATTCTGGGTTTACTGCTCATTCCCACATCCGATTGTTGAGCTGAGTGTTTGTTTGGAAAGGCATATTGGAGCCTGGAAATATGCCTCAACAAACAAAACCCAAAGTTTATAAGCCCTATAAAACCTTTGATGGGAAATTATCTATTCAGAGGAAGAAATCTACAAAGCTGACTGGTGGCAGATCCTACTGCAGTCCTGCCACACTTATTGTGTGCATGGGACGTCATGATACTATAATACCCATACTGTGTCACCTACCATGACCTGCACCAGTATGAATTGTACCTGCAGCGTCTCTGAATTTTTCATAAACCTTCTCGTGTGTTGTCTCTGTTTAACACATACATATGCACATGAAATGACACTGTAGGCGTGGTAAGGGTGACATGCTTCAATTCCCAAGTTATTTCAGTCAGCAGACAATGCAGATCGTGACATGTCCCGCACACTTGGCACTTATTACACTCTGCTAACCAATTTAACTTTGCAGATTTTTTCCTCAGAACAGACAATTCCCATGCCATATTTAAATGTAGAACTGCTATGTTGACTTGTACATGGGTATAAAACCTGCAAATTGTCAGTGCATGTATATTCCTGTATAGCTGCTTCCGTGCTCTGAAATTCTTCAGACTAAATTTGTCACATTCACTCCATGCACCTAGCCCCGCCAGCCCTCTGTTACCCAACAGAAGCACTGAAAATAGCTTGTGTCTCCCCTCCTCCAAACTAGCACTATTACCTGACTTCTGCTGAATGCTCAGTTCCTGCTGAGGAAACTCAAAATCATGGTCCAAAATAATCTCCTAACTCCCAGTTTTGTGTCGCTATTGTGAGAGCCTTCTGCAAAGATTTCAACACGAAATAGCAGAGAGGGAGAAGCTTGCTGTTATATTAGCAGCAAAACCAGTAACATATTAAGTCTTGTCAAACTTTAGGAAGAAAGAGGCCCATTCTCACAGAGATTCAGAAGGAAAACACTCACAGCTCATACATAACACATAATTCAGATTAATGTTCCCATTGGGATCGCTTATCCCATGCTTCTATTGAGATCTATATCACGAGCAAAAGTAGGGCTGCTCTAGCTTCTGTTTGTGCCAATAAAACTACTGCTGGTATGGCACAGTTGGCAGTCACTTTTCTAGAGAGCCTCAGGACTGCCATGTATCATGTGGCTGGTCTGTGTGTTGGCAGAGCTGGAGTGGGGGAAGTTGGCACAGCATCTGCCCACCATCTCTCTGCTTAAGCCAGTGAACTAGTCACTCACTTTCATGTGAACTAAAAATTCAGCCATGTATTTTAAAGATATTTTTAACAATGGTATTAATTACAGTAATTTACTAGCAACACTACAATAAAAACATATACATTATTAAACCTCTTGTAAATGAGAGATGTCCTTGTCCTTGGCCATCAGAGATCATGCAAAAAAAAATCCATTAACCAATATATAACTGGGGGAACTTAATAGTTCAGTAATTGGATGCAGAGCGTTCACCTCTGCAGTAGGTCACTGGTTTGCCTTCGATCCAAATAATTATCAGTAGGTCACTGCAGTTGTTGTTCAGTGGTCTTTGCAAAATTACTTAAGAGATCTTAGTTTGTTTCCTAGGGGACAAGAGTTTACATTGCAAAGGCCCTACAGAAAGTGATGTGAAGTGGCACCCTTATTGGCAGTCTCGGAAGAAAAGCCAAGGGTTTCAATGGGCACAGATGCTGAGCTAGCCTCTTGCTCTAGGAGTTGCTTCTACGTGGACACTGTGAGACAGAGAGCATGAAAAACTTGAATTTGATCAGTGGACAAAGACAGAGAAACAAGTTTCTTTGCTGTTTTGTGGATGGAAGGGAGGAAAGAGAACAGAGTTGGTATTTGACAGAAGTTGAATCAATACCTTCATGTTTTCTCTGTAGAGCTCAGAACTTCGTGAACAATAGTCTTGTCCAGGCATAATGGTGCATCTTAACTTTTTCATCTATGCTGCTGCTCATAGAACTATAATGCTGAGAATCAAACAAACAAAAATAAAAGCTTAGCAAGTACTTAAGCATATCCCAGGATGAATCAATTACAATATGGCTTCCACCGCAGTGGCTTGCAGGAGCAGGGGCTGTTTAAAGTTTGGAGAGAGTAACTGTGAAACAATCTCTTCCTTCTTGTGGCTGGAATCTTTAAAGAGGATGTCAGTATTCAGTTACTACAATGGTCCAGCCATGCTTACGTCCCATTGACTAACTCACCGGGGCCCAATTCAGAAAGAGATTTGTGCAGCCTTCTCTTGAAGCATTTGCCAGAGAGTATGTATATAACTCATTGTTAAGTAATCCTATAATGAAAGATGTAAACAAAATGCAAAACGTATATGTTCTAGAGGGCAGAGAGATGGTTGCCAGGCAATGCTTAAAACTGAATGTTCTGACTTTGGTGCATTTAAATCTCAAAGTTAATATTGTGTTAGTATAATGGCTTGCACTGAATTAAATATATGCTTTGGAAAATTTTTGCCTAGCAATACCACATAATGATTATTCTTGAAGCAATAAATTAAGCCATGTAAGTGTTGATTCTTGTAATATATTCTTATCCTTGTGGGTCAATATTGGGAAATAGATGTATGTTGTATATCAGCAATAAAGCAAACAGGTGCATGGGAAGGGGATAACTTCTGTAGTATACAAAGCAGTGAACGTGTTGAGACTGATTAATAGTCCAAGAGAAGAGACTAACATAATCTGTCTCATCATGTATTTATTGCCAATATACTACAAAGCAGCGCTTAATTTGAAATGAAAAAGGTGCTGGGGCTCAAGCAATTTTTTTTGTGTTCACATCTGACACACCAAGCCCAGAGATGCCAGGGCTATGAACTGCTGAGCCTAGCGATGCCGGGGCTCAGCCCTGGCAAGCCCTGGCACAAATTAAGCACTGCTACGAAGTCATTACTCTTCCTTCCTTACAGAGGTCTGAATGTGCTGTGCCTCAACATCCGATTTTTCTGGGATCTATTGCAAGTGGGCCATGGTTATGAATACATAACAGAGCAAGGGATGATTTTTAAAAAGTGAGATATTGTTTGAGAGCGTGGACAGTGTAAAAGTGAAGAGATGCAGTCGAACACATGGATACAGTTTTTTAGTTTTCTGAGATTTCGGATTGGTTTAAATTCTCCTGCAATTGTCTGAACATCAAGGGGTGTGGTTGTGCCAGATTATTTGTATTCATTGTGTGGAACAAAATTTTCAGATGCACCAAAGTGATTTAAGCGCCCATGTCCCATTTTCATAAGAGATTTAAACACTTAGGACTCGAAGTGTCATTGACTTTCTATGAGACTTATAATCCTAAATGCACAAACCATTTTTGCAAATGTGAGTTAGGTGCTTTTGAAAATGTTACTACTAGTGACATATGCAGCCCGAAGTTGTCTGTTTTGTTCTGGATTTTGCTGTTTTGCTGTTTTTGCCCAGCAAGGCCACTTCTCCAGGACGCAACGTTGTGTTCGTTCACAGAACTGGGAGTCAGGAGACCTGGGTTCCGTTCTACGCGGGTATTCACACCTTATTCAATTTTGTGTTCCCAGCTCTGCTGCTGGCTTGACGTGTGAACAATCTCTCTGCACTCCATTTTTCTGATCTGTAAAGTGGGGATAAGACTTTGTACCCACCTTTATTATATGCTGTGAGATTCTCAGATGAGAAGTGCTGCACAAGTGTAGGATCCTGGAAGTACAGGACAGGAAGGGACTTCAGTAAGTCATCTAGTCCAGTCCCCTGCATTCAAGGCAAGACTACGTAATAACTAGACCATGTCACCTGGATGACAGGTGTTTGTCTAACCTGTTCTTAAAAACCTCCAGTGACAGAGGTTCCACAACCTCCCTAGGCAAATTGTTCCAGTGCCTCATTACCTCCCTTGCTGCAATTTAAGCCCATTGCTTCTTGTGCTATCCTCAGAGGTTAACTGGAATAATTTTTCTCCCTCTTCCTTCTAGCAATCTTTTATATACTTGAAAACTGTTATCATTCCCCCTTCAGTCTTATCTTCTCCAGTCTAAACAAACCCATTTTTTTTCAATCTTCCCTCATAAGTCATGTTTTATAGACATTTAATCGTTTTTGTTGCTCTCCTCTGGACTTTCTCCAATTTGTCCACATCCTTCTGGAAATGTGGCACCAAGAACTGGACGCAATGCTCCAGCCTTATCAGTGTGGAGTATAGTGGAAGAATTACTCCTTGTGTCTTGCTTACAACATTCCTGCTAATATATCCCAGAATGATGTTTGCTTTTTTTGCAACAGTGTTACACTGTTGACTCATATTTAGCCTGTGATCCCTATAACCACAAGATCCCTTTCAGTAGTATTATTTCCTAGGGAATCATTTCCCATTTTGTATATCTGCAGCTGATTGTTCCTTCCTTAATGGAGTACTTTTTATTTGTCCTTATTGAATTTCAGCCTATTTACTTCAGACCATTTCTCCAGTTTGTCCAGATCATTTTGAACGTTGATCCTATCCTCCAAAGTATTTGTAACTCCTCCTAGTTTTACAAGCTTTATAAGATAATAATTGATGAAGATATTGAACAGAACCAGACCCAGAACTGATCCCTGTGGGACCCTTTTCAATATGTCCTTGCAACTTGATTGTGAACCATTAATAAGTGCTCTTTGGGAATGATTTTCCAACCAATTATACACTAACCTTATAATAGCTCCATATAGGTTGTAATTCCCTAGTTTGTTTGAGAAGTTCAAGTGAGACAGTATCAAAAGCCTAACTAAGTCAAGATATTACCACATCTACCACTTCTCCCCACTTGTTACCCTTTCAAACCAACTTAATAGCTCTCTTTGACATGATTTGTTCTTGACAAATCCATGCTAATACTTACTGTCTTATTATCTTCGAGGTGTTTGCAAATTGATTACTTGATTATTTGCTTCGTTATCTTTCCAGGTACTGAAGTTAAACCGACTGGCTTGTATTCCCCAATTCCCCACCTTGTCCTTATTCACCATTTGTATAGATTGGCAGTATATTTGCCCTTTTACAGTCCTTTGGAATCTATCCCATCTTCCATGAGTTTGTGAAGATAATCACTAATAGCTCAGATATCTCCTCAGTCAGCAACTTGAGTATTCTAGGATGTATTTCATCAGGCCCTGGTGACTTGAAGACATCTAACTTTTCTAAGTAATTTTTAAGTTGTTCTTCCCTATTTTAAGATAAGATGCAACCTCATTTTCAATCGTGTTCACTATGTTAGACATCCAATCACTACTAAACTTTTTGGTGAAAAATGAAATAAAAAAGTCATTTGGCACATTTGCCATTTCCACATTTTCTGTTGTTGTCTTTTCCCCTCTTGCTGTGTAATGGGCCAACTCTGTCTTGGTCTTCCTCTTGCTTCTAATGTATTTGTGGAACGTTTTCTTGTTACAGTTTATGTCTCTAGCTAGTTTAATCACATTTTTGGCCTTTGCCTTTCTTATTTTGTCCTCACGTGCCAGTGTTGTTTGCTTTTGTTCATTCTTTGTAAATTGACCTAGTTTTGTAGGACATTTTTTTGAGTTTCAAAATCATTGAAGGTCTCCTGGTTAAGCTAAAGTGGTCTCTTGCACTACTTCCTATCTTTCCTATGCCATGGGATAGTTTGCTCTTGTTCTCTTAATAGTGTCTCTCTGAAAAACTGCCAACTCTCTTGAACGTTTTTCCTCTTAGACTTGCTTCCCATGGGATCTTATCTACCAACTGTCTGGGTTTGCTAATGTCTGCCGTCTTGAAATCCATTTTCCTGCCTACCATTCCTTAGAATCATGAACTCTATCATTTCACAATCACTTTCACCCAAGCTGCCTTCCACTTTCAAATTCTCAACCAGTTCCTCCCCATTTGTCAAAATCAAATCTAGAACAGTCTCTTCCCTAGTTGCTTTCTCCACATTCTGAAATAAATAATTGTCTCCAAAGCATTCCAAAACTTATATAACCTGAGCCCTGCTCTGTTACTTTCCCAACGGTTGAAGTCCTCTATCACCACCAAGTCCTGTGCTTTGGATGATTTTGTTATCTTCTTATTTAGCCTATTGATTGTCAGTATTTGTCTTTGGAATGTGCTGTGGTGAGTGGGGCCTCCACATCCTTTGGTAAATTGAGAATTAAAGCCCAGACTGAGGTAACCGGATTTCCCACAGCCGCCTGCATTTAAATTTAGAGAGACAAGGTAGGTGGGGTAATATCTTTTATTGGACCAACTTCTGTTGGTGAGAGACAAGCTTTTGAGCTTGCACAGAGTTCGTCTTCAGGTCAAGTTTAAGTTTGTTAGCATTCTCTTCAGGAAACTCCTGATGGTTTATCAAGGCTAATTACCAGCAGGCAGCTGGGTTTCCTAGAGCGCAAGGATATGAGTCCAACAGACAAAAGCTATTCTGGAAGACATGAGGTACAAGGATGGGTGCTCTGAATTGGAGGCTTTACTGACTGGCAACTAAAAATAGCTGGAGCCTTTTATTTATTTGGCATCCTAGTTGATCCAGGTTTTCTTATTTGTATAAAATGAAAGAATGACCATCCACCACTGGATCAGAGAAGGATTAAAACAAGTTGTGTGGGTTCCTTTTGTCTTTAGGGCAACTAGCTGCTGAACTGCCTAGAGCCGTATATATTATGTGAAGGTAGGTGAGGAGAGAGAGGTCAGTGCTACACATAGAATATACACAATATACTACAAAGTGCAAACCTACAGAGAGGTGCACATATTTAGTGTTGCTAACTTTCATAACTTTGTCATAAGTCTTGCAAGTTCCACTGATTTCATTTAGGCATTGTCCAGACTAAGGTTTAAAGGTACAATATTGGAATGCATTAGCCAACATGTTCTAACATATTTGAAAAATCCAGTGTAGACAAGGCACTGTGAGTGAAATCCTGGCCTACTGAAGTCGATGGGAGTCTGCAGTTAATTTCAAAGGTGCCAGGATTTCACCCACAGCCTTTATAACGTGCTAAATTAACATGTGGCCAAGTTACATTAGGGTGGAACCTAGGCTTTAATTCAACCAGTTTAGCATGTGTTAAAGTACATATTGCCTTATCTACACTAGACCTCATGTGTGCTAATTAGAACATGTTAGTTAACATGCTGTAACATCACACCTTTAATCTTAGTCTAGATAAAATTTTGGAAATCCCCTGCATTTCCAACACACCTTTTCTATGCTTCCAATTTGTATTTGCCAGCTAAGTAAATTAGCACTTAATTAAATTGCTTCTGGTGACTTTGCTCTTAGATTACTGCTGTGTAGCTTTGAGCCTTCCACTGCCCCTTTTGACATCTGGGGATTTCAGTATTACTTACTGGACAATGAATAAAAAGTGGATGGCCGGATTCTAAATTGTTGAGAGCAAGAGTCCTTTCTCTAATATATGACATCTAGGGTCCTGTGCAAGATGAAGAAATTCTGTGCTGGACTTTGAATCGCAACTTAATGGGAATGATAGTTCCCTGTGAATTAAGTGACATATTGCTCACATGCCTCTTCTCTATTCCTTTTAAAATTGCCAATTCCATTCCTAAACCATCCATGTAGAATTCCCCTGGAAGAATAATGGTTACAAAGGCCATGGGAAAGATCTATTTTGGCTGAAGGATGCAGGAAATAGTATGTAGTCATTCATGCTGTGAAGGATCATTTCTTCCAGAGACATTAAATTTAGAAATACTATCATGCTTAAAGCTGAGAAACCTTGCAGATTTTTTTATGTACAGTAAATGGTTTCTATAATTACTAGAAAAAAAAAACCCAAAGTTCTGAGATAGTGGCACCCCATCTGACATGAACTGCTGTGATAATGAAACCCAAATTGTGCTGAATTGCCTGGCTATTATTCTCACTCACTTTAAAGGTCAGCTAAGAAGTTAATTTCTCAAGTGGTGTGCATAAGCTTTGAGACAAGGCAACACCAGTCTTCTTTCCAACAAATCTACTCTTTAGAGGGACTGGATTAGTAGCTCACAGTGATAAAAATAGATACTCTATGGACTTGGCAGACAAGCCTAAATTCAGTAACAGAGAAGACAGGAAATCAAAATGTCAGAACACGTGGAGGAAGAGCAATAGAGACTCCTCAATCCAAAGCAACACACCACAGAGATTAAAGTACAATAAGAATGAATTATCAAGTGGAGTACTGGCAAGATTTAGACTTGATTCCAATTTTTCTCCCTTACCTGCCATCTTCAGGTTGCTTTGATCAGTTGAGCCACTTGAGTGTCTGAATTTGGGCTTGATCCCATGGGTGACCCATGGGCTGTGCTACTGAATTTAGAGATACTGAGCTCCCAAAAACTTCAGATGGAAGTGCTGGTCCTCAGCACTTCTGCAAATCAGGCCAGTTATTTAGATGGCAGAACATGGATTCTGGGGCCTAATGTAACCCAGTTTAAACCATGATTTAAATCACGAACTGGAAAACCTAGATCAATCAACTTTTCCATTCGTACTTCGGTTATTTCTAAAGAAAGGTGCATTCTCATTGGCTGATATAACCATTAAAACATGTTGATTTACAACTAAATAGAGCCTTTTCACTAGATTTAGTACATCTTTTTGCTACCTACAAGGGCACACTATAAATAGAGAAAGTTTCCATGGGGGGTGGAGTCATTCATACTCATAATTTCAGAATTGAACTAATCAGAATTCAGGAAAGGAAAAGCTATAAAATAGGAGTATGAAACCACCCAGGTGGGCTCAGTGGATGATCCTGATGATATACATGGTAGTGTCTCCTTGAGCCACAGGCTGGGTCCCAATGCCTGTGATGACTTTGCCAGTCTCTTGCATCCAATAGCACAGCTGCTGGGGCCAAGAAAGGATCAGTCCCTTAATCCAGTACATGACCTATTGTTCCATATTTGTAAAGCTTGACCTCAAAAGTTAGGTGTTTTTCCCCGATTCTTTCTTTGCATTACAGACTGCTTTTCTATGTAAAGTTTTTGATAGAAGCTCATGAATTCAGCCTATTTATTTTTTATTTAAAAGATTTTAGAGAGTATAAGTTTAGGCCTTAATATAGGTGGTATTAAATTCAGATTTCATTTTAAATAGGTTTATTTTTTTAAAGAAAATCATTATAATTTAAATTATTAAAAATCAGTTTTTAAATTTCTTTTTCCAACAAAGTCAACAATTTTTATCCACCTTGTGAAACCCCTAGAAGTTTGAAATTTCAATGGCCACAGTGATTCAGCTGACATAAACAAAAGCCAAAAACGGGTATGAAATGAGTAAATTAAAACAAACATACCTCTTAAACCTTATCAAAAGTTTGAAAATGGAGTCCTTTGCTTTTTAACAATCACATCAAACATTCATATAATATATATATGAGAATTTGCCTATTTTACACTATGATTTTTGCTTTTTTTGTGAAACAGGTTTACTTTTTTTTTGGCTTTCTGGCAAAATGTAATTTGCAACCACGACTTTCTCTAAAGTTCATAGGTATATTTTATATGTGTAACCTACTCTTCAGTGTGTTCTGTGCTCCTTTTTTAAGCATCATTCATTAATGTGGTTATTAATCTGCTGCAGCTAGGGGAAGTGAGCCTTTTAGCTGAGGCAGAAGAGACTCCTACAGTTAGATCTGGAGAGCATAGGTTCAATTTCTGGCAAAGATCAAAATGGGAGTTCCACATGTACATGCACACAACTAAAATCAAATGAATTGCCCTTCACTAGTTTTGAATGTAAAAGTCAAAGGAATTAATTTTTGTATGTTTCAGATAGAAGTGTCCCTGTTTTCTCTACTGTGCATTTCTTATCCACAAATTTCATCTTTTTCTTCAACCCCAACATTTCAAATCTAAAACTTTGAAATGTATATGCCACTAATAATCTTTAAATTGGGCCGTCAAATCACTGTGAGACATATTTCTAAAGAATCTATGTTGAGTGCTATTAGTACTTCCTATATAATGGTGTATTTATCTACAGAAAGGGCCCTAGTAGTGTAGGAACGTTTGGTCATTTTGATATTAGATATCTTGATATTTGATTTCTTGATATCTTGATATTTGATATTTTGATATTTGAAATCAAACCGCAACAGAGGGTAGAAGACTGCATCAGGTGTGGAACTTAACTAGTATCAATACAACATGTCTGGCACTTAACTGTATACCAGGATTACTACAATGTTAAGCTTGTACAATTAAAAGAACAAAAACCCCAAGAAATGCAAAGGCTAAGACTACATTACCTTTCACCTGGTTTCATTACACATGCTACGTTTCACGGCATAGGTTTTATATCAGAAATAGCATATCTTGCTACACCTTTAACCAGATAACTAGAAATGCGAAACACTAAATATGTGCAGCTCAGCACAGTGAAGATTGTTGTTGGGCCCTGTCTTTTGCAGTTAGTTCCTGGTTGTGATCTTAAAATCGCAACTTTAACTCTGATTCAACAGAGCTAATTTTGGTTTTACTCCCTGCCCTAGGTAAAAGGTAGCACATAGTTGTGCTGCCTCAGGATCAAACTGTGGACCAGACTGTGATACAATAGGGGGTCTGGCCCACATCTTGGTCTAGTGGGGGGGAGAAGTAAGCTGTGCCACCCCTATACCCATACTCCACTGACCTGCGTAGGAAGGGCAGTATTGCCCCCACAGAGGCTGCTCTCCCCACACCTTGCAACCCCACATAAAGTTAGCCCTGCAAGTAAGGCTCTGCCTCTGTTGGAGTTATAAGCACAAGAAGTTGTAGACTGACCCTTAATCACTGCCATACTAGGGCTGAAATATCCTAAAATGCTCCTTTCAAACATTATAGAATGAATAGAAGGGAATGTTAAAGAAATACCGTAATAGCATTGGCACTGTTTTCTTTTCATCAGGTCCAGGTTTTGCATTTACTGGCAATCTCATTGCTCTACAACTCTAACTAACATTGATTTTTAAGAGAGGGAGCTGTACTCCACAGAAAGATCATTTGTTTATCTCTTCACTCCCCAAACATTTTGGACAATTAATTGTATTTCATGTGATATTTTTCCTGGTTGTCTACCTCTATTGTCCCAACCACCCTGGCCAAGGGAAAACCATGCACGGCCAAGCCACAAACCACTGATGCTGAGTTGAGGAGCATCCTGTCTCTCCCTTCCTTTCTTTTATGGGGCCTGAGTCAACTCAGTTGAAGTAATTGACTTCCATGAGGACTGGTTCAGGCTACCATGGCCTAGCACTGATGATATTAGTCTGTAAACTTTGAATTCAGTGAAATATTTGCTTGTGTAAAGACTGAAGGCTAACTCCTGCTCCAAAATGTTCACATAGAGCTTCAATAGGAGTTCTCTGTGTGTATCCAAAGGTAGTATTTGGTATGAGTGAAAACTTTCCATTTTGGAGGGGTCTTTCTATGTTCCCTCCTCCTCCTTTCTAGGCTATGGGATATTCTATGGAATCCTCCTAGCCTGTGGTCTGTCCAGAGCAGAGTGGTAGATGCTCTGTGAGCTGTGTGAATCCTCTTGAGTTTTTATGTTTTGAAAGCTGGGGGAGGGAGGAGAGAGAAAAAATTGTACTGAATTGCAAAATATGAAGGTGAAATGCCAGAAATGTGTCTGCACCCAAGTGGAAATTGACTGGTTTTACTCTGATGTGAACATTTTTTGCATAACATAATTTTAATGCGCTCCATAAGGTTGTGATTAGGTTAAATATTTTCAGTGAAGATTTATGCACTGTTTGTACAAATATTTTGAGAGCTGTGAAACAAAAATGTGCAAGCAAGTAGCAAGAAAAGAGATCTTTTAGGGACATCAAATTATGTATCACTAAATAATTTTAAGTTGTATCAGTTAGTTTTTAAAACACTTTTAATTTTGTAGTCTGATGCACTGTTCCCTACATATAGAATTAGATATCTGGGTTAGGAGAAAATAATTGGTCAGGATATTTCCCACTTCCCACGCAAATGACATGGAGTGGTGTCTCTAGCCATTTCCAATAGCTTAATGGTTAAAACATCAGTATAGCGTCATGTAAACTAGCAAACAGCCGATAGGGGTATATGCATGTGACTGGTCAATCCTTTAATATATTGGATTTACCAGTGGACAGAAAAGCGTAATCATTAATTTATTAGGTCAAGCTCTTCTGTTGTATAACTCCATTTAAACCAATGGAGTTACAGAAAAAAAAGTGTCTAATTTTCCCAACTGTTTAACAATACAATCCACCTGCCAAAAAAGTCTATCTGAAGTATTTCACATCCCATTTCATAAAGACAGTTTGTTTACTGGAATTCACTTAAAGATCTGTGCTGTCTGGAAATTACAGTAGTTCTGTCTGATTAAAAATGACAATTTAGGATTGTTTCCTTACTAACTGAATTTGTCTCTAACCAAAGACTTGAATTAGCTACCTGAAAATTAATAGAATTTGGTTCTGTAATTATGTCTTTAACTGGTAATAGTTAAAGTACATAAACATACCAGTGAAATTTGTATTGTAGTATGAATGTAACAGAGCAAGAATTACTGAAGGTCGCAGCACCAGTAAAATATAACAACCGAGTTCAGTATTAATCCCTGTATGAGGACATGAATCTATGTAATAAATTAATGTGCCATATGTACAGACCATGGGAAAATTGTGTGTGCAGTAAACTACACATGGTCTTAAAGCTTTAACATCTGTACTGCTCTTCATAATAGTAGAATGTATATTTTGATAGCTGTAACCTCTGAGCTACTAACAAAAATTGCTCTAAAGTTTATTCTTCTTGTTTCATTTCCATTTTATGAGCCTTTTTGCACAGGGGTCTCCTTAAAGGATGTTTTCTTGTAGATGTTAGCATCTTCCCGTCCCTTCCCCCTATCTGTAAATGTTGTAGCTAAAGAAAGCAGTGAATGTCCTTCCTGGGGACCCTAAATCCCTTTATGATAAATAGCATTGTTTAAATTTGTTAGAGAAAATGAAACAGTCTGAATCTTCATGAGAAGAAACAGTGTTCCTTTTAAACACCCTCCTACTGCTCAGTCTCTGATAATTTTATTATTTCCCCCCCTTCCACTTCTTTTCAAGCAGGTTATGTTCAGCTTGTGAGATGACTCCTATGAGAAGTAAGTAATTGGGGGGCAAAAATGTTTCTTCTTATTTGAAATGATTCCTTTTCCCAAAGGCACTTCATGCCTCCAACAAGGAGAACAAACTACAAACTCAGTGTGGGTGAGTTGTTAACAGAAAATGCAAGGATTAAAAAAAATCCCCAAGATTATCTTCTAATAACTCGCTCGCTATGTGTTGTGACTATACATCTTGCTTTCACAGTGCAACCTGCTGTAATGCTGTTTGTTAGTTTGTCCTGAAGAATTTTAGTTGTTTGTTGACATATTAGATGCCTAAGGTACACTCTATAAGGAAAGCAATATACAATATACTATACATCTTCTAGTTTTAGGCTAGTACTCATCTAAATGTTTATAAATGAAATGCAGGTTTTAACGTTCTTCACTGGACCAAGCAGAGAAGCTTTGCCTTGTCGAAATAATAATATAACAACACTTTAATTCAACTAACATTTTGCCTCACCCTTGTTTAACTCATGATAGTCTTTATCATCTTTATGACCTCCCCCCAAATACATTTTAAAACAAAGGGAAAATTAATGAGTTTAGCTTTGACACAGTACCTGATTCATAAAAGAAAAATAAATCCAACATCTCATTTATGGGTTATTAATGATAGGCAAATCTGCAAAAGTCTCAGAGGTTCGGTTTGGATAAGCACTCAAGGGTTTAGATCTTATTCAGGCTCTCTGAAATTCTTAATTCATTACTGGAAACTATTTCATGAAGCTTCATGTATGTTTTCCTTCTGTATGAGAGCAGCTTTCATCGAAGTGTTTTATCACTCCTGGTTCCAATCCCACCTGAAAGTTACATGAAGAAATAATTGGTTTAAAAAAAAATCAGAAATGTTCACAAACCTCAGAAGGATTTGACTTGGGTTTGGTTCATGACCATTCTTATTTTGTCTGACAAATTGGCTTGTCCATTGTTCACGTTGCTTTCTCTTGTTCACATTATTAACACCCAGGAAGATCTCATTTATGGAAACTGAATAGGTAATTCAAGGGAAAACCTGTTGTGTCCTGATTCTAATCAGATCTCTGCTATGCATATCTAGAATAGACAACTCCCCTCCAAAAAAGACTGGTCACATCAGATGGAATGATAAAGCAGATCCACCAATTTAACTTAGAAAATTTGGCTGTTGAGGTTGGGCTACCTTTATTTTCATTAAACAAATCTCCTAATTGTTTGCACTGGTACTGGGTGACCACCATGTACTCGGTACAACATCAACTAAACAGACAGTGCTTAGTACTATTCTCCCTATTGTTTTTAAAAGAAAAATGTTAGACAAAATGTACATCTAGTTATTGTTCCAGGTTCAAGACATGTGGTCCAAATGGACATGTTGACATGATTCCTCCTTCTCCATTTTTCTTTTTTTCACTGATAAACCTTTCATAATAGCAAATGAAAAGTGGGGGGAAAACTTTCAAATACAAGAACTGTGATAAGAGACAGCTGATCCTATTGCATGTCATCTGCCATCTCCCCTCCTTGCTATTATCATTCATTGAGCTTATACCATTCAAGCACAATGGTTTCCATTAAAGTCTAGATTTACCAGCTGTCTCTACACAGTAGTATCTGAGATCCCACAGTTAATTTCTATTCTGCGTATCTAATGTAACTGTGGTGATAATAGGTGATTTTTTTACAGCAGCCACTAGAATAAATTGAGTGTATGAATGACAGTATACAAGCAGCAATCACAAGCAAATGACACTCCTCCATCCCTGCTAACTAGATTTTACAATACGTGCTTTGCACATTACAGTGGATTACTCTGATTTCTGTGGACCTGAAACTACCACTCCACCTGCAAGATGTTAGAATGGGACCATAAAGCTGAAAGTTTAGACTTCAAACAAGAGAGCAGTCCACTAGAAACCTCAGCCAATGAAAGTATTGTCATGTCAGAAACCTGGGTTTTTGAACAGCCTTGGGCTTCCTGCCTCCTAAGCTTTTGCCCTTACAAAGCAAAACCCATGTGGCTTTCATTATTGCTAATAGGATTCCCCTTCCTAAAATGCTGCAAAAAAGCTTTGGAACTCTACCCTGGGCACATTGCAGACCAAAACAGATTACGATTATTTACTATGGGTCAGTTCTGCAATTCTTTTGCTCTCGGTGAGTAATATTTATTTGCACAAGCAATCCAGTTGGTTTCAATTGGGAAATGTTATTAATTGCAAGTTGGCTAAAGGGCCTGGGCAGTATATAAGCCACTATAAGGAGAAATATTCTGACTCTTGACTGTATAAATCATTCCATCTAATAACAGAGCACTTTCCCAAAACCAGCATTTGTCTTTTAGACTTAGTTACATGGCTCATTTAGGCCCCAGCCCTCCACATATTCAGGTACATTATTTATGTGAATAATCCCATTTAAGTCTATGGCCTCATCCAAAGTACACTGAAATCAACAGAAAGACTCCAGTTGATGTCAGTGTTTTTTAGATGAGGCTGAAGGAGACTACACAAGTGAGTAAAGCGTGTGCAGGACTGGGACCAATGTATTTCCAATCATACTTCATTTGTCGGTGGTTGTGGGGGATCTACACATTCAATATTCTCCTCAAATACTGTACTAAATATATGGTAAAGATTTCTAAGGCCTTTCTCATTTTAAATCAAAATAAAATGTACGTGTTTCTCATCCACACTAGACTACATACATATATTTTATGAATCAGGTCTGTGACTTTTAACATCTAGACCAATTTGTTTGCTGCAGTTTCATGGGGTTATCTCTTTGATTTGCAATGTAAATAATATGGTATATCTGCTATTTTATTATACAAATATATGTCCTGTGAATTGCTTCTTTTTAAAATGTTCTATCTATGTCATATTTTAATTACAATGTCATCATACAACCTAGGTTTAATGTACAAATGTATCTGTAGAGCATGATTTTGCAATGTCGAATATCTTTTTATTTTTATTCTCTAAAATGGATCCATCTCAAAATCTGTCCAGTTCCAAAAATGTTTTTTATTGTGTCTGGAAAATATTTCCCTTCTCTAGTAGTACAGGTATAGGGACCAATATTCCTAAATGAGATGATCAAATATATCTATTGTCACTAGCAGTTTGAGATGAGAAGTACGTGTACAAGTATGTAAACATTTATAGAGTTAATCTAAATCCCCAATGTATCTTCCTTGCTTTTCATGCAACAATATCTTTTAATCATTTGGTATACTTTTTATTTGTAACTAATATCTGTGAGTTATACACAGTGTAAATAGCATGTTTCATTATGCAAAATTTCTAGGTATTTACAGATTACAGAAGAAGATGAATTTGTATATGAAAAAATTGACAGTAGATCTGAATGACATAAAATAAAGTGGTGATGACTGTTGTGTGAGCTATTTATACTGTTCATTTCTAAATTGTCTGTTAAAGAAAAAACTTTTATTTGCCTTTTAATGTCCAACCAGTTATTTACAGTATATTTACATCAATAAAACATACAAAAAATCTCTTAAAAGTCATGTTGAATCATTAAAATTTTCCCTTTGCCTGTTGATAACGGTCCTGTAGAAAGCAGTGTTTAAAAAAGCTAAACAAAAATCTCTCAAATTCACTAGAAGCATTACATAAGCAACCCCAGAGGCCAGACTTCATAGCCAGTAAATGTTGCTAACCAATGGAGCAGCAAATTTTGTAATGATATGTTAAAAAAATCACATAAAACATCATATTTTGACAACTGTGCTGTTGCTTTAATTTTGTTCTGTGTGATAGATCCCAATATATGGTCTCTGGGAGATGACTTGATTGCTGCACATGGCCGCAAAAAATCTAGTCTTAAATAGTAGTTAAGGATTTCACCCCTGAAATCCCTTCCACTCAGTGAAGGGGAGTGAGGAACTGCTCCCTCATATGTCACCAGTGCTTCTTCATCCAAGTAACATTCTTTCCCTGAAAGATATAATTGAGCTTCTTCAGCCAGGGATGCATCATATGTAAAGAATTGAGAATGTGTATTACCTAAAATGCTGGACCAGTGTTTTCTCTTAGCTTGTCAACTATAGTGACTGGTGAATGGAAGTAACATACTTTTTCTTAGTACAATTCACGCCTGTTTCTAGAGTTAGACATACAGTATTCGGTCACATTCTGCTCTCACAATAGGATAAATCCAGAGTAGTTGATAAAAATCCGGAGAAATTCAATACACTTCATTTCATTGTGAGAGCAGAATTTGGCCCATTACACACAAGTCCGGTGAAAACTTCTGTACAGAGATCTACCAATTAGTACTGGGTATATCCTACTACATCTGCTATTCCAATGCAAGCCTGTCTTGAAAAAAGAATAAAAATTGGAGCAAACACATCGTTGTATTCTGATGTGGACAAATAATAAGTGTAGACTTCAGCAAATCGGATTTACCAAACTCATTTTTCTTTGTGTGTCTAAAGTTGGAACTAAAAGGCATGTGGAGCTTAGGCATTAACTTTTCCAGCTGTCAGACCTCCAGTGTTGGGAAATCCTGATTTCCAACAGTAACTGTTACTAGCAAATTAAGATGATTAAAACCCTCCAAGCAGACAGTAGCTATACCTAGCAATATTAGAAAAGGATTATGATGTTAAAAGTAAACATCAATTTGTATATAAATTGCAACATAACACAAAACATTTTAAGCACTGTTTCCCTGACAGCATTTTTATAAAGGGTTCAGACATACCTGTGTAGGATTAAGGGATTTAGTAGGATGTTGGGAGAGAATGTGTTTTGTCTCATGCTAAAATGACATATTTCCTTTTGGAATTTTCTAGTGATCAGAAGAAACCAGGGGTTAAGTACTCGAGACCTGGTGAAAAAATGTGTTTTAATCAAACAAATGTGCAAAAATACATCAAGGTATGAGTGCTAGCCTCCTTGATATGAAAATTAGAGCAAAGGAAGCTAACATACTATAATTTCACCAGTGCTAGAGGTCCTATGTATGTTGCATATTCTCTTTTGTCTTTCCAATCTACAGTAACTAAACTGAATGCATTCCTGGCTCCATTCAGCCTTTGTAACACCATCTTTTAAGAATACATAATAACCAGGGCTGTACAGACAACTTTGATGGAACAGTTTTCTATCAAAAAATGCTGTTTTAGCAACATCAAAATATTTGGCGGGAACATCTCTATTCTGACAATTTACTATGGAAAAGTTTGGAACAATTCAAAATCAAAATTGTTTTGATTTCACTTTTATATCATAGTTTATAAAGGTCAAAACAAAATGAAATACTTCTTTTTGATTTCTAACCAATTTAATGTTTCTGAACGGAAGTATTTTGGAATTTCCATTCTGCAGCAAATTTCTAAATTTCATCCCAATTTTTGATCAAAATAAAATTTGAAATATGGAAATTTCCCACAAGATTGATTTCTTTTTATGATCAGGTCAAACAGTAACACATCAGTGTTGCACTCAGGTTTTTTCTATTTCTTACACTGATATTAACTGTAATATTTGGCTGACATATAATTATGGTCAGTGCAATGATGTAGTATTTATACAGGGGTGGTCCAAGGAAAATAAACTACAAGCGAAACATGCTCCCAACCGTGCTGCTAGGTGCAATGTGATCTGAAATAGATCATGCAACTGAGATACACACTAAAGGCTACACATATTTACATTGATAATTAATAGCCTCTTATTTGGACTGATAGTAAACAAGTCTTCCCCAAGATATGGAGATTTGCATCCAAAACGCAGTAATGTCTCATTTTCACATGATGGAAAAAAATTCTATTTATTGGAAAAAACCTAACAAGTTAAGATTCATAAATAGATTGTTTCAATTCAGCATAAATGGACCAAATTTATTCCTGGGCTAACTCCATTTAACCCCAGTTAAAACTCCAGTGATTTTGGCCTTTTAAGTTTCCTTTGCTACGTATGGTTTCAAGCATAGCATCTGCTACCAAGAAAAATTTAACTGATGGAAAATTTGCCTTTTCCTTTATTCAAAATTGTTCTGGAAAAACATTTAGAGTCAGATTTTTAATAATTTTAGCACCTGGAAATCAGCTCTGGGAAGAATTAGAGTTGGAGGATAATGTATCCAGATCAAGAGGCCATGTGAAAGACAGTTTAACTTCCTCATCCATTTAGCCCCACTAGATGAAGAGTGCAATGCATTAGAAGATTCCAAGCTCTGGTGTCAAATTGCCCAGGGAGAATACTCTTCTGAAATGAGGCTAATTAATGAAAATGTTGATCCTGGCAGCAGCCACCATAGCCTTTCACCTCACTGTAACTCCCTGCCCTTCTTAACCAGGGTATGATGATAATAGAGCAAAGAGAGCTTAATTTGTTTGATATCCGGATAAATAATATTTTAGGCTTCTCAAACATGTCTTTGAGAGGAAGCCTGCAAATGAGAGTGGATAACAGGATTTCTTGCAATTTTTCATTGAAGTCAGGGAAGAGAATCTGTGAGTTTTAGTTTTCCACTGTAGAAAGCATCCTATCACAGAGGAAATTGTTTTAGTTGAGAGACTGATAAGCTACAACTTGGGCAACCATAGCTCTTTGTCAAAAGGTACAAGAGCTTCACAGGAGAGATGCCTGAATGAGACATTTGCATTGTCTAAAGTGGGTTAAAAGGCACAAGCTAATAAATGTGTTTCCCACGTTAGAATATGATTTGGAACTATGGCCAAGATCTGATATTAAGTAAGGGGGAAAAAAACCTGATCATTGCTCAGAATCAAAAATTTCTTGCAGAAGACATCGAACCCTCACCAAAATCTGGTTACTAGCTGGGTAATGGGGCCAGGCGAACATGTAGGCCTCAGGGTATACAAATTAATGACAGACACAGTCCAGCCTCTGACTCATGCTCAACTCCTATTGATGTCAATCCATATGTGCATGTACAAGCAGAGTTTGGTCCAAAGTGGTGTCTCACTTTAATTAGTGTCATTTACTCAAGAAGAAAAATAGATTTAGTGAGAGATGAAACAAGCAAAAAAGTTTGTGGGTTCGAGAAAAGTGAGGTAAGGAAGATGGCTTGTGTTTATGGTGGCTTTTAATGAAGGACAGTACTACTTCAGCTCTGCTGTGTAAGGCTCAAATCCCTAGGAAGAAATGAAGGACTGAGAGGGCTTAGAAGGAAAACTTGGACTTGAACAAATATAACTCTGCTGGAGGCTAAAGAAAAATTAAGTGAAGAACCTGATTCTGCTCCACTGCAACATTCAACTTTTAAGAACATATTAAAAACATTTTAATACTGGATGAAATCTCCTACCTTGAGTTCAGAATTAGGGGTATGTAGCCATAAAAATTGTTTGAATGGGATAGAGTGACACTGCCCAGGCTCCAGGTTGCTCTGTTAGGTGGAGTTACTATTCTACCTCAGAAACACAGTCTAAAGAAAGAGCTATATTCTCTGCTGGCGTAATGCCACTGACATCAGGGAAGTTACACTAGCAGAATTTGGTCCATAGGGTAGAGGAGGTGGAAAGTGGTGCTGGTTGAATTAATGTAAAGTCTAGAGGCAGAAAAGCCCACGAGGTCATCTAGAGCCTCTCCCTGGCAGTGTAGGGTTGCTCCCCACTGTATCTTTATTAATGCTTTGTTTTATCAATGCCTAAAAGTGCTAGGCAATGGGGCTTCAGCTTTACCTTGGATTATCACAATCAAATGAAGGTTTCATGTCAGAAGGACTTTTACTTCCTTACATTTGTTCCTAGTGTAATTGTAATGCACTTCATGATTATTGGTACGTTACTATCAACCCCCTAGACCAGCACTTCTGAAGCAGGGGACAGTGGCCACTGGGGGACCGTCAGCCTCTTTCAGGGAGCTATGGGGCCCTTCAGCTAAAGCCCAGCATTCCGAGCCCCAGCACCCCCACAAGGCTGAAGCAGAGAGCAGAGCTGTGGGGTTGAAGCCCCGAGTTCTGGTGCCCCCACAGGGCTGAAGCCCCAAGCCCCCCCACCTGATGGCTGAAGCCAGGAGACCTGAGCCCTCTCCCCCTGCTGGGCCCTGAAGTTTTCATTGCGTGTTGGGGACGCCTCAGAAAGAAAATGGTTGGGAATCCCTGACCTAGACCTTGATATTCCACTACTTTAGGAATAGCTAATCTAAAAGCTACACCCATAGGTATTAGCTACATATGTTTTTAAAAAAGGATAGCTCTCTTTAAGATGGAGCCTGATAAGTTTATGGAGGGGATGGTCTGATGAGATTGCCTGAGTGGCATGTGGCCTCGCAGCTACTGTTAGTAGCAAATATCCCCAACGGCCAGTGATGGGGCATTAGCTGGGGAGGGTTCTCACTTACTACAGAGAATTCTTTCCCATGTCTCTGGATGGTGGGTCTTGCAGACATTCTCAGGGTCCAACCTACTGTCATATGTGGGGTCAGGAAGGAATTTTTCTCTGGGTTAGAGTGACAGAGACCCTGGGGGTTTTCACTGTCCTCTGCATCATGGCTCACTTGCAGGTTTAAACTAAAGTAAATGGTGACTTCTAGCTGTAACCTGAAGTCTCTAAAATATGATTTGAGGACTTTAGTAACTCAGCCTCAGGTCTATAACAGGAGTCGGTGGGTGAGGGTCTGTGGTCAGACTAGGCGAGCATGATGGTCCTTTCCGGCCTTAAAATCAAGTCTAAGAGTTGCCCAGAAAATTATTATGAGCAATTGGAATTCTACATTGCAATGATCCTTTATCAAGTGGTTCAATATTAAATACGTGTGTGTAAAACTTAGCAGCAAAAAAAACGGAACTGTGAGCCAATCTCTTTTACTTGACTTTGAAAACTTCTACTAGACTGTGTGGAAGACTCCACAGTGTAATATATTTCGAATTTCCCTTTATATAGCGGCTGTCTTTGCCAGCTATGACCCCCCTACCTCTATTATACATGCTCTGTCTTTTCTACTTCTCGTACAATGTTGTTTTTTTATTACATTTACTTTAAGAAATCAATAAACTCTATGATGCATGAAGCTCAGCCAGCGGCTTGTGCTGTGGCAGTAGTGGTTGCAGTAGTCTGTTGTGAGCTGTCCCGGCTTCTTGTGTTGAATACAGAAATGAGCGTGATCACAGGCCATTGCGACCCTGTGGAAAACTGACTGCAAAGTTCAACAGCAAAGCAGATGGGCTGAATTCTTCTCTTGGTTGTGCCAGTGGCAATCAATTGGCTTTCAATGTCTTTGTCACAACT
This sequence comes from Mesoclemmys tuberculata, assembly GCA_007922155.1. Taxonomy (NCBI): domain Eukaryota; kingdom Metazoa; phylum Chordata; order Testudines; family Chelidae; genus Mesoclemmys; species Mesoclemmys tuberculata. The sequence goes on from ML675641.1 coordinate 674,569, forward strand.
CAGGATCAGTCCCTGCAGACTTCACTAAAGTCAGTGGGGCTCTGCATGATTGCAGCAGCCTACCCATGTGTCACCAATTTAGTATTTGGCCCACAGCCAAATAACTTTGGCAACTACAGCAATGGTCACTTATGAATTGTTCTCATTCAGTTTCCCCATGCAATGGCTTTTCTTCAATTTCAGGATTGCAGATCACATCTTTCAGCTACGTTATTTTCCCTCTCAAACATTTATCATGGAAAACAACAAGGTGAATCATATTCTATTGTCAGGCTAGAATTCTTCTCTCATATCCCTCTCGCTTGAGTTCAGCAAAGCAGTATAGCATCTAGCGCCATAATCCCATTTATTTTGGAGGAGTCAGCTTTAGGACTCCAGCATTAGATGGTTGTATTTTCTGCTTTTCTCCTTCAGTGAGCTGGAAATATCAAGCATTGTGTTAGTCACTATGGATGTGTTACTATCGATTCCTGTCAATTGTGTTTGCAAAGGCTGACTACCAGAGGCTGACAATCTTTGGCAGAGAACTCCTCACATGTCTGAACACTCTCCTCCAGCCTCTGTTGCGGTGTTTACTGTTTGCCTAGCTGATGCCTGTGTATGCCATAAAGATCTCGCAGAACTACCCCTTCCACCACATCACACAATCTTGTAGCTAGGAGACCAGCAGTTTCTACTGTGCTACTGTGGAGTCCAGGGGCCAGGTATTCAGCTAGCAGGGAGAAGGATACAGGATGATAGCCTGGACAGAATAGAATAGGTTCCTCTCTGGCTGTTTCACTAAGGTGCAAAGACACATGACCAATACTCTGAATGCACTAATCATTCCTCTTGCATCTTCACTCGGCTCTCTTCCACCAGAAAAAACATCACTACCAGAAGACGAGAAGCACAGAGGGTTCAATTCTGAATCACTGTCATAGATTTCTCCTTCATCTAAATCTTTCTTAGTAGGTTAGGAGTTATAGACAGACCCTCTTCCCCAACCCTGTGGAGTCCACTTTTTCTATTGGTTGGTGAGTTGCAACATCTGTGTTTTCTCATCCATTACAGATTGGTGGCCACATAAAAGTGGACATCCAGGGACACTTTATAAGGCCCTCAGATAGCATTGCTGGAGCCACTGTGATTGTGCACCCCTTAACTTTCTACGGGGCTCTTGACTGGTGTCTCCAGATGGGGACTCAACACGTATAAGGAATTGTGGCACATTTGCATTTTGCAGTTCTTCCCTGAGAACTGCTTGCATGTTCTGACATACCTCAAACACTGGGCTTCCATAGGCAACTGGAAACATACACCATACAAAGAGATGAGTTAGACTGTTAGGTTGAGGAGATTCAGTGTTGTGCCTAACAGAATAGTGCCACACATGATGCATGTATGCAGTTTTGTTGTAGCCATGTCGATCCCAGGATATTGGTGAGGCAAGGTGGGAAAGCTAATCACCTGCCTAAAGCTTACCCACATGGGTGCAAATGTGAGGGAGCATGGCCTCCCTCCAAAACTGACAGGTGGGTGAGGTAATATATTTTATTGGACCAGCTTCTGTTGGTGAAAGAGACATGCTTTTGAGCTTGCACCAAGCTCTGCTTCAGATCTGCTCCACTTTGTATTTAGCTGTGGCACCCTGAGACATTTCCCAAACTGGAGGAAGAGCTCTGTGTAAGTTCAAAAGCTTATCTCTCTCACCAACAGAAGTTGGTCCAATAAAAGATATTACCTCACCCACCTTGTCTTACATATAATACATGATATTTTGATTCTCCGTATGCCTCACCTTACATCGTTATTTTTCTAAATGAGATGTTGCTAAGAGTGGAAATGAATCATAAGCTCTATAGGGCAGGGACCATCTTTTTGTTCTGTGTTTGTACCACGCCTTGCACAATAGGGTCCAGGGCTGTGACTGGGGCTCCTAGGCATTACTACAGTACAAATAAATAAATAATATAAAGATATATGTGCCTCCATCTGGGAAGGGAACACGAGAAATCCTGAAGTTGCAAAGCAGAAAACACTAAAGGAAATGCAAAAACTATATATACCTTGTAACAGAACAGATTATTTCTATGTACAAAGCATTAAATGATCTTTACCATGGTAACGGGGACTTCCAAGAAAGACATTCATAAGCAAAGAGTTGGACAGGGGTCATTGAAAATGGAGCAATTACTGCTCCAACTCAAATGAGCAGAAAGCAACCTGAAACAATAAAATGCCAAGAAAAATTAGAAGACAGAGCATGAAGATTGAATACAAAGCTGTTAGGTCTTGCTGAGGGGGAAGGAGGAGGAGAGATGCTGTCATTTAAAAATAGCTTTCTATAGGAAATCTTCTCATCAGAAGACTTTGAGCCTGCATTTGAATTAGAAAAATAATATTGCAGCCTTTTACCAGAACCTACTGCTGACAAACCACCAACAGCAGTGACAATAATATTCTTGAATTTCTATGTTAAATAGAGGGTTTGAAAATTAACCTGAGATGTGGACTCTATAATTTATAAAGAGAAAAAAGTCTTTCCTGATGTCTGTACTGCCAGTCAAAGAAGGAAGATGCCTTTTCTTCCAGTAAAAAGAAAATTATTAAAAGAAAAAAAATCATCCTTTGCTTTACGCATTCCTGCAAGACTTAGATTTATTATATAATGGTCAAGCTAAGTTTTTCCGTAGCTCAGAAGAAGCTGACTTTCCTGGATCTCCTGGAAAATCAAGAGGGTTCTCAGCAATTCATCAGTGAACCCAGAAGATCTCTACTACCAAGAAGATGGACACAGATGAATTCTAAATCTTCAAGGAAGGCAGGCGCTGGCCACCCAGGAGTCAAAACAGAGAAGAAATCAAGAGGCACCCTGGCAGTTCATAACCATTAGAGCCAAGAGGTCACTGCAGCATTACACTTGCATGGAGACAGAGAAAATGACAGTCTGTGGCCACCAGAGAAGAAGACCACAAAGAAGAATTTCACATAGCTAGAAGTTCCACATCGATACTAGGTCCTCAACGTGGAAACTATGGAAGATATCTCTCAAGATCCAACTGGTCCAATGGAACAGAGAGATGTATGGGACACACCTGTGGATAGCAACTCAATCCAACCTGTAAGAAAAATCAAGCTTGTCCACAGCAACAACTCCAAGCATCCAAAGGAGAGGGAAAATCCTGAATGCAGATTCTATACTCAGAACCACATTCTTCAGGAGACAGGGAGACAACAGGATGGTATGCTGGTTCCTTGGGGTCAAGAAACAAGCGTCACTCTAAGATTGGATATGCTTCTGAAGTCAACACGCAAAAATCCATTGGGGATGGTTAATTTCAGCACTAATGAAACTTCATTGGAGGATATCTCACAGATAAGTGGGTTACAGCCCACGAAAACGTATGCCTGCAGAAATTAAATTTGTTAGTCTTTAAGTGCTACAGGACTCTCATTGCTTTCACAGGTAATAGATTCCTTCAGGGAACTCAGAAGCATGCTGTAGAAGAATAATATCCAATCAATCTTCTTTGGAGATCCTTACCACAAGATAGGAAGACAGAAGATTCTGGAAGTGAACCATGGAGAGGCAAGTGTTGTAGGGTGGAGGGTTTGGATTTTTTGGAACATTGGTCCATTTTCTATGCGGAAAGGAGGCTTTATGATTTGGTAGTTCCACCTCAACAGAAGGGGAACCAATCTCCTTGGGGATGGGCTGGCTAGAGTAGTCAGGAGAGCATTAAACTAATAACAAAAGGGGTGGGTAATAAGAGGGAAGATATGAGTTCTCATTTAGCACAGAATAAACAAGTAAACAACAAGTTTGTTTACAACTTGAGAACAAAAGTAAACAACGAATCAGAGAATATGATGAGAAGAAATTATTTAATTGCCTGTAAACCAGTGCTAGGATCCTGGGTAACAAACTAGAGGATTGGAATTGCTCATTTATGAGCATAAATTCAATTTAGTTGGTATTGTTGAAACCTGGAGGGGTGGTTTGCACAAATGGAATGTTAAAATCAATGGTTATAACCTATTTAGGAATGAACAAGTAGGCAAAATGGGAGTGGGAGTGGCACTCTATCAGAAATGACATTAGCTGTTTACGAGTCAGAAGAAAATTATCTTGAATGCTCAAGGATCAATGTCATAACAGATAACGCATAAAGATAAAGTTGGTATCTGCTACAGACAATCAAATCACACTAGGGAACAGAATGATCAGCTCATTATGCACTTAAATATAATCTGAAGGAAAAAAAGCTCTGTGGTCATGAGGAACTTGAATCTGAGTGACTTATTGTGGCATTCTCGTGCTTTCGGTAATAAAAAAACCTTGAAATTTCTAATTATTATAGATGACAATTTCCTAACTGAGGAAATGTTGCATCCATCACTAGGGAATTCTATATTAGACCTTCTCTTGACAGGTCACTGATACAGAGAGATCTTGATTGCTTAGTAAACTGGCTCAAGAAAACAATATGCCTTTTTACTACAGATAAATATAAGGAACAAAGAATGTAGGACATACTTACAGGATGGGGGGACTCGGGAAGCAGTGACTCTGAAAAAGATTTAGGGGTCATGGTGAATAAACAACTGAACATGGGCTCTCAGTGTGACCCTATGGCCAAAAAGGATACATAAACAGCAACTTGGATTAGGAGTAGAGGTTATTTAATCTTTATATTTGGCACTGGTGAGACCACTGCTGGAATAATTTGTTCAGTTCTGGTGTCCACAATTTAAGAAGGATGTTGATGAACTTGAGAGCATTCAGCGAAGAGCCATGAAAATCACATAAATGTAGCACTGGAAGATTTAATAGGTTTATCTACTCCAGGCCCTTGCACAGAGGCAGGACTAACTATTAAGGACTGAAGGACGAGAAAACATGCCATATAGTGATAGACTCAAGGGCCTCGGGGAACAAAAATTTGATAATGGACTCTTCCATCTAGCTGACAAAGGTATGACATGATCTAATAGCTGGAAGCTGAAGCTAGATAAATCCAGACTGGAAATAAGGTGTAAGTGTTTAACAGCAAGGGTAATTAACTATTGGAGCAATTTACTAAGAGTTGAGGTAGATTCTTCATCACTGACAATTTTTAAATCAAGCATGGATGTTTTCTAGAAGAGCTGCTCTAAGAATTACTTTGAGGAAGTTCTATGACCTTTTTTAATCAGGAGATCAGTCTGGATGATCACATTGGTCCCTTTTGACCATGAAGTCTATGACTCTTGCACGTTTTCTGGATGTCCTGAGTCAAAAAAGGGTTTGATTAAAAGTAAACTTTAACAACATCATGCACAGCTACTGCATTAGAACATACTGCAAGTTTGTAGTTGTTAGTTTTGGGGTTTTTTTTGGTTTACTGAGAAAAGGATATGTCATTAAAAGGAGGAGGGCAAATTTGTTCTTCCCTATTCATCAGTTACACAAGATATTCTGGATCACTCATACACACTTTTTTAAAAAATTGCCATTGGAAAATAATAGTTCAGGGCCCTCAAAAATTGTGAGTAGAATATCCATGCTGGAGGGTGGATTAGTGTAGCACATGGGTCATAGACTTAACTGGCCTACGGGTATGTTTATACTGGAACTAGAAGTTGTAATTTCCAGCTCACATAGATATACAAATGCTAGATCTGAGAGCTAGCATGCTAAAATAGAAGTGGAGCCACAGTGGTGCAAGTAGCAAGAGGGGCTAGCCAACCCACATATGTACCTCACGCTGCAGCGGCTACAGCTCTATTTCTAGTGAGCTATCTTGAACAGAGCTAGCCTGGGTATGTCTATTTGAGCTTGAAATTACTCTTTCCAGCTTCAGTATAAACATACCCTATGCTGAAGGATTCTGTAGGACAGGAGGGCTCAGACTTTTTCATTATATAGACAGAATTTGGTCCAGGCACTCCTGTATTGAGCCCAGTAACCTCATTTTAATAGAGAGAGTCTTGCATAGCATATTCCTTATGATATACATGATCTCCCACTGGCATGAATTTATACTACAATTGCTCACATGGAAAAATAATATAGGTAAAGGATCAAGTGAACTGTTAGCCATCTCTTAATGTAATCTGGCAGCTGTATTCAATGAGGGGAGCCAATACCATTTGTCCTTCCAAATATTGGTGGCCACCAACAAATGTTCTGTAGACCACTGGTACTCAGTGGATCACAATTTGGAATCCACTGTTCTAGTATACACGTTTCCTCATGCTGGCTGCTTGCTAAATGAATATCCACAATAAAAAGGGGTGGTATATACCCAGGCCTATTATTTACACTCATGTAGATTAGAACTTGCTGAAAGACAACAGAGTGTTTGGCATTTGGAGATGATCATGAATAAAATTTCACCATCATTATGCCGCGTGCTGCTTCCATCGCCTGGGATGTATTGTGTAAATGAGTGCAGCTGTGCCTAGGATGTCATGTATTCAGGACAGGTCAGTGTGGCATGACACATAGTGTGGTAATGTTACGCTTTCTAATCCTGGTGATAGTACCTACCTTCAGACCTCAGACCTCATGGCAACATTTCCTGATCCTCACTACCATCCAGAATAACAGTTTGGTGATCCCACTGCAGAACAAGTTTCGAAATAGACTGTAACTTAGGTATCTCTAAAATGACACCCCGAGCACTGACTGTAGTTAGGGTGCTTTACAGCCGGCTGCTTAATAAGTGTGTCATGTGGTCCTTTGCTGCTGCATAAAACTGCAATGCTAAGATTAGAGATCAGAATTTGGCCAATTGTATTTTTCTAAAAAATACATGGAAGAATAATTCATAAAAAGGACAATACTTCTAAAACCAAACACCATTGTCTTTCAACTGATGACCAGAAACAAGAGACCTGATAACCAGTTAGTGGATTATCTGGGATTGCTATGTAGGTAAATATCTTGTAGACTACTACAGCTGAGATTCATACTACTAGTACAACTGGTTGTTGATAAGTGGCAGCTTTATTGGATGATTCAGAAGGGAGTTTCCTACTGGCTCAGCCAGTTGAGGATCTGGGCCAACACATGTCTGGTGAAATTTGCTCCTTTTATGTTTTTCCGATGGTGCGTACAACCCATTCATCGGAAAGAAAGGTAGGTTGAGGAGTTCTATGGGCTCGAGTGACAATGTCCCACCACACCTCCGAGGCATGTCAGGACTAGAGGAAGAGTTAAAAAGGGGAAAAGCCCAGCTCAGTAGGAGATAACTGTGGAAGAATAGAACTGTAATATGCCAAATCCTGGGAAGAGGCCTGATGGAAGGCAGATAATGCTACTATGACTAGACTATCCAAGCTTCTTGAGAGAAAGGTGGGCTGGACTATAAACAATTATCTCAGGATGTTTTCTGGTCATTGACCAGAGGATGTGGAGTAGGACTGCAGTTTTCCCAAGGTCCCTCTGAAGGAAGAAAGCTGGAAGCTGGTTTACGACTGGTTGCTTTATTTTTCCTTGCCTTCATCTTTCTTTTCTTCATCCACCCAGAAAGGTAACTCCAGAGGAACTCAGCCAGAGGACCTTTTCCATTCTCAGACCAATGATACTAACTTCCCCTACCCAGGCAACAAGAGCCTGAGTTAGTACGTGACCCAGTCACACACCCCAAATGGGCACTGTGAAGGGAGGAGACCCTTGGCCATGTTGCAAAGCTGTTGCAGGATAATTCTGTCTCATTGCTAAATACTTATTGTTTGTGTTACAGTAGCACCTGGAAGCTCCACTGAGATTAGGACCCACCTGATGTGCTAAGTGCTGTAAAAACACGTTGTTGTAAGGGCCTCAAAGAGTTTACAGTCTAAATGGGCAGGGCAAACAAAAGGCACGATGGGAAACAGCAAAGTGACAGACAAGGTTATATGGCAAAGCCAGGATTAGAACCAATAGTGTTTAAATAAGTACTTCTGTATCTGGAACTGACAATGTGAACCAACGAATAGAATAAAGCAACCAGTCCTAAACCAACTTTCTTCCGACAATATTCCGTTCCCTCTGATCTCTTTATAACAAATGACTATTGGTGTGGAGACTAGCATCCTTTTGTCTGATTAATCTGCATTCAGCAGTGAGACTTGCTTGTAACCACAACTGGGCTAGGGACTGTCTTTTTGTTCTATGTTTGTACAGCAATGTGATGTCTTAGCAAAAAAAACCAAAATAAACCAACACAGACACATCACAGCATAAACAGGATATTGCACCACGGACACCATGTACAGAGACAGGGTGAAACTGTAGGAAATTTAGAAAAAGTAAAAACTAAAATTATGAATAGAAATTGGGAAAAAAGTGGGACTTGTATTCTAAGACCATCTTCCCTGATCCCTTTTTTAGATCTATGATTTGAGACTTCACCTTCCAAGAGAGATGATAAGGGGTTTCAGGATGACTTAAAACAAAAACACATGCCTAGCATGGCAAATATATTGACTAAGGGCAGGAATGGGTATGGTAGCTGATATATGAAAATAATAGACACCAAAGGCACACAGGATTACTTGAGGTTATTTCTAATGAGGCAATGCTGGGAGCACTCTGTAACACAGAACAAATGGAAATATAAACTGAATATCTGGAAAAGATTTACAATATTGGGTACTCTTCAGGGCCCCTTATCAGGAAATAAATCCATGAAGGCAAAATATTTTCCTAAGTAGAGCATTTCCATATATGACCCTGTAATGTCTATCAGGCTGTAACACAATGGAGGAAAATAAAATTAATCCTACTTACTTTGAACCTATACATGCGATATAAAAAGTGACATCCCACAGGTACTTGGTTAAGCATTTAAGAATACATATTGGGCAATCTGTTAGTGTCCAATTAATGATGATGATATGTTCTTGGGAACAATCTTGTACTATAACCTATCCTGGTTATTTATAGAGTGCCTACTGTAGCCCATAGGGCTAATTTACCTTTATTATATTCACTGCTTTCCATTATATTCAGCAAAAAAGCAAAGAACCTTAAGGCCTGTATCTGTAAGACATTAGCTTCAGCAAGTTAGAATAAGGTTTGAGGCCTATGAACTTTAAACAAATAAATAGCCCAATGGAAATCTCCAAGTCTTGGGGAGCTGAAAATAGAGTGTTTAAGAAGAATTTCTAATCACAGTACATGATCCAATCACAAGAGTGTCATGACAACGAATCAATGTACATAACAGGTACATGAGCTACATCCAGACTTACCTAACCACAAGAAAGCCATGGTAATGAATCAAAGTATATGATAATAAGTTGAGATAATTGATATACTAACCTATAGAAGAAGGACATACCAACATTAGTAAAGGGAGGAAACAGAAATAAGGAAAAGAGAAAATTTCCCTACTGAATAGTAGAGCCAGCATATCTTATTATAAAAGTTACATCCCAGCCTCGTAGGAGAAAGAGATGCAGTCCTTTGGAGGTTCCAGAATGATGGCCAGTGGTGATGAGGGGGAAGATGATGGTGATGAGGAAGATGATGGCTAACATTTCAGGCTGTTCTACAAAGGATGGTGTGAGTATATGGAGATGCAGATGTATATTCTGTATTCTCTCGATCTACCTTACTAAGTTGGGGTGTTTGTGACTGTGGTAAATGTATTAATAAACGTATTTGTAAATATAGAAGGAGTTCCTATAATGTAAGTGTTCTACACATCAGGGTTCCCAGCTATATAATACAGGGCCTGATTTCGGGACAAGAATCTGTCAACCCGCAAAGTAATAACTGGTGCTTCTTAAGTAATCAATATAATCTATATATCAGGCTACATTATCACTGTGGTATCTCAGCATGGTATCAAAGGCGTGGGCAAAATGACTTATGGCATTTCTTTCTCTAATGTCTGTGATTCTATGGTGTGACTTCCTTCAGGACAAATGTATACCCCATATTAGGTTCTAGCTATACAAGCTCACCTGATGCACATGATAAACATTTTGGCTTTCTAACTGAAGCGCTCCAGGTAGGTCCATGTTACAAATTTTATCTTTCTATCAGGGAGAATAATGAAGCCTGGAAGGTTGGTTATGTTGAAATACAGACATGAATCTCAAAGCACATTACCTTGTCTTTATCTGGAAAAACAAGGTGTCACAGCTGAGAATGCCAGCTGAGGACAGACTGCTGAGAAACATGGCAGACACACCCCAAACTGGTGGTTATTCTATCACTGGAGTTTGCCAAACCTGTAACAAAAGTGGACGTCTGTATTACCACACTGGTTAGCAAGAAGCCAAAAACACAGTGTCTTTAGGCATTCCAACCCCTGCTTCACCACCCAGACAACTGGACTTTATGATGAGAAGTTACTAAAAACCAGATAAATCACACATAAAGTTCTAGTCCCAAAGGATCAGCCACCTCAAATATATAACTCAGATCTTACCTAAAAACCATGCTTATAAATAGTCCTTTAGTAATTAAAATTAAAGGTTTAATAATATAGAAAGAAAAGAAGAGAGTTATTAAATGGTTATGGAATCATATACATTACAATTGATTTTCAGAGATGCAAGTCAGGATCATAGCAGTGATATAAATCTGGTAATTTGTAAAAAGCCTCTCTGGATTATCCAAACTGGTTACTTGATCATCCATCCCTTGTTCAAAGCGTCCTTGTTAGAAATCAGTCCAGTGAAATGAAGCAGGAAATGAAGACAAAAGAATGATGTCACAGTCTTCACTTATGTATCTTCTGCCTAAGAGCAAGGAAACTTACTAGCAAAAAGATGGAGCCACATGCCCCCATCACATGTCCTTACATGCTTTGCTGAATCACAGTGGTAGCCATGGGCTCCACCTTGTTCGATTCTTCCTCAGGAAGAGGTTCACTGGCCTACCACCACATGGATGGCCCATCAACCAGTGATGGCTAATCTGAATGTAAAGCTGTGTGGTGGGAGTTATCAAGGAACAGAACATATCTGACCTACAGATTAATAGCAAATATTCAAACCTCAAACACAAAGATGATACATAGATACAAATAGGATTATCATAATCAGCAAATCATAACTTTTCTATTGATATCTTACATGACACCTTGTACAAGCTTTATTACAATGGTGCAGCAGTGGTAATGCCAGTGATATAAAATAGTCACCTTTCTTTTATACAGCGTCACATAAGGTATGCCCACAAGATCAAAGTTCTCGGGAGCTTTTATGCAACATTTTTTAACCTACAGACTGCTCACAGTTTGTAGTGAGAATTAGGTGACTGGAATTAACTGAGATGATGAGTCACTTTAGTCGCATGATACTGTTTTTATTCTCTGACTGGGTGATAGTACTTTTGTAAACAAAAGAATAGCTTGAATATTTTTTGTCCTGTCAATCTAAGGTACTTCAAAATCATCTATCACCTTAGTATTCAAGTGCCGTATTTATCCAAGAGGAAGAGACTGAAGATAAACAGGCATCTGGAATTTTAAACTTTTTCCTTAGCAAAGCAGGCCATGTCCAAGGTACAATTTTCAGAAACATCCGGGACAGTAAATGACTTATTTGTACAATAATGAAGTCTTAAATGATCCACTTCATTGCAGATGAAACCCATGGAGAGACTCATAAGGAGGACACAGTTTCCTCAATAACCTATATAGATAAAAGGTAGTAGCTATACAGACAGTGCACTGCTTATAATAAGATAGCACTGAAACTACACTCTCTAGTACCATTCTAACCATCACAAATCTACAAGGTGACATAGTAAACGCTGAGCAAGGTACACATTAGCAAGCAAGCTGAGTTACACTAAATATAATGCCCTCTATTGTTCAGGTAAGATAAAACTCTGCCTGTTAATTATTAGTTATTCTGTGGTCCCAAGTCTCCCAGAGCGATTCTACTGCATTTTCTTCTAACTCCAGGATCTGTTTGCTTACAAGGATTATTCCAATACCAACTGCATCATCAGGCAGAGTATAGCCAAAAACCTTAAACTCTTTTCATCCTTATTGATTTTAAGGCCTTTATGATCATCTAGTCTGACATCCTGCATAACACAGGCCAAAGAACCTCATCCAGTAATTTTTGTTTCAAGCCCATGATTTCAGTTTGAGCTATAGCACATCTTTTAGAAAGATATCCAGTCACAGTTTAACGACTTCATGTAATGGAAAATCTGCCATATCCCTAGGTAAGTTGTTCCAAAGGTTAATTACCTCATTGTTAAAAATATGCCTCTTATTTATAGTCTGAATATTTCTAGCTTAAGCTTCCAACTAATGGACCTCATTATGCCTTTTCCAACAAGATTAAAGAGATGTCTATTATGAGAAATCTCTCCCCACATGGGTACCATAATTGAGTTGCCGTTAACCTTCTCTTGGACAAACTAAATAGATTGAACTTCTTTAGTCTCTCACGAGGCATGTTTTCCAGACCTCAAATAATTCTTGTGGTTTAAGTCTGAATTATTTCTAGTTTCTCAAAATCCGTTTTGAAGTACCTACTGAAGTGCTAGGAGTGTTAGGTCTACAGGATCAACATTTTTTCCTGATAAATTCCATAACATATGGTTCATATCCAATCTTTGTTTGGTATGGACTTCATAAACATAATACATTTAATGATAACCTTTTATAGCTACCTCCGACATACATAAATTGCATGACACATATATCCATATGTAATGTCCTATGGCTCCCCTTCTTGACAATGGACATTCCAATTTCCATTTGGTACACAATAGCTGTTCGCAAAAAACTTATTAGGATAGCTCCTTGCATAAATGCAAACTACCTTAACTCTGTAACCATTGAGTCCAGAAATCACAAACATGACATGCTTTTCCATGCATGCTTTTCCATGCTCTCTCAACTGTAGGTTAGTGTTGGCTCTTTGAAACATCTGGCCTAACCTACAGTTTGAATATGAGGAAGAATTCACAAATTAGTCATGTATTAATGCTGGCCGGTCCTATTCCCCAAATGATTCTTATAGTCCAGTGATGGAATGTACTTTGCAGTTTGTAGTATAACAAATAATGGAACTGTAAAGGTATGTACAAGACACCACTGCATTAACAGCATCAATAGCTTTCTCTGGATGCCTGTTTTCAAGCATTTAAAATGAGACAATGATCACAATAATGTCAGCAGTGTTAGGTTTCTGTGCTGTCAAGACATGGCTACTGCAGGGAAGCAAACTTTTAGCTGTCAGGGCCACATCACTTAGTCTTGCTCTTATGATGGAATGGAGTGGCCCCTCCTGGCCAGGGCACTGGGCCCACGTCCCGTGGGAGAGAAGGGCGGAGGGAAAGGAGCGGGTCTGGGCTGGGAGGGAGGAGCGGCTGCCACATGGCACTGCTTGGGGCCAGGAGCAGCTCTTCCTGGCCAGGGTGCTGGGCCCACATCACAGGGAGAGGGGAAGGAGCGGGACCAGGAGTGGGGCACAGATTCAGTGGGCTGGTCAAAATGTGTTGGTGGGCTGGATGTGGCCCACGGGCTGTAATTTGGGGGACCCCAGCTTCACAGTCAATAAACTTAACTGCTTCCACAATATCAGGCTGTGCTTCTCACATGAGTTATTTTGTAATAATGTAATCTATATTCAGTTGGAGCTTGCCCCTCTGCTGTATATTGTGATCATATTTCAGCAGCACAGCAGCTGCCTTTGCGCTATTTATGAATCCAGGAAAAATTCAAGCTTCTTGAGCCATAAGAAGCTACATCAGGGCTATGCCTTTTTAACCTTGTGTTTGTTTCTTTCTTAAGCAGTTTTTTCCCTCAAAACCACATTACGCAGTCATGCGTACCGAATCTGATTTACACTGATGCTTCCTTCCACCCTCACTTCTGCAGCCTGCATGTTGATCTTGTAGCAAAGTATCCCAGCAGATGCTCTTTACAATTCTAAGTTGCTCAAATATTAAGCACAGCCCTGTTGTGTTACATCCCTGTATCTGACTGTAGATTTGGCGAGTACACTCGGTTCACCAAGATCCTGGGCCTTTGGATTGTTGTAGACACACCTCTGCATCAAATGCACTCAGGTGGAGAGAGAGTAATAAAATCTTATGACCCAGCAAACTGTCTGTAAAAATCACCCCTCCAAAACCCTCCCTAATGACTTTGCCAGGAATTTCCAGTCTATTTTGCCTCTGCCCCAGACTCTGACCAGGCTGGGAAATGGTGACTGGAGGCACTGGAGCCAGTGTTGTCCATAAGGCGGGCCCTGCAGAGGATCAGTCAAGCATTCCAGGAGCTGACAAACTCCACGGTGGGTTACACCTATTTAAATATCTGGGGTTGATGTTACAACAAGGAACGTAAGGGCAAGGCTATGAAGTGCTGCACCATAATGTAATGAATGGTGTGTTTCACAAATGTCAAGTGCTCAGCACCCGCTTTATGCTTCCTGAAGCATCTAGGTTCAGGCAGGAGCCACTGTAGTGGGATGTGCCTGACTCCTAGTATTTGCATAATAACGGGCCATGTGAGAGGTTGTTGCTTGTTTAGTGACAGGGCCATCATGTTTATTATGTTCCCTGAGTGGTTCCTAAATGTCTTTCTTCCCAGCCAGCAACCTAATTACCATATTTCCCCATTGGACTCCCACTGACTGTGGATCAGGTCTTAAGGAACCTTCCCAGGATCACAGGAGAAGTCTGCAATACAACTAGGAAGTGAATGGAACAATCCTGCTTCCCACTTCTGTGCCTTAACTTCCTTCCCTCAGTGTTATTCCTTTATTCCTTCTGAGTCATCAGGAAGGCCTGCACTTCAGCAGCAGAGTTATTTAACCGAGCAAAGACATGAGTGCTGTATCCCAGTGGTGTTTATTAACATGATGTACACATTTGAATAGAGAGATGAGATAGAAGCGGAGCAAAACTGCCAATCGCAGGGCTCCAAGAAAGGATCTTGTTTAAACTTCCAAGGAACTCCTGCAGCACAGTCTTGGTTTATGCTGCCCCAACATATTAAATCCTTCAGGACCTTCTTTCTTTCTCTTTTGGGTTTTTGTTCACTTGATTTTGCTTTGTTGATCTACTAACATTATTATTATTAGAGGTAGAATAACTTTTCAACGGGCTGCGAAGGAGAGCACTCTGCAGGCATAAACAACCCAGGACCACTGGTAGGTATGTGTTTCTTTTGAATAGTCTGCCTTTATTGTGAAACCTGATAAGGAAAATTCTAGTTGTCTGGAAATTGTGCAGGTGTGAAATTATGCATGGGCTATAGAATAAGGGAAAGAATATAAACAAAGGCAGGGCGAGGAAGGAGGTGTTATATTGTGCAGGAAAATAAATGGCATTTTAAATAATAATGAAAGATGCTGGATTCTTAATTTGTTTTGCATCTGTTTAAGCAAACCTCTGTTCTCAACATGTATATTAGATAGCAACAGGCTAATGCTGTGCTGTCATCTTCATCTTCACTTCTTAATGGGAAGAAACTGCAAAGAAACTTCAGAAGCCAAAGCATACTAAGGGAGATGAAACACTATTTTAAAAGGCAAATGGACAACAAATCGTGCTGTGGGTGAATATAAATGAGTGGCTGATGACAAACTCAAGGATCAGATATTGGTTTTAATGCATTAAAGAGGAGACAGAATCATTTGAAATTCTGGGCCCGTTATTATATTATGGTAATAATATATTAATTATATTACCAAGTATTACTGGGATGGAAGTTTTATAAACACACGTAGCTTTCTGGTAAAGTCCTAAAGAATTGACTAGGGATCAGCCAATATACTCCTAAAGACATTTTTCTAACAACCCTCTTTTCTAGAGGTCTTTTGAACCATCCTATAGAATTTTACAGAAGGATTAGGACTCCCTAGTAAATTCTATTAAGTGGTTGAAAAAATCTAAAGAAAGGCTGTCATTTTATATTAAATTCCACAAGACTTTTCCATATGAGTTACAAGGACATTCCATAAGTTAAAATTCCTTTAACTTCAGAGGAATTGCTCCATTTTTTACCATGCCTGGACTGTTCCCTGGTGTCCAAGTGCAGTTAGCCTCCTTTAGCTCAGTCTAGTGTCTATTCAGCAAGTTACTCCAGTAGGTGCCTAGCTTTAAGCATGAGTCTGGCTCCTCCCTGCTTAAAGTTATCCACATGTGTAACTACCTTGTTGAGGCAGGACCTCTGAGAATTCCATAACAGCACCTCTTCAACTGCTCTGAAACTATCCTGTTTTCAGACGAACACACAAAACCAGATTTGCTCTTCTTATTGCAGAATGAAGCATATTGCAACCTGGCCTGCTGTATCCCAGGAAGGACTTTCAAGAGGAGCACAAGGAGTGGTCCTCCACAACACTCTATGCTCCTTTTATACCAGTCCAGCTTCTCTAGCCTGGTAGACTTCTCAACACAGCAGGCCCTGATCCTGGGAATAGACTGGTGGCAATTGTCGAGGAACCCAAACTCAGGGGTCCTAACTTACACGTCCGTTGCCCAGCGGATGGTCCAAATTAGCCAGACAACAGGTTAGCAAAGTCAAAGTTTATTATCCTTACGTAAGGAGGTAGCCCGGTGGTCGGGGCGACCCTAAGCATACATTTCTTAAAGCTTATATAACCTTACACAAACAGGTCTTATACGTCACAGTTTCCATGGCAAAGGCAAAGGCTAAGACAAAAAGTAAGGCAAAGGGCTCTTTATCTAAGAACACTTGGCCCAACACTTTTCACCCCCCTCTATCTGAACTACAAGGTCTTCCTTCACATTCCGTACCTACTGGCACCCAGCTTTCATAACTATCTTGTTATGGCAATAGATTCTAAGTCTAAACATCTGCTAGCAAAGCACTTTCTATCTTAGACCTTGACTGCTATACTCACAGACTAGAAATCAGTGAGGAAAGAGAATCCATCTTTTTCCCCCAGCGAGAGCAGAATTTTCCTCCACACAATCAATGGAACTTTAGCCACCAATGTTTGTATCATTGCAGAGGAAGATTGCTTAAAAGAATTCCTTGGATCTAGCAAAGGGGACTGAAGTCTCCATTGAAAAGCATTGGCTTGCTGGAGACATCACAGCAAGGCAAATTAATTGAAGCCTCTTTCGTGCTTGAAGTTAGCAATGGACCATGAAGGCTTTAGAAAATTCTGCTATGTCGTCACCAATATAGTGGAACAAAGCTCTTCAGAGGAGGGTCTGTCTCAGTCTATAGGTTTGTCTTTATTCAATAGTTAGCCCAAGTTAGTACATGTGAGGTAGCCTAACTGGAGTGAGTGTGAGCACACTGTGAAACACTGGAGCCACACGGAGTGACTGGATTAGCATCTGATGACCTGGTGTAATCTGAGCTGTTGCATCTACATTGATTACTACCTTCTCAGTCAGCAACACTTCAGCTCCCTGCCCTATCCACCAGAGGCTATCTAGTTCGAGTTTAAAGCACCCCTGGAACTAGATATTTTTGTGTGTGGACAGGAATCAGGTGGGCAACAAAACTCAGGCTATAGCTTGAGCTAACTAAGCAGTGAAGAGAGAGGTCTTCCACGATACCTGTTTGAGCTGCCGGTCTTCTACCAGGATCTCCTCTAGACCTGGAGGCTGATCTTGGCCTTCAGGTCCTTGGCAGCTTCTGAGGGGGAGGATTTCCTCGTGGAGCCCCTGCTACACAATCCCCAACTCTGTGTGCAGGTGGAAGAGGCTCCCCCTCAGTGTGACAGAGGTTGGTCCTGGCACAAGTCACCAGGATCGGAGACCTCCTGGACTATGACCTGGGGACTGGGTGGATCCACAAGTGCTAGCTCGGTGCATGGGGCTCTCTGCCCTTTAAACACCCTGGCGTGTACTCCAGCAGGAGAGGGCAGCCTTACCTCTAGCTGCTCAGATCTAGCGGGTCCTACGAGAGGGCACTCCCTGCCCTCCCCTCAATTCTAGCCCTCTGGAGCTTTTCATCGGTCCCTGGCCCCACGAGCACCCTCCCCTCACTGATGCCCTGTCCCCACTCACCCCGAGATGGCTGCAAGACTTGCAGCCGGTCTGTTTACAAACCATGCCAAGGAACTATCTGTACACACTTGTGCGCCACACCCTCCATTTCCTCTCCCTCGTGTCCTGCCCAGACACCAAGTAGTGGGCCCTAATACCACCTGTGGAGGTTAAGGACCCCTGGTGGGCCAGTGTCTATTCCACTCTGACCATGGGGACATCAATTGGTGGCTTCTTCATGGAGCCATGAGCATGGGCAGGCACTTGGCATGGGTCACCCCTCACCCTGAAACCTGCCTTTTGTGTGGTGTGAGAGAGACCCTGATGCACATTTACCTCAAGTGCGCCAGGCTGCAGCCCTTCTTCCAGCTCCTCCAGAACCTCTTGCTGAGTTTCTGGCTGCACTTTTCCCTGAACCTGTTCCTATAGGCACTTCCCATCCACGGCCCCACAAAGTCATAGGACCACCCCGTCAGCCTCCTCCTAATGCTGGCTAAAGTGGCCATTTACAAGACCAGGGAGAGAAGGTTGGGGGGGGGAAATGCTCCACGATTCTGGGGCCTATTTCCATTCCTCTCTTCGCTGATGCATCTGGGCAGAGTTCCTCTGGGCAGCGTCCACTGGCTCCCAAGTTACCTTCAAGGAGCAGTGGGCGCTGTCCAGGGTACTCTGCTTGGTGTCCCCTTCCGGTTCCCTTTCTTTGACCCTTTGACCCCCACAGCCGTTCCTATTTTTTTCATTAGCTGTACCCTGTAATTAGTTGAGTCCTGGGCCCAGGGACTCCTCCCCTTAGGCTGGAGAAGGGGCCTTTAGCAATGGGCAGATGCCTGCCCACCTCCTGGAACCTGAAAAGGAACAATGCAATGAAGACAAATCTCATTTGTTTGTATACTAGCATGGGGAAGCCCTAATCACAGCTGAGTCCCCTGGGAATAATAATAATAAATAAATAAATTATACATTATTATATAGAGATACCTTTGCTTTTCCTATTATGTCTCTCAGTTAAAAAAAACCAGAAGAGCACTGGTTGACTTTTAGCTGAAATATATCTTGTCGTAATTATTCCTAAAATGCCTATCACAGTAGTACCACCCTAGGCTTTCACAAATGCTTAGTTTAAAAATAGCAGCCAGCAACTGACTGATATACAGAGGATGAAAATTTTAATGAGTTCAGAAAGTATTAGACTCTGTACATTGGAAGAGCTCAGAGATTTAGTTATGTGGTTCTGTGCCTAAAATTCCTAGAGATAAAGTCTATTTTTCAGTCTAGAAATATAGCAAAGTGCCAGATGTTCCTCATGAAAGAACACAAGTGAGGTATAAATTGTGGAAGTCCTTTAAATTGAGATATGGCTCTGGCAAGCTTATGTTTTGTTGTTAATACTCTCCAGTCAAACCTTGGATTATTTCTCAAGGGATGACTGATAGTAGCTGTAGTAAGTTCATTTTGAAGAGAACAAATTGGCAGATGTAGTGTTCATAAATAATGGATAAAGTAAGTTCATATTAAAATATTACAGTGGATATTGGAACGTGTGTCTCCAATATCAATTGTTTCAGATCATTTTTTTATTACTTTATTACAGCAATAAACATTGATGTATTGTGTTAATATTCAATAGCAACAGATGGAACGGCACTCGGAAAAGGGATATTTTGACTTGAAAAACATTGAAGTAATGTATGGGTCAATTTAGAAGCATAAGAAAAAAGAATTGTGAAAACTGGCATTGAATCTGTGATGAAGCATGAATGAGACTGAAAAGAGCTTTCAGTGCATGGCCTGATTGCATGTATGTTAAAACTGTACAGTCATGATAGGAGTGTTATAACTTTACAGACCATTCCATTCATAAAACCCCCTCCAGCTTCTCTCACAAAAAGCACATATTATTATCCCTAATTCACAGCTGGGGACACAGCGGCTAGGGAGGCTATGTTTAGGCCTAGATTACACAGGCAGTTTGGAGAAGGTCTGTGAGGCTTTTAAAAGCATTTTTTCCTATTCCCTCAGGTAACGGTGTATATAACCATTCAAACTCTTCTTAAGTTTCTTCCTCCAAGCTGTCTGTGTTACATCAGCTCTCCCTCACTCCTCTCACAGCTTCCTGGGGCTCTGCTATAAAAAGGCAGATGAGTAGGCCACCTGATTTAAATCTTTATAAGACCACAGCTGGCTTGGTTCCAGCTGTGTCAGAGACTACTTCATTGGAGTTCAATGGGTCTGCACTGACCCTAGTAGTTTGAACATATTGTAATATTATGTTGTTTATCCATTGGGCAGACATAATATGCCCCAACTCCTTGGCTTTCTTTCCTCACCTTAACCTGATGAGCTCAAATACCATGGACGACCACAATGACATATGGGTACTGCATGTTAAACCCATCTGGGTAATTTCTGATGTTTGCAGCAGATCTAGCAATTTTGAACCATGCTAGGGAAATCAGATAGGGATGACTCATTAGTTATTTTCCAGGAGCCCCGTGCAAGCATTATCAGCCTGAATCTTCAATAGCAGCCTAAAGTGTTGGAAACAACTACATATAAGCTTGCTGCATATGCAGTAAGGACTGAATTTTAGCACCCCTAGCCATATATCTATAAATTTCACTGAGATACTTCAATCAGATCTGAAAGCTGTTTATCAGACAAGGAGAGACAATTTGCACCACTGGAAACATTTAAGGCCTGAATTTCAAATTGTGGTTTCCGCCATGCATGCTTTCTGTGTACTAACTCCTGGATGCACTAGTAGACTCTAGCCTGTATGTAAAGAGGACAGAATTGTTATATGCATACCACTTCTCCACCAGGATTTTACTCATATGAAACCTATCCCTGACACATGCAAACAGGATTGAATGTAAACACTCCCATGTAGCACATATGTAGAGTTAAGTGTGTGCCAAGTGGAGGCTGAGTTGAGGCCAACTCGAAAATTAAGGGCTTGTTTCTCTGCTTACCCCAAAGTAATCCTATTGACTTCAGGGAGCCACTCATTGGAATGGTTCCAATGGGCTTTGGATCAGGCTCCAAGTTGGATTGGAATCCATGTCCATTGCTGTTGCATGCTCGGTTAGTAGCCTCCTTCTGGATGGATCTTCATTTTACTCTTGTATTGTTGCATTCACTGAGTATGTCCCCCTGCCTCCATATAAGCAAAGCAGGTTTTTGCATTGCTTTTGCATTGCTTTTGCGCGATTGCAGTTAATTAATGCTTTCAGATGGGATTGTGACTCCTTAGGGACAGTCAGAGCAGCTCATTTTACAGGTTAGGCTTCTCCTTCTTTGCTGTATTTGTTCTGAATGCAGAGCAGCAACTGGAAGTGTTGAATATTTTATAGTTTTTTCCATTAACCTTGACTATGAGGTTTGAGTTCCTCTTAATTATTTTATATTAAGAAACCTGTTGATTTTGGGCAGACCATGAGCTGCATTCAGATTTGATATGTGTGCAGCCATCGATTCTATTGCTGCATCCTAGGAAAGAGAGAGAACTCTCTTGGATATCATTGCTAATAATTAATTCTGTCAAGATCCTTGATAATAGCTTTCTAGAGATGAGATGCTGTAATAGTTGCCTAATTGACTTAGGAGCCAAAATCCCATTGGCTTTCAATGGGATTTAGGCACTTCTGACTCCCTTCATCTCCTTCTCCTTGCTTCCTACCCCCAATTATTTCTGCATCTGAGACTCTAGCAGTGGCAAGTTACCCACCACAGAAACTCTGGTGGCAAACCAATCACCAATTGAACATAAGGTCTTCTTGCAGGTCTACATATGTCATCCAAGCATGAGTAATATGGCAGAAGGGCCAACTGCCTACATCCCAGCTGGAACATATTCAGTTCAGGGACCCATATAACACTGCATGTGCTGGGCTCTAGTTGTTATGAACAGAGATCATTTACAACTATACAACTACTTTTTTCTAATCACTGCCTGCTAACTTCCTGCACCTCTTAGCTTTTCAGCTCCCTTGTTTAAAAGTACATTAAGGGATGACTTTGTACACCATGGCAACAGAGTCTATCACCTGCTGCCTCAACTCTGGAGTAAGTTTGTGCCCATCTGTGTGAGGGTGTGTGTCATATGGTATTGTACCCTATTCTAGCCCAGCAACCAAAGGGTTAATACAGGCGGTGTCAGACACTGCTGATTGGCAGTCTAACAGCTGCTGGGAGGATAAAAGGGCTGGGAAGCAAAAGAGTGGGGTGGCTAACAGAGGAGTGAGCAGGCAGAAGAAAGGACCTCCTGGCAGCAGACTGCTACAGAGGTGCCCAGGGACAATACCTCAGCAAGGGGCAAACAGATCAACAGACTGAACAGCCTGCAGAGGCTTGAGGGACAATAGAAAGGAGCTCATGGCACTGTCAGAGACACCAAACCTTGTTTCTCATTGTCTAGCTTGAGGGCACTCAGCTGTAACCCAATGGAGTGGGTGGGCCTGGTCTCCCCTACCAACTCACTGGGGCAGACCTGAGAACAGAGAGGGTTTCCAGATTACTGGACTGACAGCCCTGCAGAGCTGAGTGAACGGGAGCAAGGCCACCTCACCCAACCTACCCATCCTTGTCTGGCCAGGGGGCTCATTTGCATTGACATACTGCCTCACAGTGTGCGAAAAAAGATGATGACAAAAGGTGCCTTCCCACACTCTTTTGTGCCTCTATGCAGGAGTCAGGCACAGCTGAGTTCTTGAGGTTAGTTGAGTGAAGAAAGCTGGGAAGAAAATTGACATCAATGGATGAGGGAGAGTGGCCATGTTCCTAAGCCCCTTCTTCCGGAGAAGGCCCTTTGCTGGGTAGGGAGTGTTTGCGGCACCCTATCAAAATGTGGCACAGCAGCCTTGCTCCTCACAAAGCCTGGTGGTGCCTGGAGCTCCCTTTGGGGTGGTACACTTCTTCTCAGTCCCCTATTGTAGGCTGTGGCTTCCAGCCATGACTTAGCCCTGGATGTTCTGCTGGAGGATGCCACCTTGTTTTTAACTTCACATTCAGAGACTTTCTAGCTGAATGCAAATTCTGAGCTAAGGGGGCTCTCTTGGTGGGTAGGTGAGGGGGTCATATTAGGGAACCACCAGGCAGGGAGAGTTTGCAGAGGGTATGGGGAGGCTCTGGCATATTCTGTGCCAGGGTAGGGGAGCAAAAACAGGTCCATTATGAATAAAATTTGGTGTAAGGCTTCAGATTTAGAGCAGTCACACAGGCACTCAGTTATGTTTGGGAAATCAGCATTTGTCTGGCTTCTCCAATGGCTATGTGAAGACACGTGAAGTTATCTCTAGGGGGAATGACAGGTGAAAGACCTAGAGGTTCAATTCAGTTACTATGGCTATTAAAAAGATTGGATACTTCTTTTGTCTTATCGGAATCTTTGTCCTTCGTTTGGCCCTCACTTTTCTGCTTCCCATACTTCTTTATATGTCTGTGTTGGGCTGTAGAAACTCCATGCAGCTGAAGAGCATGGAAAGGGTTAACATAGGCCAGGAAGTGCAGCAGAGGGAGTTGGTTAGGATACTATAAAGGGGCTTTGCATTCAGTATGAGAGTGAAGAGGTGGAAGCTCCTCTTGAGTGCCTTGGAGAAAAATCAAGGTTGCCAAAGGACAGGAACCCATGAATGGCTGAGATGGGCAGGGGATGCTCAGTGGAGTAATATAGCTTAGACAGTTTAGTTCGTTTCTTTTGAGGGGAGTGGCTGGAGCAAAGCAGCCTTTGCTATTTCTTTGCACTGAACTGCAGAAAGTCCTAAGGTGTCTTTGTTCTGTTGACTTCAGAAGGGAAGGACTATTTTTCAGGCTGACTGAAAACTACCCACTTGCCCACTGACTAAACTTCCTATCCAGTGAGAGGAGAAATGGGGGCACAGGCTGAGCAGGAGACGGAGGCAGCAGCCACACCTGAAAAACAGGCAAGGCATTTGTCCATACTCTTTCTCCCCCAGTGCAATCAGTTCCTCTTCCTGAACCTGTCAATATACTTCAAAACTATCCAGACCTGATCCTAGAATCATAGAATCATAGAATATTAGAGTTGGAAGGGACCTCAGGAGGTCATCTAGTCCAACCTCCTGCTCAAAGCAGGACTATCCTCAGCTAAATCATCCCGGCGAGGGTCTTGTCAAGCCTCAGCTTAAAAACCTCTAAACCACCTCCCTAGGTAACCCATTCCAATGCTTCACCACAAACTTAGTGAAAAACTTTTTCCTAATGTCCAACCTAGACCTCCCGCACTGCAACTTGAAACCATTGCTCCTTGTTCTGTCATCTGCCACCACTGAAAACAGCCTAGCTCCATCCTCCCTGGAACCCCCTTTCAGGTAGTTAAAGGCTGCTATCAAATCCCCCCTCATTCTTCTCTTCTGCAGACTAAACAGGTCTAGTTCTTTCAGCCTCTCCTCATAAGTCTTGTGCTCTAGCCCCCTAATCATTTTTGTTGCCCTCCGCTGGACTCTCTCCAACTTGTCCACATCCTTTTTGTAGTGGGGGGCCCAAAATTGGACACAATACTCCAAATGCAGCCTCACCAATGCGGAATAGAGGGGAATAATCACTTCCCGCAATCTGCTGGCAATGCTCTTACTAATGCAGCCCAATATGCTATTAGCCTTCTTGGCAACCAGGGCACACTGCTGACTCATATCCAGCTTCCTATCCACTGTAACGCCCAGATCCTTTTCTGCAGAACTGCTGCCTAGCTCATCGATCCTCAGTCTGTAGCTGTGCATGGGATTGTTCCATCCTAAGTTCAGGACTCTGAACTTGTCCTTGTTGAACCAGATCAGATTTCATTTGGCCCAATCCTCCAATTTGTTTAGGTCCTTCTGTATCCTATCCCTCCCTTCCAGGGTATCTACCACTCCCCCTAGCTTAGTGTCATCTGCAAACTTGCTGAGGGTGCAATCTACTCCCTCTTCCAGATCGTTAATGAAGATGTTGAACAAAACCGGCCCCAGGAACGACCCCTGTGGCACTCCACTTGTGACCAGCTGCCAGCTAGACATGGAGCCATTGATCACTACTTGTTGAGCCCTTTTCTCTAGCCAATTCTCTATCCATTTTATAGTCCATTCATCCAACCCATACTTTTTTAACTTGCTGATAAGAATACTGCCTCACTCTCTCCTCTCATCCTATGGGTACCTCTCTGGCAGGATAGTGTCTCCCTGTAATGAGTCCTATGCTATGCCCTTATTTCTTTATTTCCTCCCCCCTTCCTCTGCTCACTCTCCCTTACCACAGCTCCGTTCTGCCATCAAATTGTGTCACTGTGAAGGTACTTTTAGAAATTCTGGTGAACTTGAAGCTGGTACAAAAGCTTTTGCCTGTGGGAGTGGGATGATTCATATCTGGACTTTGCAAATGAAAGCAATGGTTGGGTTATGTTTTGGATATAGGCGTTTGCACCATCTGTAGTGCTGTCACGCTACTGTGAACTGATCCAAAATTCAGTAAGAATAGTGTTGAAAAATAGGCCTGTCAAAAATTCCATTGGCCATGGCATGAAAAACTCACCAACCGTAATGAGCAAACCAGCTCAGGTACGATTGTAATAAGCTTGACTCTCAGACTGAACAGGGACATAGGAGCTGCTGAACTGAACCAGAACCATGGTCTGTTGAGTTCACTGTCCTGTGTCTTACAGTGGCCAGCACCAGATGCTGCAGAGGAAGGTTCAAGAAACGTCACAGGCATCTGCCTTCTATGAAAGTGGTCTCTCCCAGTAGTCAAAGATTGTCTTAAGCCCTGAAACATGAGGTTCTATCTGCTTTCCAGTACTCCTTGTTAGCATTAACTATTGTAACTCTGGATATGCTTGTTATTGATATAATCATTCAATTCCTCTTCAACCTGGCTAAATACTTGACTTCTGCGGCAATGAGTTCCATAGTATAATTATGTTGTGTGGAAGAAGTATTTTCTTTAATCAGTTTTTAATTAGCAAATTGTCACCAACTGTGTCCATTTGTTCTTGTGTTATGAGAAATGAGGACAGAAGTTCCCACTCTACCTTCTCTATAGCATTAATTGTTTTTTATATACTTTCATCATGATTCCTTTTATGTCTCTTTTCTAAGGTAAACACCCAAGTCTCTTCAATCTCTTTTCATAAGAATTTTCTCCATGTGCCTAATTCTCCTGGCCCTTCTCTGAGCCCCCACAATTTCTGCAATATTGCATCTTGAGATGGGATGACTAGTACTGAGTACACTATTCCAGATAAAGCCACACGATTGACATAAGGGCATAACATTTTCTGTATTATCTTCCATTCTGTTCCTTATGCAACCTAACTTTTCATTTGCTATTTTTTTACTGTAGTTGTGCACTGAGTACAATAATGTAATGTTAATTTAGAACCTTGTAAATTGTATAAGCAGTAGTACTTTTCCTTCATTTATGCATCACTCTGTATTTATTAGCATTGAACTTAATCTGCCATTGTGTTAACCACACTAGATGGATGGACGAGTCTCTCTGAAGTTTCTCAGTCTTCTCCAGTCCTGACTAACCAAACAATGTTTATGTCATTTACAAATCTTGCTACCTTCTTTTTTCCCCCTGTCTTGTAGCCAGCTTTTGCTCCATAGCAATACTTTGTCTTTCTGAAAATATCCTCTCAATGTGCAGCAGCACTCAAAAAAGCTAACAGAATGTTGGGAATCATTAGGAAAGGGATAGATAAGACAGAAAATATCATGTTGCATCTATATAAATCCCTGGTATGCCCACATCTTGAATACTACCTTCAGATCTGGTTGCTCCATCTCAAAAAAGATATACTAGCATAGGAAAAGGTACAGAAAAGAGCAAAAATTATTAGGGGTATGGAACAGCTTCTATATAAGGAGAGATTAATAAAACTGGTACTTTCAGCTTGAAAAAGAGAAAGTAAGTGAGGAAGTTTTATTTACTCTTTTTTTCATAACACAAGAACTAGGGGTTACTAAATTAAATTAATAGGTAGCAGGTTGAAAACAAACAAAAGGAAATATTTCTTCACATAATGCACAGTCAACATGTGAAACACGCTGCAAGAGGATGTTATGACAACCAAGGCCTAATCTACAGTAGAAAGTGTTGTCGATGCAAGTTACAGTGTTGATCAAAAAGTGCTATAATTACAATGCTTGTGCCGGTCCACACAGCACTCAGTGTGTCACCAAAGCGCATCCACAGTGGGTGCTCTAGGATTGACAGTAAGAGCAGTGCACTGTGGGCAACTGTGCAACTCACCAACTTGTTGTGAGTTGTGGGAAGACTAAGAGGCTCACAGTGCATCATGGGTGTGGACTCAACATCTGCTCTGCCAGATGCAGTCTGCCAGAGCAGTCAGGATAGGCATTGAGGGACACTTCCTGAGGGCCATTTACCATGAGGTAACTAAGCGTAGTGTCTACACCAGTGTTTCCCACTGGTGTGCCGTCAGGCCTGAGCAGATGTGCCACGCAATTTCTTGAAAAACTACTTGAAGAGTTCTGAGTTGGCTCATGAATATCCATGAGTTCATTTGGAGACTGTATGGTGGTGTGCCTCAAAATAATTAAATGGTATCAAGGTGTGCCATGGCAGAGAAAAGTTTGGGAACCACTGGTCTACACTGATGGTTTGTCACTAAAAATGTGGCGCAAAAAGCTCTATGCCTCTCATCAAGGTGATTTATTTTGTCATAAAATCAGTGGAATTGGATCAGTGGTGGGTGGAGGGGATTGACTTGCATACACCACCACTGTTTTGGTGCAAAAAGCTGACTTTGGTCGACAAAAATCTTTAGTGTAGACCAGGCCCAAGACTATAACAGGATTTAAAAAAAAATTCATGGAGGATAGGTCCATCAATGGCCATTAGCCAGGGCAGGGATGCAAAACCATGCTGTGAAGTGTCCCTAGCCTCTCTTTGCCAGAAGCTGGGAATGGGTAAAGGAATGGATCACTTGTTGATTTCCTGTTCTGTTCATTTCTTCTTCTGACAGTGGCCAATTCCAGGTGCTTCAGACAGGATACTGGGCTAAATGGATCATTGGTCTGACCCAGAATAGCCGTTCTTATGTATGTTTTACCAAAGTCTCAAACCAAACTCAGTAGTCCCAATCACAGAAAGCCTGTCTTGCTTCTAATGCAACTAGACCTGCTCACTTCCTCTGTCCCTTAGTTGAGCAGATATCTTAATGTCATAATGTGCCCACGAATAACTGGCCCCACCAACTGCAGGTGCAGAAAGGAACAATACAAGTTTCAGAATGCAGCATATAAAGGGAGAGGATATTAAGCCATTGTAATTTTGATTGCCACAGTACATTCAGGAAAAGAAACCAGTGCTCAAGGCTTAGCTTTTGCCAGGCTTGTGTTCAACACAGCTGATGAGCAGAAAGGCAAAGGCTTTTGGGTCTGGCAACCTGTAGAGGGCTCTGGAGGCAGCTCCCCATTCAAAAGTTTTGCTGCTTTAACTATTTTATGATAATTAAAGCAGCAAAAGACCTCTAATGTTCATACCAACATAGTTTATTCCGGTTCAAGATATAACTGGTATAATTGCATTGGCGGTAGCCCTTTGACAGTAGCCCTTTTACTGTTATAACTATGGGTTTGTCTTCACTGCAAAGTTAAATCAAATTATAACTTCTCCTCCTAACTTGAGTCTGGTCCACACACAACACCATTTAAGTCAAATGCATTATCATAGAATCATAGAATATTAGAAGTGGAAGGGACCTCAGGAGGTCATCTAGTCCAACCCCCTGCTCAAAGCAGGACTATCCTCAGCTAAATCATCCCAGAGAGGGTTTTGTCAAGCCTCAGCTTAAAAACCTCTAAATATGGTGATTGTAACTCACACAGGTTGTCTCAAGAAGGCGTATAGGCAAAAACTGAAGTGAACCCAACTCATCAGCTACTAATGTGACCATTCTGCAGTGTGGAGGCAAGCTTGCAACACTTGAATGCTGTTTGTTCTCCAGTGCCTTCCTACAGTCCCCCTCGTGTGCTCAGAAAAAGCAGCCAACTTCTCCCACAACTCACTGGGAAAGAATTCAAAGAGTGGTTCTACTTAGCGCATGATTCTTTTCACTGCAGTGTGTCCCTAGAAGTGTTGGCACTTCACAGGGTGCACACATTGCCAGTGTGGACAAAGCAGCTCAAGTGTTAGTTCACAGTTATGGCCACAATAACTTGAGAGGAGAAACTTGAGTGTAGATCCCTGTATCATTAATTTCAATTAAGACAGACCCTGTGTAGGCAAAATTCACACCTCTAGCCACATAGCTATAGAGGTTTTTAAGTGCAGGCCAGGCCTAGACTGTTTCTTCCTGGAATGAGGCTCTGCCACACATGGAAAGAACTCACGATTACCTTCTATATGTATCCTCAGATAACTGACTTAGAAATATATTTCACCTCCTGTACTCTTCAGGACTCAACATCCCCTGCACACACCCATCAATAACTCACTTACACCAATGTTTCTTGCAATATGCTTGCTCCCCAGGCTTCTGACTCTAATGTATAATCAAATGCAACTTGTATGTTGTGTAGCTTTCCTTTGGAGATTACTTTTTTGATGCTGTGCACTGGATCTAAATATAATGTGGCTGTCATTCACATTTGAACAAAGCAGTTGTAAAATGCTTCCAAAGTCAGAACTGTAGCATGAACAGAAGGACCAGTGTGAATATGGTGACGGAGGCACACTGCACGAGCCATCTGTTTAATAGACTTTGTGGAGAGGGCTGAGGATATGCTTCCCATAACGATGAGGGGTGGAGAGGTGTTTCTGTAGTTATCTGGCTGGCTGAGTTCCTGCTGAAATAACTTCTTAACTGCTGCTGGGACTTTACTGTGTTGTTAAAGCCTTAGTGTGATGGAGAGTAAGCCCCACACTGATACTGAGAGTGTTAACAGGTGCCTCTGAGCTCAATTAACCCACCTGCTGGCACCTGAAGGGAGTGTTAAGTAGGTCAATTAGCAGGTCCACCTGAAAAGGGGTTGGGTTTCTTTAAAAGAACTGAGAAAATGCAAACCCAGGGAAGAGGAGATTGGGAGTTCCTTGTCTCTGAGAACAGTCTGATAACAGTCAGGAGAAGTGAGAAAATCTAAAGGAAGGGAACTAGCACATTTAATCAGTCTCAGAAGAGGGTTAAGTCTGCAATGAGGCAATCCTGGGGTGTTAATGTGCAGCAGAGGATCTGGAGCTTGTGAAGGACTAAAATTCAGAGGCAGTGGTTTAAATTTGTATGTTTCATTTGGAATTTGTAGGAGAATTCTAGGGGATAATCCTGTGAGCCACAGCCCTGAAGGAAGGGTGAAGTGTGAGATTTTAAGGAGTCTGAGAGGAATTCAATGAGTACAGAAAGGCACTGGTGGGAAAGGCCTACAGACTGGCTGAGATGGGGAAAAGCCAAAGGTGGAGACCAGAGGCCTGACTAGACAGACTTTACCTGTTTATTACAGGATCCCTGAGTGGGACCCAGAGAAGGAGGCCTGGAGCACCCTTATCAGACACTGGAAAAAGTCCTATTAAGATCTTGGAGCCCAGGGGTAGAACTAGTGAGTCAGAACTTTAGGCCAAAGATTTGGCTTGAGGCCCTGGGCTATTATTTGTTTGGACTTCTGGCTGGTTACCTTAGAAGGGGGAGACTTGCTGGCCAAAGGGCTGAGTCACAAGAAGAGGCAGACCTCTATGGGGCTGGTGCAGCTTTTGGTAGGAAGTGCTAGAGGAGGAGCCTGCTACAAAGTTGTGTACGGGTTGTGATTCCACTCCTCTACACTTAATAGTGGTCTTGGTTTTTATTTCTTCTACAGTGGTCAGGCCATTCTGAAAGTGGTCTATAATGAATGGGGAGCTAGAGGTGTTGCTTTAGGAAGGCAGTGGGGTGGGTGTGCTCTTATGTATGCATGAGGAGATTGCAGCATTTGCTATGTTCTGAACGACTTATATGTCAAACTTGGGGGCAGAGAAAGGAGGTTTTACTTCCCTTTCTAGAGATATCTTTGAGTAAAACTGAATGTTCAAAGGCAGTAGATATTTCCAGTGCATCTTAATTTGGTGTGTATATATAAGGGATATAAAGATTGAAAGATGAGAATATGTTGAAAGAAAACTGGATATGACTCACCTTTCCATTGCTCCAGTTTTATGCTAGCGTGGCTCCTTCAGCAGAGTTCTAGCAGCATAAAACTGGATTCATGCAGCAGTGAATGATGTCCAATAATTCTAATAGTCAAGGCAAAAGGTGGTGGAAGTGAACATTCTGATCTTGCTCACATCTGTAGCTGAGGTTGATATGAGAGCAAGATTTGAGTCTTCCTTACTGTAGAACTTAAATCTGAAGCCTTCTAGCTCATAGGCCTGATTCAGATTTTATAGCACTCACCCTCGAAAAAAGAAATCAAGGTTCTTACACCAGGGAGAACTTCCCTTTTCGGTGGGCCAAGGTTCCTCTCCATGCAAACATGGGGAAAGGAGCATGAGGTCTTGTCTACACAAGGAGGTTATTCACCTGGCGTTTTTGTGCACTAACTGCTGTGAATTGGCTAATCTGCAATAATTGTGTCCACATGGCTCCTGACAGCTAACTGAAGAGTGGTATAGTGCTGCTACAGTGAAGTATAATGCTGAGGTATGTGAATCTAGGAATATGAGGCAGCAAATTGATTGATCCTGACTTTGTGTGTCAGCATTTAGACAGAGGCTACGACTGGGCATCGTGACCCCAGAGCAGTGAAGGGCACATAGGTAAATAGACAGGACAGTCTTTGGAATACTGTAAAGCGCTGTAGGATGGTAGCTGGAGCACCACCATGCTAGTGTAAAGGAGAGACGCACCCACATGAATGTAAATCTTCACTAACAATCTGCAATTAACTTAATCCACTTCTAAAGTGGATTACAGAATACATATTTACTGGCCAGTTAATACACTGAGAATGATGTTGTGTGGATGCAGGTCATTTTCATACTCACAATCTGAAGTGAGTGCAAAGGTACACCACCACCATTCCTTTGTAGATAAAGCCTTAGTTTTTGATTCTGCTCTTGCTGAAATCAGTGAGGATCAGACCATTTTCAATGAGATAAGTTAGTGTGTGGGTAAAATTTGCATCAGAGGGTAGTTCTGAGGTGCTCAAGGGAAAGGAACAAGGTTGTTCTGTGCACCATGATGTGAGGGATTAGAAGGCAGTATGGAAGGAAACAGGAAGACATTTACTCCTATATTGACTTCAGTATGGGAAATATAGGAAGGAGGTAAGACAGTGTGTGGTGAAAAAAAATAAGAGCCTACACATAAGGTAGCTGGAGTAGTAATTCCAGCACTTCTTGCAGAGAGTGATATGGGCTCAGCTCATGACCCAAAATCCTTAGTCCCTTCATGCCCCACTTTGCTGCATGGAGCACTTAGTCATTTGTTCAAAGCAGCTTGGCAGAATCAATTTTCCACAAAGAGAGCCTGACATCAGATTAGACCAGCTATAAAGAAGTGTGGTAAAGCAGAGGCAATCAAATAGCATAGATCTGTATGATAGAAGAAAAACCAGTGTGTGGTGTGAACTGTAGACTGCTACTAGAACAAAAGGCACATTCAGATTGAAAAGAAAACTTAAGCCATGGAGAGGGCATAAGTGCTGCAGAAGAAGCTCTCTTATATTGGTTCTGAAATAAGCAGATAAACAAGCAATAAAATAGCCGAGCTTGATGACAGCTAGCAGAGACAGCAGCAATGAACAGGAAAATCACTTTCTGTGCTATATGCTGCTCAAGGAAAAATTGAAAACAAGGTCAGGGAAAGGAGAAAGTTTAGGTAACTCTGCCTTAGAAAAAATATTGCTTTCCAAATGAAATGTTAACACCGGAAAAGGCATTTAACCTGACATGCTATAGACTTTTTCCCCTGGAACACTGGAGTGTGAATTTCACCAGTTTGCCACTGGAAAATGAGATGTTCTGGGGTTGTTTTTGGTTGGTTTTTTTTAAGCTTTCGCATAAATTATATAGTTTTCAAGCCCTGGGAAGCAAAAAACCTCTGTTTATCTTCTTTAATATCCTGGGCAGATAATCTGACAGTACCAAGCCTCCTGCTATAGTGTAGGAGAAGAAAAAGCAAGAAGCACTCAGAGGCATGTGTAGTTACAACAGGGGTAAGATATTGATTCAAGATTACCCAAGGTGCTTCACATGTTACTAAATTTCTTCACTACCATACATACCATGTTCTGGTCCTCCTAAGGAATTGGAAGACCAAGAATGCTACAAATTTTTGCTTAATTCTACATCTCCCATAGATGGAGACGTCATAATGTTTTCTAAGTGAATAATTAACCCTGATACAGAA
Organism: Mesoclemmys tuberculata; assembly: GCA_007922155.1. NCBI lineage: Eukaryota > Metazoa > Chordata > Testudines > Chelidae > Mesoclemmys > Mesoclemmys tuberculata. The sequence goes on from ML675641.1 coordinate 707,814, forward strand.
AAGCCCAAGATCACTTGGAACTGCTCTGTGAGCTAATTTGGCATAGCTAAAATTAAGCCAACCCTGAAAGTATCCAGGAATGTAGAAGCTTAAGCAGCTTGCCATTTTTGAAATGGAAATCAGGCTTTGTATATGCACATAATAGCTTTCCAGCATGCCTACACTCATGGCCATCTGTTGGGTGGCATTGTGCCCACTCTCAAACAGATATACAAATTTCAAAGAGGAATAGGTACCCATCAAAGTTGGACTGGCAAGAATAGTCTGCAACACAGAAAGCTGTTCCAATTAGATATATATACCTTTCTGCAAGATGGCACTCTTGTGGTAGGTCAAGGTCTCCTCTGCTCTTAAATCACTTCTCATAGGTCCTATTCAGAGGTTGGCAGAAGTTATTGCAGGCATTATTAGGCATTTGTACCATTTGCCATTTGATTTGGTTCTTCAGTGAATTGCTGCCCCACTTGCATACTCATAACTAGCAGTGACGGTTAATGCTGGCTGTACCAGTTGTCACCTGATCACCACTCCTTAGTCTTAACAATGACAGGGCATGCAGAATGGCCAAGTAAGTGACAGTGGGTTTATGTGATCTGTAAGTCCTCAGTTACTGCTGCACCCCATTCTAATGCTTCATTTCAGCCATTGCTGGGTTCCTCCCAAGAGTCTTAGGAAAGCAGGTGGTCTCTGGAGTCCCTTGGTGAACAGATATTGCTCTCTAAATCATCTGTCTGGAATGCTAGTCTTTAAGCTATTTTAGCAAGACTTGGGTCTGAAGAACTAAGCTCACATACCTATAGAGCTTTTTTGTAATGTACTGCCTGCAACAGGTACCTCTCCTTTATGTGACAGGTAAGTGGGATGCAAGGAGTTCCATGCCGCAGAGAAGGCCAGTCTGGTTGGCATACTAGGCATGCGTCCCAAGACAATACCAGGTCACCAGATTTGTAGAAGAAAACTCCAGATTAGTGGTTCTTAACCTGTGGGCCACTTGCTGCCCAATCAGCACACAGCTGCAGCCCATGTGACATCCTCAGGGCCATACAGACAGTATATCTATTATGTGGATGTGGCCCACAGAACACAGAGAAAGCTGCATATGCAGCCCACAATTGTAAATAGGTTGAGAACCACTGTTTTAGCTTAATATACTTTTAAAAAATGTAATTTTTGTGCTGGGGAATGAACAGAGAAAGGCCAAGCTCCACTGATGTCAACCATTTTTTACCAGGTGAGAATCTGGGTCCTCAGTGAGAATAGTAGAGGATGTGGGATTATTCCTGGTCTTTGTATCTACAAGAGAAATCTGACTCAGGAAGTGTGATCACACTGGCCTTACCCAGTATGGGGTTGGTGATGGGGAAGGGTACTGGACAATATAGTTATTATAGGAGCTCATGGTGATTCTTTTACGGTTGATAAACAGTGTAATATCACAGTTAATGGGGAAGTGGCAGTACAAGGGGAAAATGGCTGTGTTTAAAAGTCTTGTACATGTAGATGAGCTGGTGGTCCCTTCTGGCCTTAAACTCTGACATCTGAAGATATTGCCATCCTGACCAACAGTATAATTCACTAGCAGTAATGCATGGACCTTGAAAGAGTTGTAATTTTGGTCAGGATGTAAACATCTACTTCTACGAGTGCTTATTCAAACTATGTGGAATTCTTGGGTCTACAAACTGGGTTGGACATGATATGAGAACACATTTTGGTGTTGGAATTTGATTATGTGGTTTGGCTGGCAATATCATGAAAACAGGTTTTCAAGATACGATGGCACTTCTGCTTCTGGTGTTGGGAAGAACCAAAAAGCACAGAAAAAGAGAAACTAAACAAAGAGGGGAGAATCATTCATTTGGCTTTTTGGAACATCAGCTGAAGTTTGTTTGAGTTTACAGTGAAAGTCGTGTGTGGAGATGAGAATGGGGTAAATTACTGTTTCATCCAAAATGGTTTTCTGTCCCTAGAAATTGGTCTTGTTATGGCATGAGATTGGAAGTCAGGGGATCTGGGTTCTTTTCATGTCTCTGTCCCTGGTGTGCTGTTACTTTGGGCAAGACATGTAGGCAAATACTTCCAAAAAGTTAGGTTTCTTGATTCCTGTGTGCTAAACACTCTATGGTCTTTTCTCCTTTTCCCCCACCCCACCAGAGGTGATGAGCATCAGCTATTCCTCTTGACTTTCAGGCTCTACATGTGCACAAAATACATTCTTGAAAAATTGAACCTTAATCTCTGCCTCTGTTCTTATCTGTTAAAAAAGTAAATGAAGCTAATACCATACAAATCCACTCTGGGGGTGCTGTAGAGGTTAAGTTTATTAACAGCTCTTTGAGATTGTGAAGTATTATTGATAAGTTAGTTAAGATTTTGCTTAATAGAGAGGTGGCTGTAAAACAGTCCAGTTTCTGTTATGAAAATTGACAAAGGATAATTATTCCTGAAATTCTGTCCAGCTGGAAAAACAAAACAGCAGCATTCTGGTTCATCAGGAAAGCTTGCCAGGGAATTGTTAGTTTTTCTTTTCAGGAAAGGGCTTCATGATTTGCTAATGTAACAATTTCATTTAGAAAGTTTCATAACACTGGTTAAACATGGTCACTTTACTTCAGTTATGGTGGGTGTAAATCAATATATTTACTCAGTACTCTTGCCTTCATTTAGTTGCCTAATGTTAGAATCTTACTGTCCCGGGGTTTCACTGACAACTTATATGTAATGTATATTTTGCCAAATTAGTACAGTTTGCCTGCAGTTCATTAATATGCAATAACAATTAAGTCAGCTACTTGGAGCACTAAGCCTCCTTAGTAAAAAGGAGGGAGAAATAAGCACAGACTGCCATAGCTAACAGTGTGCCTCTGAATCTAAAATAGCACTGATGGAAATGACTAAAGAGAAATTTGCAATTATTTACTAATTGTCTCAGCCATCAAAATAATCATAGCGGATTATTGGAAGTAATAGCACAACAGAAATCTTTTTTTCAAGTATTCCTATTGTCTCTCTCAATAACGTGAAGGAAATTAGCTGCAGTCTTTGCATTATAATTGAGGATGCAAGTCAGAAAGAGGCTACTCTCCATTGTATTAAAAACCTTCTTGAAATGGCCTACCAGCTGGACTTTAACTTTGCATGTGTACATTTTCATATGGACATGTCTCCCTGCCTGTGTTAGTGCACATAAACCAGAATGCATTCACACATACTGGGTTTTTTTGCATTTTTTTGCATTCATGAATTTAGTTACGTGTCTTTATGTATAAATGCAGTTTTCAAATGTACATTTGGGGTGGTATGATCAAAAGCACTCTGCACTGGCATAACGATGCTTCCAGTGAAACCATGGAATTTAGGGGGAGCAGAATTAGGTTGACACCACTTTTGAAAAAATCCCACACAAGGGTAAAACACAAAGGGTAACAGCATACAGAAAGGGCTACATACACTCAACTGCAAATACCAGTTTTATCCCCAGTCCTGCAAAAGAAAGGGGCCAGAAAAAGGGCCAATCAAAATGTCAATCAGATTAAAATAGGGAAGGTACCAGAGCTGGTAAGACAAAACAGCCTGACCCAAAGCTGAGCAAAAATCTTGGTGCATTTTGAATACTTTAAAAATTTGTTTCCATTTTTATACATCTGTTCATGTGCACTCCAGCCAGGATCAGAAACGGAAGTGTCGAAATACCATTAAAGGTTTTGTGGAGCACTTCCATCCCCAATAGAAGCAGGAAGAACTAAAATTCTTGCATGAATGTCTTATTTTTTTTTAACTCCTCAGGGCCTGTTTCCGCTCCCACTGAAATAGATGTGTCTTTTCAGTGAATATAACAGTATAAAGGTCCAAAAGCAGAAACTGCAACTACAGATTGGCTTGAATCATAATACTGATTCAAACTCATATGAAGTTGGGGAAAGGAAGTATATGGATATAGAGCCAAACTTCACATCTCTAAAATAGGCTGAATCAGATCACTGGATCTAAACATTCCTGGTCTCTGGGAAAATTTTAGATTCAGAAAAGTACTATGATGATGGTCACAAGATGGATTCCAGACTCAACATGTGTGAATTGGTTTGGATTACACAACATCCTGACACCCTTGTTTCTTGAGTTTAGGATATAAATGATTCTACAAATGCTTAAAGGTGGGCATAAGCAGCAGATCAGACTGTCTTAAAATGAATCCATTTTGTAAAATTTCACAATCTGTAAGATAAAACTTTTCCCTACTTAAAGCCGTGTTTTCAGAAACTCTTCTTAGAAGTATTTCGATTGTATTTGTAGGTCCCAAACCCTGCCTGGGACTCAGTTGTATTAAGCACTGTATGAAGCTATAACTAAACAATGGCACTGTCCTTGGTCCCTCTAAATAAATTTACAGTGTAAGGAGATTTGGATATAAACACAAAATTCTAGCATCTACGTAAGAGGGATGCTTGACGATGTCTACCAACTTTGCCAAACTTTAGAAATACTTCATTGAGCAGTTTGTTTCTTTATGAAACTTTGGAGATGTAAAGATGTCCATTTTTGCCTGCCTTTATTTCCCCTGGATTTTGCTTTGTTCTTTAAGGTATTCCAATTGTGCTTTAATTGCATAACTCTGATTCTCATTCTTTGCTTCCCTACCTCTTCCCTACTTCAGAGTCATGCTTCTCCAGCCCTCCTCTTTTCAAGCATTCCTTTTTAATCCCTTTTCCACAGAACCCCTCCCTTCATGCTTGTTTTTCCTTCATCTTCCAGAAGTGTTGTATCCTTGAAGGCTCAGCTCCCTTTGCTTCTCTGCAAAAGAAGAAGCTGAATAATTAGGAAAGGGCAATTACCATGGAAGAGATGAACGTTGTAACTTTCAGAAGAAGGATCCATCCACAGATCTCAATGATGCAATCTCTGTAGATGGCTCATCAATGTCATCATGCCTCTTCTGCTGAAAACAAACAAAAAAAAAGTTTAAAATCTAAAATACGCTTCCTCCAGAAAAGCAATATCATTCTCTTCTAGGCTGTCACCATTGTGTTTTCAACTCCCTCTGGTTGGACATGCACTGGCTGCTGTGTTTGGGTCCCAATGTGCTCCTAAGCTTCCCTTGCTCAGAGTAGGCTGCAGCACTGAATAATTCTTTGGCCTCTGGCACATTTCTTGGGCATAGGTGCTCCATTCCCCCTTCCCAGAAAGAAAAGGGACCAAGTGCCCTAGGCCCCTGGGACAACTGCTGACCACCCAGACACCTGGTAACTAAGGCACACCTTGTGGGCACTTGGGGTTTATAGTTCACCTCTTCAGGGACATGTGATAGCTTAAAACAAACAGAGCATACTTTATAAGGGCTCCCAAAACCAATCGCTCTTTTAGGTAGCTCAGAAAATATACAGATCCTGACCAAACGATAAAATCCTATATGCATTTTCCTGCTTTAGTTTCCTCATGGATCTGGAGCACTTGATGGTCTTAGGTCAGAGTCCTCTGAGTTATTGAGGGTCCTTCTGAAGCTCAAGGCTTCTCCTTCAAATCATGGAGTCTCTCTCTTGTTCCCTGCAGTCAGTGCTCTTCTGCTATCTCTCTCACATGGCCTATAAGAGACCCTTTGTTTTATAACCTCCTGTCCCATTTGTCAGGTGACCTTTGATCAGCATTCTCAGGAGAGAAGTTCCTCACTAGGAACTAACAGGGGAGTTTCAGTGGGAGTTCTGTTGGAGGAGCAGGTTTTT